>JAGFMF010011606.1:3009070-3034549 GCA_019455555.1 Galemys pyrenaicus | reverse complement strand
GGGAGGGAGGGAGGGAGGGAGGGAGGCAGAGAGGGAGGGAGGCAGAGAGGGAGGGAGGGAGGGAGGCACAGAGGGAGGGAGGGAGGGAGGCACAGAGGGAGGGAGGGAGGGAGGCACAGAGGGAGGGAAGAACTTCCCTGCCTCCCAGCCTCTGCCAGTCACTTGGTCTAGAAAGCTCTTAAACTCAGCTTAGAAGCCTCTTCAACAATCCCAGACACCCACTCAGGCCTTACCAGCCAAGAAGAGCCCCTCTACTCTCTTGTGGCCCCTGGCTCTGGCTCTCCCCTCAATGACTATATGCTGAGTCTCTCTCCCTTTCTCTATACCCGCAGGAAACCATGTCTCTTTTGCACTTTACAAATTAGTATCCAACAGAACGGTATCTAGCCAAGAAGCGCTTGCGCACCTGGACCACACAGCGCATGCTCAGTTCATTTATTGGCCAACGCGTATCAGACTCTGATCTTGAAGTAGGGCTCCGAGGAGAGCATTTTCTCCCGTTCATTTGCTATTTCTGGTTCTTTAAACTCCGAGGGAGCTGAACTGGCATACTAGGAGGGAAAATTATTTTCTTTTTATTATAATTCAATAGAAGCGTGTGTTTGCTGGGAGCCAGAACCCAGGCCTGGAACGATTGGCCCTGCCCGCAGAGAGCCCTGAGTCCAGTGCAGGAGAATAACTCAGACTCCTCCCAGCTCGAGGGAGGCCTCCAGGAAGACTGCAGCAGAGCAGGGATGGAATTGAAGGTGACCTTGACCTCGCAGCCGCCGGGGTGTCCGGGGGCAAAGGAGTGGAAGTGGCAGGGGCATGGAGGCAGGAGATTGATGGCGTATTTGGGGAGCTCCCCAAGGCTTTGACTGGAAAGGAAACGGTGCCAGAGAAGATGAGGCCGGACAGAGAGGCCACAGACGAATCCTCAAGTGTGGCAGGTTTATGAGTGAGGACCCTGGTTTATGCAATCAGAACTGTGGTTGGATCGTCCTGTGGGTCTGTGCCCAGTGTGGAAGGAGCAAGATGGAAGGAGGTGGGCAGAAGATGACTAGGGCAAACAAGCAGATGCTAGGATTACTCAGAGGCAGTTGTCAGATTTCTGGGCTTTAGATGACATGGTCAGGGAGAGGAAGAAAATGCAAGGGACTTGGTATTCTTCTGGGAGTGTTATTATAATGTTCCCCACGTTCCAGGACAGCCTGGCTCCTGCTGCGGGTTCTCTACGAGTGAGCAGTGTCCTCAGGGTCCTGAGCTCACCATCCATTGGCAGATGCTCCACAGCACAGAGCTGCCTCCTGCTCCTGGACAGCATTTCTGGAAGACCCTGGAACGTCAAGGCCATTCCCAGTGCATCAACCTCAAGGCAGAGTGGGCCGGCTCTTACCCACAGCAATAACTCTTGGGTCCAAGGGCTGCAGGGAGGATGATGTACACTTTGGCAGCTGCGATTGTTGTCTCCCTCACAATGCAGAACCCCCAATTCACAAGGGTGCACGGGCAGGGCTCCAAGAGCAGAGCACCGGTCCTTTGCTCTCTGTTTGGAGCCAAGATTTAATTTTTCATTTTCAAAAACACAACTGGTCAAACCACGGCTGGAAAATTGAAACCATCTCTGCACACCTCTGTGTCTCCTATGTGGACCTTCCCAGCCAGAGCTGGGGGGGCACAGTGTCTCAGTGCCCAACTAACCAACACATTTTCCTCTGGAGGTCGCAACCAGTGATTAGAACCTACCTAACTTCTAATCTTCTGGCTCTCTGTGTTTTTCAGAGTGGTTTTCAGCTTCTCGGAGCCTCCGTTTTCTCATTAGTTAAAAGGAAGCACGAACACAGTGCCCCTTAGAACTGTTGTCAGGCAAATGTGATACACGTGTTAACTCGGAAACTCATCTGTCATACAAGACATGCAATTGGAAACAGTCTAAATTTCTCTGGGATACAAGCTGAGCCTGGGCATTTCACTGAGAGCATTGAAAATTACAGCTACATTAACTGTCCATGCTTGCTCCGTTTTCCTCCCCTCTCTGGTCAGCTGTATGGAAACTTTGAAGAGTGAAGAGTGGGAAGTTCAGGGGCTGTGTGATCTTTTGCAAGTCTGTGAACCTCTTTGCTCCTTAATCTATTCATCTGTAAAGTGGAAGCAATAACGCCCTCTCTCTTAGTCCGTGCATCCCAGAGGGAGTTACACTTACCCAGGTTCAGGGGAATATTCCCACAGGGAGGGATGAGTTAAGTGAGAAGTTCAGGAGGCTAGCCAAGAGGGGATGGTGGACTTTGTGCTCCAGGGGATCAGCGTTTCCCTGGCCGATCAGAGCAATAAGGGGCTTTGCTATTTTTAAGCATTTGGGTCAGAGACATCGCTTGTCTGAAAGAGGCAGATTTCCAGAGATGGTAGTGGAGGGTGGTGGGCATTTAAAGCATTGAAAATTACATCTACACTAACTTTGCTCCCTCTTGCTCCCTTTTCCTCCCCTTTCTGCCACCCACATGCAACAGCAAAGGGCCCAAGGAGAGAAGACTCTCCAAAGAGGATGACACATGGCTGGACCCTGTGTAGGAACAGGCTACTTCTGTGCAGGGCCCAGTGCAAAATGAAAATACAGATCCTTGTTTCCAAAATTATTCAGAATTGCAAGATGGTGACAGAGCATCACACCAAGTACCGGTCTTTTGGAGAGGGCACCCTGGGGCTGCCCCACAGGTAGATACCCATGAAGCTGGCCTCAGAAACCGAGTAGAATTTCCATGGCCCAAATGGGTACCAAAGGAGTGCCAGGAAAACCCTTGACCTCCCTCTCCATAGACCTCCATAGACCACCCTCTCCACAGACAAATGAGAAAGATGGGATACCCTGCCTGGAATTCTTGGTCCATACAAGTTCCCAGAATTCTCATACAAGGGAAAGCTAGTCCCTCCCGGCTCTGCACTGCTAAAGAGCTGAGAATGAAAATCTCCTGCAGGGGTCGGGATGGGGTAGAGCCAGAGTGCATGTGACTTAGAAGAACAGTGAATGTAGGCATCCTGGTACCAAGTGCTGCGCAGCCAGGGCTGCCCAGGGCAGCTCTCCTCGGAGTCCCAGAACTGTCCTGCGAGCCTGGAGCCAGGCACTGGGCTTAGCTCAGGAAGCCTCAGCTCGGCTCCCTGGCACCAGCGCTCTCCATAGACTTGTATTTGCAGGTTGGGACACAGAAACTTGGGTTAGGTCAGTGGCCCTAAATCTAAGAACAAGCAAGTGGAGGGCTGAGATCTGAGCCTGCGTGCTCTGCAGAGCCCACCGTGGGAGCAAACCCAGCACCCTGCAGCTAAGCCAGGACAGTGCAGGCTTCTCTAGGGCTTGAGCTGTATCTCCGCTTCCCACTTCCCCTAGTTAGTTGTGTTTTTTACTCTGCCTTCCTGGTTCTTAGCCTCTAGTGTGTGAACGTTCTTGCTGCCTCTGTCCGGCGTGAAGTTGATGAAGTGGTTGTCCTATTACTTGTTCTGCATTGCCTGACTGCTCACTGCTGCCAGTCACTATGCCCAGCGCTCTCACTTTGAAAACCCACAGGAGAGGGAATGGTAGTGCTGTTGTGCATATGAGGAAACTGAGGCTACACAAGGTGAAGTTACTTGGTCAAGGTCACTCTGCTGGGTTGGAACCGAGGTCTGGGTGACCACAGAGTCAAACTAACAAAAGGCAGAGTGTGTTTTCTGCAAGTGAAGCAGAGAGAGAACTAGTGTATACCAGGGAACACCTTTTCTGATGTCCTGCTGTGTGGGACAGTGTATCCTCCCCAGGCTCAGTTTCCTGACCTATAAGTTGGGAAATGTGAAGCCACTTACAAGAGCAGGTGTTCCCAATCCAAAAGAATACCTGCACCCCTGTTTATTGCAGCACTATTTATAATTGGTAAGACCTGGAAACAACCCAAATGCCCCAAAATAGATGACTAGATCAAGAAGATGTGGTACATATACACAATGGAATACTATTCAGCAGTCAAAAAAGATAAACAAGTCATTTGTAGAAACATGATGGATCTAGAAGGGATGATGCTCAGCGAAATAAGTCATAAGGCAAGAGAAAAATATCAGATCGTTTCATTTTTAGGAGGAATATAAAGGAACAAAAATGGACTGAAGGAAAAGAACAATAACAATAAAAAAAAACCCAACACAACAAGAACAAAAAGACAAAGACAAATCAAAGGCATTTGTGGGGGTGGGAGGGAGAAGGACCGGGATGAGGGCAGAAAGAGCACAAGAGACTGAGGTGATGGTGCACGGGTGGAATGGTGGTGGGAATTCCATGGGGACTAGAACTGATGCCAAATATATATTAATTAATTAATTAATTTTAAAAAAAGAGCAGGTGTTCTATTATCTAATTTCTCAGTTCAGATTCCCAGTACTGTTGTTGTGTGACCTTGTGCAAGTTACTTAACCCATCTTTGTCTCAGTTTCCTCATCCATAAAATAGGAATGGGGATAGTCAGTAAGTGCCTCCACTTTTTAGATCTGTGAAGTTAAATGAGATTAAAATACGTAAAACATTCAGCCCAGAGCGTGGCTCATAGTCGGTACTGAGTAAATGTCAGATATTCTTACCAACATGACAGCGTGGCTAATCATTCCATTTGCTTCCTCCTGCAGCTTAAACACACCCCTTCATCCCTTGGCCCTACAAGCCTGACCCTTTGCCTGCAGCCCTGGCCAGAAGCCCAGCTGGGGTGGCACTCCTATTGGGGGCACCGCTCCCACTGGGGGCACCGCTGGGAGGGACAGCTGACACCTGGCCCCTGACCAGGAGGTGTTTCCAGGGCCTGCAGCAGGGCAGGGCTGGAGCTTGAGGGGCAGCCCAGTCAGGGCCTGGGGCACGTGCTCACTGTGCCTTCGCTTCTCCCCTTCCTTCCACGAGACCCGGCCTGGAGTTGAGCCACTAAAGATGCCCTCAAATGACTGTCCCACCCCAACTTGAGAAAAGGAAATGCACACAGAATCCAATCAAACTAAGTCGGTGCGTGAGCCCCGCTTTCCCTGTCACACTGCTTGGACATCTGCCTCGGGACCTGACTCTCCAGAGGCAAGGCAGAGACAGACCTCAGCAAGCAGACCAGTGCTGTTTCTGATGATACTGGGGAGCGCAGAGGGGAAGCACCCAAGGGGAGGGACCCCAGAGAGGGTTTCTCAGAGGAAATGACTCCTGGGCAGGTGACAGGGGAGGAGGCTACAGGGGGTCAGGCACAGGAAGGGTGTCCCAGGCCAAGAGGGCTCTATCAGCAAAGGCAGGGCGCGCGAACTGACACCAAGCCGGTGCCATTTTAGATGAGGAAGCTGCGGCTCTGCTCGGGAAGGGGAAGCAGCATTGTGGACAGTTAGTAATAAGCAGGGCACCTGGGACTGGAGTCCAAATCCACCTGCTCTAAAGCTAAAGAGGCTGCAGCCCCGCCCTCCCCTTGAAACGCTGGGGACACAGGAAAGCCTAGGGAAGGCACCTGGGCATTACCTGGAGGGCAGTAGGGTCTGCAGAGCGTCCAAGCACAATGAGGGGGTCGTATTTGCCATTAACCAACTCACCACCAACCGGGAGCGCAGAACATGGATGCAAAGGACCCATACTAGAGCAAGACCAGAAAATGAAGCCAGCCCTCAACCAGCTCCCATGTCACCCCTTGCCCTTGGGACAAGACTCCAAAATTGACCCCCGTTTATCTTCCCAGCCATTCCTCTCCACATCTGCTCTGACCTGTTGAGATACTTCTGCCCTGCTCCAGATCTCCTCTCGACTTCCCCATCTGCCCCTGTCTGCTGTTCTCTGCTATGTCCACTTCACCTTCAGGCTCAGGCTGAGGCTCAGGCTCATTCCCTTCAGAATACTGTCCTTAAGCACGTGCCTCTTCCCGCTGGGTCAGATGGCCAGGTTGTGTCTGCCCTGCCCCTGCCCTTTGACCGCATCATTGTTCTTTCCTTTTAGAATGTCTATGAGCTTTCTCCTGGCTCGCCCGATTCCCTACGCTGGATGCACAGAGCAGCTCCGGGCATCCAGGCAGACTGGGGTCCCGAGGAGGCATGTGTCCTGTGTCCCCGGAAAACCCTGGGTCCCACTCACCTGCCTCAAAGGCACACTCACCCTGGACTCCCATCTCCCATCCCTTGTCTCTGCAGCCCTCCTGGTCTTAGAGACACCAGCTAGTGAACCAGGCACCTGACCCCAGTTTTCAAGGACAGTTACAATTCCTGGGTCCAGGGAATTGTGCTGTCTTGAGACTTGGTGAGTCAGTTCTAAGGCAAGAAGACAGACTGGTCCACTCCTACCTTGTTCAGCCCCCTCTGTACTAGGTCAAGGACCCCCGGGCTCCTCCAGCAAGGTGTCATCCCACGGGGTTTGCATGCTGGTCTTTCCCACTAGGCTCGGGTAAGTGGAACCCCAAGTCCAAAGCCAGGAAGGCGGTAGGTGCTAAGTGCCTTTGAACTGACGATAGAATGAAGGGATCCTGGGGACTGGTTACTTCCAGCTTTGATTTCCTATTTGAGGGGGCCACAGCATCTGCCCCTTGTTGGCCAGTTGCCATCATCTGCTAATCCAGGCAGCTGTGCCCAGGGCTGGCCCCCTCTCTCCAGAGACTCACAAACATGCCCTCCTTCGTCTCGTGAGATAGGGCGATCAGGGCGTGCCCAGCAGCACCTGTTCCCTGTTACTATTATCTATTACTATTACTATTAGCAAGGAGGCAGGGAATTCACATCTGCTAATTCGAATCTGCAAACACTCTAAATGCTTTATCCGTAATCTTTAGACCAGTCTTTCAGATGATTATTCCCTCTTCCATTTCACAGATGAGAAAACCGAGGCCCATACAGGCAGAGTGGCAAATCCAAGGCAATGAAGTAATGTCTGAATTGGTGATGGAGCCAAAGTTAGAAGCAGGTTTTGTTTTCCCGCACCTCACCCTGGGCTCCCAGAGCCCCGTCAGGGGGCCGGCTGCTCTTCCCCAGTGCCCGGTGCGCCCCTGCCATGGCCAGAATAGGGCCTCGGCTTCTTCCACCCACTCTCGGCTCCTGCTGTCTGGTTCTTGCCACTGTCGCCAAGTGCCGGGACCTGATTTGCATTTGGGGTTCTCTCTGCTGCAGCCCAACAAAGGTTTTTGTTGGAATGCCCCTCAGATTTCCAGACTTTGAAGATGTTTCAACAATGCAGTAAAAGGCAGGTCTTTGCCACAACAAAAGGCAGAAATATCACCAAGGAGTAAACAGAATTCCTTGGCCTCTTCGAGCCTGTGTCAACAGCTCCCTTTCTTCTCTTTCTCCCCCCTTCCCTTGTCCCCTTTTCTATTCTTTCCTTTTCTTTTGTACAGATTCAGAGTTGGTTGGGGAGGGTGCCTTTCTGGCACCAACGGGGTGGGCCACGGGCTGACCCAAAAGCAGCAGCTCTGCCTCATGGCAGATGTTGGGGCTTTGGTAAACCAGAAAGCATAAACTGCTGAGATGCCTTCCTGACGAGCGAGCACAATTACCCACATGGAAAAGCCATCCCTCCGCCCCCAGCCCCCTGGCACACACGTGGCGTGCCGCGGCTCCAGAAACAGGCCTTCCCAGAACGAAAATGTATGTGACATGTACCAAACGGCTTGATTTCAACTGATGGCTGGAAATTAAATGGATTTGAAATGTACATGCTTAAAAACAATTTTGGCGGAAAGCATACCCATTTAATATTGCGTCTCTAAATGAGGACTCGCTCCCCAGGCAGGCTTGTAACATGATGAAAACCAGCAGTCAGACCCCACCTGGGACCCCCACTCACCAAGGACGGTGCCTGGGGGCTGTGTGTGTGTGTGTGTGTGTCTGTGAGAGAGAGCGTGTGTGTGAGTCCCTGAGTATGTGCGTGAGTGTGCATGAGTGGATGGCAGTAGGAGTATGTGTCAGTGTGTAGTTGTGTCTGTGAGTGGGCCTGGGGGTACAGAAGCCTGGAGGTACAGAAGTGTGAGTGTGGGGTTGGTGGATAGGAGTGAGTGTGTGCGATCATGTGTGCATGAGTGTGTGCGTGTGTGTGCAAGGGGCTACAGAGAAAGGTAAGAGCTACCCTTACATACTTTTTCAAGTCACCAAATGTCATCTGGGCATCTGCACTGCACCTGAGGAGTGGGATGAGGCATGTGCTGATCACAGAAAAGTGGACATCATGGCCTCTCAGACTTATTTGAGGTACTGAGAACAAGTCAAGAATCATGCTTACATGTTGAACTGGAAAAGCAATGGAAAATTCACTGATTTAGCATTAACTTGGCACTGATATGGAATCTGGAAGCTCGAGCTCTGAGATTACTTAGTCCTTGAAATGGAGTCCCCTCTAGCACTTCCAGTCAGCCCTTGAACAGGTCACTTCTCCCAGGGCCTCCCTTTTCTTGAAAGCAAAATGGGGTGCATAAGACTTAATGCGTTCACAGAAAGATCAAAAAGAATGTACAAATCCCAACTCACTGGTCCTGTATAGACTGGCATTCTTATTCAGTAAGTAGTAACTCTTAGTATAGTCTAAGTAACAATGTAGTCATATTGTAATCACTTTCCCTGAAAGTGACCTGTGAGGCAAGCATCATATTCCTATTTCAGAGCTGAGACACCAAGGTTGGACAAGCCTCACAGCCACAGAGACTAAGCAGGACAAGAACCCAGAGCCTACCACGTCACCCTTCCACTAAAGCTCTGACTCCCAAAATACTGGCTTCTAAGGCAGGAGAGCTGATTCCATGGGGAAAAAGAGAGGAACCCAAGCAGAGGCAAAGAGTTTCTTATCAGAGGACATCGGCCACGGACACTGAGTAGCCTCCAGTGAAGGGCGTAAGTAGCTCTTCTCTGCTGAACCTGGCAAAGGCCTTGAGGGGTCAGAGGAGGGGGGTGGAGGTGACCAAGATATAGGCCTGGGCCCTTATAATGCAGTTTCACCCTGGCTGGTGATCATTCTACAGCAGCTATTGGCCCCTTTCCAAGGAGAGAGGCCCCAGGTCACAATAAGAAGCCCTTGCCCTTCCCAATGTTCACAGTCATCCAGAACAGCAAGGGTTTCCTAGGGAGGTAGTGAGGTCCCCTTCAATGGCTAGTCTGGGATGTTGCTATAGAAGTGAACAGATGGTACAACAATTCAATGGTTGGTACAATTTAGTATAACGTTCTATAACAAAAGCGCTACTCATTCAATCAGACAGGTGGCAATCATTTATTAAGCACTGACTGCATGCTAAGACCTGTGCTGTGTACCATGGATACAGCATTAACATAACATAGTCCTTACCTGCAAGAACTTCTGTTCTAATTCAAGTCTTTCTCTATCTGTTGAACCTTTTCCGATTCTCAATTTGTTTTAGTTATGGACTTAATTTGGCAGACTACGGTTTTAACTTTCTAAGCAAGAATATCAAACGGTATTTATGGCTTTTAAAAATAACCTTTAAGATAAGTCATTTGGGGTGTTTTTAACATGAAGCCTTGGACTGACTGCTTTTCTTCTATGGGGGAGCTTCTCAACTTCAGCACTCATGACGTTGGGACTATCGTGCATTAACAGCATCCCTGGCCTCTATCCACCAGATGCCATTAACAACCCCTCTGCCCAGTCATAACAGTCAAAATGTCTCCAGTTGTTGCCAAGTGTCTCCCTGGAAACAAAATTGTCCCCATGTAAGAATGACTGTTCCAGTAGATTATTTCTACTAAACTAAGACAAGCAAGAATAAGCTAAATAAAGGAAGTGCAGGATCCCTTGACTTTAAGACTTTAGAATCCCATGGGGTCAACATAAACTAATCACATAGAAAATGAAGCCTCATCAAGGACCTGAGCTCTACACACGAGGCAAAGTGTTGCCTGAGAGGCGAGGTCCCGAGTTCCAAGTCAAACAGCCTGATCATTGAATTCCAGAGAAAAACTGCAAGATCACTGTGCATTTGATTGAAAGGCAATTTGTACAAAGCACCAAGTAGACACAACGGATGTGAAACCCCTCTACCTCCAACTCTGTCCCCACTTTTCTAGCTCTGGGGTTAGCAGTGGCAAATGCTAGCCAGCTCTGCCCAGCTCCACCTTCCCCAGCCAGCCAAAGGGGAGAGATGTTGTAGTGCCGCGTTGGGGATTCAGGCAGACACCTGAGTATCTCCAGGAGATTCTCACCACCCTGCCCAGGCTGCCCTTCTTTTTATACTGCTCACACAGCATCAAAATAAATAAATAAACAATAAAAATGGTTTCCACAGGCCAGGCTTTGAAAGCATAAAATTAGCTCCAGAGTAGTCCTGAACTTTAGTTAGCATGTTATTGAGCAAATGTTGATGCCATTTGCATTGGTTTCCAGCAACTCCTCGAGGGGTTCTGGGAAACCTGTGGGGCAGTGAGTTTAGATTTCATTAGGCACTGGTCAGTGGATGTACCAGCATTGTCGCACTCCCTGCACTGCGGTGAGTTCGCAGCTGAAAGCCTGAGATCAAGTGCAAAGAGGACTCTGGCTGCCAAATTGCAAAGCAGGGGGGTAGAGGGGGTGTGGGAGAGAAATCTGGAATGTGTTTCTACTTACTGTCCATTCCAGTAAAATGAAACGGTCTCTCCTCCAAACATGTGTTACTGCTTAGGCCAGAAACTGTATATATTGGTCTAAATCCAGAATGGTCTATGTGACATATTACTCCATATGACAAAATTACTACAACCTGCATTCTCTGTAGAAATGCCTGTTGCAACAGTATAGGATGATAATTTGTTGTACAACAAAAGTACATAATAATTTCATGTCAGTATGGGTCAGGCTTTGGGATTTTCAAAGGGAAATCTCAGTTGCATGCGGACCAGCGCTGAATATGCACCCACCCCACCCCCCCGCCTCGAGTCCCCCACCCCCACCCCCACCACACGCTCATATGGTGTGTGATCAGGATGGGAGAAAGTGGGGCTTTATTTATAACATACCATATTCCACTTGAAAGTGACAAGAACACACACACACACACAATTAAAAAACTAAAAATAAAGCCAAATGGAAATCTGGTGCACCAGGCTTCAGTGGCCAGAAGTGGTTCACCTAGGAAAGGGGGGAGGAGGGTAAAAAGCCAACAGACAAAAATGTTCACCTTTCAGCACCAAGCTGTTTCGATCCCATCCAGAATGAAGCCACGTGAATTCCTCGAGACCCCCCAAACCACAGCCTCCTCTTTGGCCCTTGTCTGGGCTAAGGTTTCATTACAAACCCCGGGCCCCGTTCCAATCCTCTCATCTGTCCCTGTAAGCGGCTCCGACAGATCACTCCACAGTACACGGGTTCTCGTTGGGATAATGTCTTGGAGAGTAACAACCTGAAATATGATCCAGTCAGAGTGTGTTAACGGTAAAGCATTTCTTTATGACACTTTTCACAAAGCAAGGTTGCAAACCGGAGAGAAATATATGACTAGAAAAATTGAATGCAGAACATAAAACAGCTCAATTGCTAATACGTTTTACGGTGACACCATTTTTCCTGATGTGGAAAACCTGGCTTAGAGGAAAATGTTAAAGCATTCCTGTCTCTCCTCTCCTGCCTCATCCCCCTCATTCCTTCCCTTTCTTTTCCTTCTTTTCTCCTTTCCTTCTATTTTCTCTCCCATTGGATATGTTCCTTAAGTGGGAAGAAGAGATTTTTTTCTGGTGACTTCTGCTCTCGAAGTCTCCTCTCTTGGACATGCCTCCAGAAAATTAGGACATCCAAGCACCACCGATTTCCCCCGATCACACGGAAATTTCAAACCTGTGCCTCTCCCAGAAAATTAGCGAGGCTTTTCTCAGAAGAACTTAAAATGTGTCCATAAAGGAAAAGATCCTTTAAAAGCCTTTTATGTGTCAATTACATCAACATCTAACTTAATTTGTCTCTGCTATCAAGGGCGAAGGCTTAAGCTGCTGTGGTTTCAGGGCCCTGTGCCTTCTCCCCAGTCAGCCTGGGCCACTAGACCTGTCTTCGGGTTTGGTGACCATCGAAAATCTATCTTCTTAGAGTTTTTTGGTTCAATAAAACCTGAAACATATTTTGCCTGGCATTTTTCCTCAGGATTTTTAAGCCCGTGTGCACTTTATGGCAAATGAGATCCATATGTCCCTGATTCATTGATACTTAAGCCATTAAGATGCTGTTTTGTAAGAACACTTTGATGTCTGAGGGCCATCGAGCTGTTTGGAGGGCTTTTTTCTTCCCAAACAGGAAGTTTTCCCTTCTCGAGGAGTACACAAAAGGAGGGCCAGCTCCCCCAGAAGTCGGGACAGTGAGCAGGAAGCGGTTCCAGCCCGTCAGAATGTGTTTGTCCGGCTCAGCCACACGACACCCCCAGACCCTGCCCCAGGGTGGGGTGGAAAGGGGTCTTGTGTAAGGAGCCTGGAGTGGGTCTGGCCCTGGCGCCTGGGTCATTAATGCCCTGCCCATGCCCCTGGGACTCAGACCCGGCTCCCAGAGTGGACTGAACACGCCTTGGCATGTTTGTTGCTTTCATGGATCATCAGAATAGCATGTGATGCAACAAAGAGCTGGGCACCACAGCTGGCAGAGGGTGGGGGTGCTGCCGTGCTGACGCAGACCTGGCTTGCTCGGGGAGTGGGCAGAAGTCAAGAAAGGAAGCGTGGACACCGGCTCCAGGTGTGGCAGAGACCACTCCACAGCATCCAAAGGATGGCGCCATCTGAGTGTGGGGAATCAGCCTGCACCTTACAAGGCCCAGAGAGATTCCACAGCCCCAGGGAGGCGATAAAAAAAGAAACAGGGCTTTGGACACCAGCAGGCTTGGGTCTTGGTTACCAGCTCTGCTACCAACCAACATGGGTAAGCAACTTCACCTGCTGGAGGCTCAGTTTCCTCCACTGTAAAACATAATACACGGTCCTAAGGGCAGTTGTGAGAAATCACACTTGGAGTGGAGCAGCTTGGACCAACTCAGCCCAGCCCTCACTCACACCTACAATGAACATCTGTCAACTGCTGGGCTCCCCAGCATTCACTTAGTTCTTTCCTGTCTGCCCACTGCTCTCTCTCAGGTGTTTCCTACATGGGAGGTATGGGATAGCTCGCTCTTAGAGGCCAGCATCTCTCTCTCCTCACACCAGTGCAGCCCGGGGCAGCGGCAGTTCTAAGGCCTGGCTGGTGTAATGCTTTCATATGCCCATCTATGATTTTGAATCTTGAGCTATGACTTAAGCCCATGAGGAAAATTAAGCCCATCACAGCAACGCTGGAGCTGGGGACCATTTATTTCTGCCACTCATTCCTGCCTTCTGATCCTGGGGTATTCTCGGTTCCCACTCACAATTCAATCCTGTCTCCAATTCTGGAAATGCCAAAACCCATCTAGTGAGGATCAGTTTTGTTTGAGACAGAGAAAATTTCTGTTGCTTATGGCCAACAAGCCAGGCAAACCCACATCTCAAAGCTCAGTCCTCATACTCACCCTGGATGACAATCCTTATTCAATGCTAACTTCTCATCTAAACTCACTCTCTACTCCCCCTTTCTGCTTTCTCACTCCTTTCTTCCCAGTATACTTGTTCCATGTCTTCTCCCATGTGGCCTCTCTCCCTCTCCACATGTAGAAGACACCTGTACCTCGGAGTTTCAAGGGGCACTAAATCCAGAATAGTACATGAACCCCGACCTGACTAATCACAGAATTGCTTTCCTTTGGACATGGTCATTGGTTTGGACCTGAGTTGATACAAGTAGATCTGATATGAAGTTTGTTGGAATTCTTGAAAGTAAAGCTCCCTTTCAGCAGAAGTTACTAAACTAGTTAAGTGTAGACCTAGAGGGAAAAAGATGGATTCTGCATGAGGAGAAACTGTCTGAAAGTAAAGGCAATGCAGGAAAACAGTCTCAGAGATAAAGACTCTTAATTACATTGTTTAAGCCCCTGGATTCCGCCATGTCTGAAACCATCACCTCCTTGAAATTGCTGGTTACATAAGTCAATTTATTCAAGCCAACTAAAGTAGGGGTATTGTCACTTACAATGGAAATAATTCTTACTAGTATACTACCTTAAGTCCCACAATTGTTTGCTTGAATTCTTCCTCAATTCTCTTGGTTCCCTTGACTTCCTACTACCCATTTAGCAAAACCCCAACCCTTGATCAATCTGGCTATTGACTTTGCTGGTTGTAACATCCATACCAGGCATATTGGAGTCACTTCAACTCAACCCAGTGGTCTCAGACTCAACACACTCTTCAATGATGCTGTGTACTTCTGGGGTCCCCTTGGGAGTGCCCTCACTCCAGCCCAATCTAGTCATCCTAAATATTAAATTCCAAGTTCCATCTCACCAATTCCTACCTGCTCTCAGTGAGCAAATATTCTTACCCATGTTAATTAGCTTGATTGTGGTGTTCAAGTCATAATGTATAGGGATATCAAAGCATTAAGTTGTAGGGCAAATACAGTCTTTATTTCTCAATTATACTTCAATCAAGCTGGAAAAAAAAGACTACCTTCAACTTCCTGCCCTCTCTGTCTCCAAATCCACACACTAGTCCCACAAAATGATACTTGCAGCCACACCAATCCTTTCCTTCTCAGATCATATTTCAGCAAGACAGGTGGGCTGGCTGCCTCTTTCCCAAGGCTAATGCACCATCCTTCCACTTTTACCTTTGGGATCAGACACATGTGTGTTCAGCCCCACAAAACTAGTCATGGATTGCTATATCACATGACTTGGCTCCCTGTGATCAGACCCTCCTGGGCTTGGTAGCATTGCAGAGGACAGGCACACCCTCAGAATGGCCATGGTTACATCATTGCAATATGACTGTTTACAGCAGATGTCAAGTCATTATTACTGTGACCTGCAGTTCATGCAATAATATAGTGCTGCTGGCATGGGAACAAACTATTCCTGTAATCCAATTTTATAAGTATACAAAATATTTATGTTCGAGATGCTGGAGGATGGGACTGGTCATGGGGGTGGGGGTGGGGGACAAAAGGCCTGAGAGACATCCATTCCAGTCTTTCCCCTGTGGTCTGACCCTGATACTGCCCAAGGGCATTCATGAAAGTGAGTTGGGAGAGACCTGAGAAAGCAGTCACCTGAATCCTTAACTTAGCATCACCTAGTGTTCTCCACTATGCCAACCCTCTTTGTGCTAATTGTCATGAGCAATAGTATAGAGATGTGTGTGGGCCAGAGTGCTTATTTTCACCAACCCTCAAAGGCAGGATTTCAAAGGAATATTGCATCACGTGTCTCAGAAAGAGACTTCAGAGTTTGGCTGCCTGGTCTGCAGGATAAAGAGGATGTTCAGAATCAGCTAAACACTGGATCCAAAATAGATCCAAACTCAAAACATTTGGATATGATTTCATTTTTACAGAGTCTCTAAAAACTATCCATAGATTTCCTGGGATATGAACCCCAGAAAAAGAAAATTGTGGTCTAAAAGATTATTTCTATTTCCAACAAGTCTTATCAAGTTTATTATATAGGATTCATACTCTTTAATGCCCCTCTAAAAGTATGATTGCCTTTAATGGGTGGTTTTCTTTTTTTGGCAGAATCACTTTAAAAAATTGAAAAATAGCTCATCTCCATTCCAGTTGTGTGAGGTGTAATGGTTTTGCCACTGAGAGGAAGATTTTGGACAAGTCCTTCAAAAATGCATTTTTTGTCATTGATTTGAGATTTTGCAACACT
The DNA here is from genome assembly GCA_019455555.1 of Galemys pyrenaicus. Lineage (NCBI taxonomy): Eukaryota > Metazoa > Chordata > Mammalia > Eulipotyphla > Talpidae > Galemys > Galemys pyrenaicus. The sequence goes on along the minus strand of JAGFMF010011606.1, from coordinate 3,018,887 downwards.
TAAATTGTGCACCAGTACTGTATAAACAAATACAAGTTTGGTGGCCAAAAATCATTTTGCCTGATTTGTTAAAATAAAATATAGTTACTAAAAGAAAATAATCCTATTAAATTAAAGAAGAAATACATAAAAACAGGAAGAAAAAACCCTGAGTGCTTATAACTCAGACATCTGTTCTTATTTTGATATATTTTTCCAACACCTTTTTCTGTGTGAAGGTTCCTGATAATTATTATAGGTTTATTTATATTTTATTTATGCTTGTACATCATGTTTATATTATATGTATATTCAGTTATTAAACTTACTTTTATATTTTGGTACATTTATATCATTTCTATTTTATGTGTGTATACATTATATACACATAGTTCTGTTTTTAACTTATTTCCTTTTTCATTCACATGTAATTATCATATTACATGGAAACACTTTTAGATGTACAACATAATGATTGTAAAATGATTACATTAGTTTCATTAATACCCATTACTGCATAGTTGCTGAATTATCATTATTTCTTAAGCATTTCCCTGGCTAACTTTAAAGTCTTTTTAAACATTTACTTTTAAATGACTGTATAATATTCTGTAGAGAACCATAATCTCTCTAACCATTCTCTACTATAGAGTTTTAGTTGCTTCCAATGTTCTTATAAGTAGCACTGAAATCAACACCTTCCTATATAAAGGTTTCCACCTTGTTGAACTGAAAGCTCTATGCATCTAAAAACATTTGACATGTACTGATATGCTCTTTCCAATTTATATCCTCTTTGGAATTTTAATTCCATGAGCAACCTCAGAACCTAGGCCTAACCCCCTCTGGAACCCACCTGGAGCAGACTTCATGGAATGTCTGACATGGAGCTCTGGCTGGCCTTGAACTTCCTGTGTCCTCCAAGGATCTCAGGCATCAGCAGATAACTGGGCACTTGCAGAAAGTGAAGGGAAAGGAGTGCGGCATAACCACCCACCATGTCTTGTGATCCAGAACCACTTTCTTTCCTTTGGTAAATATGAACTGTGCTGGTGGGGAGGGAGGGCACTTCAGAAGTCGGTATTACAGGGGAGGAAACAGACATGCCCCACCCTCCCAAAGTTCATGCACTACTGGAGGACACAGATGTGGCAAAAATAAACCTGTAGCTACCAATTCTGATGGGTTTGATGGATGAAAGTAACGGGAGTAATGGGACTCAATAGCCTCTTTAAACAAAATCTGAAAGCATTAAGGAGGACTCAGAAAGCAAATTGCTGTCAGAAAGGGGCCTGCAGCAGAGGGAAGTGCACATGTTAAGAGCCTGGAGCATAAAGAGCCTGGTGTACTCTCAGAACTGAAATGGGGTCAGTGTGATCTCCAGGGAGTATCTTAGAGAGAAGGCAGGAGTCTTAGGTGAGGCTGGTATGGTAGATGGGGCTGTACCCTGTAGAGGCCTGGGAAGTCTGGTCCAGAGCTTAGATTTTGTCCCAAGGACTAGCAGAGAACAGCAGCTGGGTTGGGTGGTGACACGGTCAAAGTTACTTTTGCCAGATTGGCTGTGTGGGGGAGATACATTTTGGAGACTGAGAAGATACTAAGGGAACAAGTGTTTTTCAGGCAAGAGCTGGCAATGATTGGCCTTGGAGGGAAACCAACTGAGCATCTGAAAACATTTGACATGCACTGCCGTGTTTTTTCTGATTTGTATTTTCTTCAGAATTGTGCTTCCATGAGAACCTGCCAGGCTAACCCCAGAACCCACCTGGAGCAGACCTTCTGGAATGTGTGACATTGAAAGCTCTGGCCAACTTGAACTTCCCGTCTCCCCCAAGGCTCTCAGGCACCAGCAGACATCTGGGCAGACTGGGTACCATGTGAGCGGGGGAGACACAGCTGAGTGAATGGGGGATGAGTGAGAGTGAGGTGTCAACCATGACCCCCAAGATCCTGCCAGATGTTGGTCGGTGCAGTCATGGAATGGAAAGACTGAAGGCCAGATGGTTGCAGACATAAGAGTAAGCTTCTTTTTGTGTCCCTACAGGCTTTCTATTGAGCTGCCTATGAGACATAGAGAGACAGAGAGCTGACAAGTGGTAGTTGAAGAGATGACTCTAAGGGAGTGACTGGATTCCAGTGTTTGCAAAAATATGTTGCACCCATGACCCAATGCTCTTCTGATCTGGTACTTAAGTAAGTTTGGAAATGCTACAGGCCACATATTTCCCAAATAGTCTCTCAACCCAGGGAGACAGAATCTCCTTTCCTTGCAGAAAGGAAAGTTGTTTAACTTTGTTTAAACCTGTGCCTCATACATTATTTGATCAAGGAATCACACATGTATTTGCCATTTCCCCGGCCCTTCAGGAAATGTTAATCTAACTATGCAGTGATTAGTAAACAACAAGTGGAAAAGCCTCCCCAGACACAAGGAAACACAGAGTGGTGCAATTCTCGAGAGGCCTCAAACACACTGCCCCCAAATATCCCTTCTTCCCAAAGTCACCAAAGTGACAATTGCATGGGTAATTTTCTTTTCAGGCTCAATGTCTTTTTGGGCATTGCCTGTGGAAATGAAAATATTCCAGGGAGAAGTTCGACAACATTTATTCATCCCTTATGGTTGTTCTGTGCTTGACCTTAAGAGATACAGAGAAGAAAACATCCCCTTCATCCTCAAGGACAAGCACTTTAGCCAATGATTGTGACACAGTAGGAAAAGTGCTCCAGTAGAGATGAACTCAAAGCATCCGAGGAGCAGCCACTGACTCGATTAGTTCAGAAGGGAGGCCCATGCAGTTTTCTTGATGAAATGGCAGCTGACTCATTTTGACAGCTGAATAGGTGGTTTACAGGGAGAAGGGACATAGAGAATAGGAAGTCAAGGACATTCTGGAAGAAAAGTCCATTGGACCGAACTTGACATAGCCGCTGCTTCTCTAGTAAGGACCCAGGGACACCTCTAGACCCTAATTGCTTTCCTACATCTACCTAGGGCTCTCTAATCTTTTCTGCTACTGTGGTCCAATCATCTTTCAGTGAAATACCTAGTCACCTCATCTGCTTGCTAAGAATTCTTCAATGGTTTCCCAGAGCATTTGAGATAAGATCAAAAACCCTCAAAATGGCCTGTGAGGTCCAGCATGGCCAACCTACCCTGCCTTTCTTTTCCTGTCATCCTCTCACTGCTCTGACTTTCCAGCCTCACAGCCTGATCTCATTCTCAGACCTGTCATTCTCCCTCCCACCTCAAGCCCTTTTTCCATGCTGCTCCCCCACCCTGCCCAGGTCATGCCCACACTCCTCTCAGTTGAGTGTGCGTCTAGACACTCCCCCTTCACCGCTTGGCTCCAAATGTCACTCATCTGGAACACCACCCTCCAGATGATATCAGATTCCCTTCTAGTCATCTGAACTGTTTGCTGTCATAGCATTTGTCATAGGGCGTCACTATATATTTGTTTGCCTGGTTATTTGACTAAAGCCTGCCTCTCCCACTAGCTCCAGGAGGTCAGGAACTTCGCGAGTTTGACTTGTTCATTACACAGTGTCTGATGTATACTAAATGTCCCATAAATATTATATTTGTTGCATGCATTAATGAATATTACTGGGATATCGGGACCTTCACGGAGAGGGAGTGGGAGAGCAAAGAGCACTGGCAGAGGGTGAATGACATTGTCCAACCAGCAAAGCAGAACCAGTAGGAGATTAAGAGATTTGTTGCCAGGAATTGGCTTATACAATGATGGATCTATCTGGGCAAATCTGAAATCAACAGAGGAGACCATCAGGAGGGCAGACTGGAGCCCTTTAGTGTATAGGGGCACTGTGTCCACAGGTAGAATTTCTTCATCAGTAAAACCCCAGTTTTGCTATTAAGGTCCTTTGACTGATTGTATAAGACCCACCCAGCTTCTGTATGACAGTTTGCCTTACTGTCAAGTGATTATGAACTTAAGTCACATCTATGAAACATCTCCATGGCAAGATCCAGATAGGCATTTGAATGAGTAGCTGGGAACTATAGTCTAACCAAACTGACACATAAAAAACCCAACACAAAGAAACAAGAGTTAGAGAGGATGTAGAGAAAAGGGAATCCTTGTACAATGCCAGTAGGAATGCAAGTTAGTGTGACCATTATGGAAAACTATATGACGATTCCTCAAAATATTAAAAATAGAAATTCCATACAATCCAGTGATCTCACTCTATTTACTTAAAATGTATATTATTTATATGTATATGAATTTGATAAACTATATGGACTATACGTTTATTACAGTACTATTTGCAAAAGCCAAGATTTGGAAACAATCTAACTGGACATTTGTCACGTCCACTCATGAAAGATGAGAAGACAAAGAAGATGTGGTCTATATACACAATGGAATATTACTCAACCATTAAAAAGATGAAATCTTGACATTTGCAACAATATGAATGAACCTAGAGGGTATTATGCTGATATGAAATATCAGATGGAGAACAGCAAAAACCTTAAATAAAATAAACATAAACTTTCAGATTGTAAGACCAAATTAGTGGTTACCAGGAGACATGGGGAAAGGGAACTGAGTAAATTAGGTAAAAGGGGCCAATGGTTCAGTGAAGGATAAAACTGGACTTTCAGCAGAGAACTTAGAGCAATACATACAGATGTTGAATGTAATAATGTACACCTGAAACTTATATATGATACACTTCAATAAAAAATTATTAAGAAAAGCAAACAACATCACATACATCAAACAAATTCTTTGTCAAAACTGGGAGATAACATAGAAAAACAAAATGGCTGTGAGTCCAGAATCAGGCCAACAGATTCCCCTATGCATCTTCCCCTGAGCTACCCCAGTGTGGCACACACTGGCTGTTCTACAGCAAAAGGGCTCTTCTTCCTGGCACATAGACTGAATACCTTTCCCAGACGCCCTTGCAGCTTGCTATGTCATGTAACTTAATGACCAAATACATATTTCTTATTAATCACGAATTCAAAATATAAAGTTATGTTTATACTGTATTGTAGTCTAAGAAGTGTACAATAGTATGTGTCTACAAAAACAACATATGGACCCTAGCTAAATATGACAGACATAAAGTGAGTGCATGATGTTGGGAAACTGGTAGCTGTACACTTGCATGCATGGTACACTTGATGCATGGTTGCCACACATCTGCAGTTTGTAAAACACACAATATCAGCAGAGTGTAATAAAGCATAGCAACCTGTGTTACAGTAACTAACACACTGTAAGCAAGTTATTAACCCTTTCTGAACCTTGTTCTCATCCCAACAAAAAAATGGACACATGATTTTAAAAAGATGTATCCATACAGTTAAGGTTTCTTCTATGATAGAACTCATATTAACAGAAGACCCATTTGTCTCTCACATAAGAACACGGGCTGAGGGGGTTCAGGACTGATACAGGGGCTCCATGGTTCAAAGGACAATTGCTCTTGTTGCTCTGCTATCTGCAAGGTGCAGCTCTGTCCATGTGGCCCCAAATGGCTCACTCTCATGCTCGCCTGCCACACAGCACGTAGAGAGATGCTCATCCCTACTTAGGGCAGGATACCAAAATTGCACGCAACTCTTCTGCTCACATCCTATTGACCAGAATAAAGCCCCATCCAGTGAAAACAGAAAGGTTGGTTGTGGGTAAAAGAAGATTGCTCAGACTTTTGTGCTGTGGACATCTGTGGCTGCCATCTGTGGCCTTGAATGCAGGAGGCACTTAGTAGTGTGGGCCCAGAGTATGCATGCCTTGTGGTGGACACCTGAGCATGATGTGGTGTGTGTAAGTGGGCACACCTGAGCTGAGAAATCAAGGCTATAAGGCGGCATCACAGAGGATGGTGTGTGGCAGAAGATGGTGTGGCAGAGAGTGGCGGAGAAGCCACGAGTGAACATCAGAGAGAGCCTAAGGAGTAAAGATTCACTCCGCCCCCTGCCTGCCCTGTACCTGGTTGCCTCACTACAAATGATGCAGAAAGATCATTAAAATCCACTGAGGGCTCCAGGACCCTCCTTTACCCGTCTCCCGAACACATAGAGGACATGCCCTGTGCATTGCTGGAACACAGTGCCTTTACTCTGGACAGCATGCATGTCCTCAGCTTAAAATCAGGGGTCCTGATCCTATGAGACAGAAGGGGCAGCGGATACTGGAGGATACCCAGTGGTCTCTGTGCAGATATAAAGCATTTAGCAAGGGCCTGACCAACAGTAAGGACTCAACAGAAGGCAATAATCATTATTCAACTAGCCACTACCCTTATTCCTCAATTTTCAAGGCCTCCTGGTACTTCCTCACCCCTAATCACCAGACTCTGTAGCTCCTTCAATGGGCATTTAGATATGATTACTAGCAGAGCTCTCAGGTTTTCCTTAAACAAGTCACGAGACTCCAGGTGGGACAGAGGCTCGCCCAGCTCTGCCATGCGGATGCTTGACAGTGTCAGCCGCTGACATGAAGCCCCATCAAGTGTGCCCTTGGTCTTGGTGACAGCGACACATCCTCAGCACTGCTTCTGAGTCCAGATGTCAGCCACATGAAGCCTAATGATCTGCAGCTGGTCCATGGGCATTGCTGGACTCCCAGAGGCCCAAGCCAGGGGATGATAATAATTACAATAATAATTGCTACCATTTAGTGCTTGTCCGTGGTCTGGGTGCCAAATGGGGCCCTTTACATGGTTGCTCATTTGCGTACACACACACTGTGAGTGGGGAGGTGTGACCTACTCTTTGTAATGAGTAAATAGATGTTCAAGTACACAGATTTGCTTATGTCAACACAACTAAGTGGCTGAGCCAGGACTGCAACCCAGCGCTTTCTTACTACTCATCCCCATTCTCTAAAACAGGGGACCCTCAGCAACCTCTAGGAGACGTCACTACTTGCCTCCCCGGCACCATTCCCCTTTTCTCTGAGAAGAGTTCTAGGTTGGTTCTCTTGTGTGTAGTGAGAGGGGAGGATCCCCACATATACATGCTGGTAGACCATGTGGTCTGAAAGGCTACCCCCCCCAACCCAGGTCTGAGTCTGTCATACCCACAGCCACACTGATTGGCTCAAGAGTCGGCTTGTGACCCAACTGAGGGCCCTTTAGCTTGGCAGGTGACATAGAGTCATAGCTCATGGGGGACTTGGGCCTGAGACAGCCAACTTGTGAAGCCTAGAGAAAGAAGGTGTAGGGTAAAGGTTGATCAGGTCTTTCCACCCTCCCACTACTGATGATGGACACCTGCGGTGCTGCGAGCATTCCAGGGTGGGCATGCGCAAGTGGGCGCACCTGTGTTGGACACGGGCATAAGTGGGCGGCATCTTGAGGACACTAGAACAGACAGAACTGTGAGAATGGACCGAGAGAACCGACAGCAGCAGCGGCAGCAGAGAGAGAAGAAGCAGCCGAAAGGGTGAGATGCGCTGGGGGCTGGGAGGCCTGCCAGCCTCCCGGCCCCCCGGCACCCCTGTCTGCCATGTACCTGGCCACCTCTACTAAATAAAGTATGAAAAGCCACCGAGGGCTCCAAGACTCTCTCCTTCCCTGACCTGTCTGCCCAGAACCATCCCGAACCTGCCTCCAGTGCTCCCATCCTGCCACTACAGAAGGCAATGGGCAATGGAGAATGGATTAGGGGGTGTTAGGGTGAAGGCACTCTCTGGCAGTATCCTTGATCCCCTACACCAAACCATGGAACACCCTGAGCTCTTTAGTGACATGAGACACGGGTTACTCATCTAGGAAGAGGCTGGAATGTGACTCAAAGGTCAGAGCACTTGTACACACACCAAAAGGAAAAGTAGGTGGTGGCCACTCTACAGCCCCACAGGATGGATTCTCTTCTTTCCTCTCTCCACATACCCTGCTATTTTACCTTTCTTCAGCCTCACCTGGAATCCTCAAGGCAATTCAAAGACGTATTCATTTGTAGCCAATGGGAACTTGAGCAAATGGCTAGAAAGTCCTTTAAATATTCAGAGTAGACAAGGTAAGGTAAAAATAAAAGACAAAGCATCTCATACTGTTTTGGAACTGAATACTCTGCTAGATTGTACCTAGGTATTTTAAGTTGGGGGAGGGTGCTAAAAGGAGTATTGGGGGTACTTGATGTCACTGCAGGTTTCCAATGTATTGGGGTTTCCAGTACATTAGGATTTGCCACTGCTTCAGGTGCTAGTCTGCGTGCGGAGAGCTGAAGATGAGCAAACACAGACATGCACCTGAGAAGCTAACAGTCTAATGCCCCATGGAACCTACTGGATCACCTTCCATGAACAAGTTCGGGAATCCCTAATTGGTACTACTTTCAACAGTCAAGTTGGGTTTGCATTCTCACGTTAGAACTTTGCAACAAGAGCCTGCATTTTAGCTAGTTACAGGCTGACTCAACGCCTGTCAGGTGAGTGCCTGTGTGTTTGACATAAGGGAGAATAATGAGCATTATCCTTTAATAAACTATTTCATAGCTGGATGTATCAGTTAGTATTCCAGGAGGGAAACAGCTAGCACTTTCAAAAGGGGTGTTCAAAGAAAGTTTAAAGGTGTGGAAGCTAACCAGGGATTGTAAAGTTCCCAGTGGACATCTGAGGCAAGAGGAAAGAAGACAGAGCTACAGAATCCAGATAGAACCTTGCGGCACTCACAGCTCTGACATTGTATGAATAGCCATCAGCAGTGTACCCAACAATTGTCTAGCTAAAGCTCAGCCTTTTCTCCTGGGCTGCATCCCTTGAAGTCTGGTGGATGTCTCCACCTAGATGTCCCACAGGCAATGCATACTCAAACTCTGAGATCAGAACTCAAAACTGAGTTGCCACACAGGGACATGAAGTATGCATCCAGCAAAGCAGAGGGACCAAAGAAAGAGCAAAATGGTAGTATTTCAATATATTGTTATTTCTAAGAAAATATCTAAGTGGGCAAGATTTTGCACTGATACTGGAATGACCAGTTATAAGGGAAACTTCACACCATGCATAAACTACAACTCTTGTCAAAGCTAAACAACTTCAATTCTAGAAAAAAAACAAACATAGGAGAACATCTTCATAAACTGGGGATAAGCAATGATTTCTTGGATGGAACAAACACCATGAACCGGAAACCAGAAAAAAAGGTAAATTGGCTTTATCAATTAAAACATCTCTTCTTTAAAAGACACAATAAAGAAAATTGAAAAGCTAACTACAGACCAGACGAAAGTAATTTCAAAATAAATATCTGAAAAGGTCTTGGATCCAACGTGTAAAAGAACATGAGCAAATTGTGGTATATTCATCAATCAACTACTACCTGGAAATAAGATTAAGCACACTAAAGACACAACATCATGATGAATCAGCAGGAAGCTGATCCAAAGAAACTGGACTCTAAGGAGTATTTTCCAAACAATCTCATGTGTATGTTGTTCTAAACAGGCAAACTTGTTTATAGTGACAGACACAAGGGCAATGGTTGCCTGGAGAAGGGAGTGGAGGGGCTGGCTGAGGGCACAGGGAACTTTCTGCAGTGATGGATCTATTCTCTATCTTGACTCAGGTGGTGCTACCACACTCACTGAAAATGTGCACTTAAAATGTGGGCATTTCTTGTGCTGGCGAGGATGTGGAGAAAAAGGAACCCTGGTACACTGCTGCTGGGAATGCAAGCTAATCCAACCATTATGGAAGGCCATATAAAGGTTCCTCAGTCTACTAAAAATGGAACTACCATATGATCTGGCAATCCCGCTCCTAGGAATCTACCCAAAGGACACAAAAACACCGATCCAAAAGAGCACCTGTACTCCTATGTTTATCGCAGCACTATTTGTAATTGG
>JAGFMF010011606.1:2984625-3008772 GCA_019455555.1 Galemys pyrenaicus | reverse complement strand
GCTTCACTATTAGGAGGAATATGAAAGAACAACAACAACAACAAAGAATAAGCTCAAGGAATTGGGCAATTATAACCAAAAGTAAACAAAAAAATTCAATAAGACTAAAAAGCCAGGATAAACCAAAGGGACCATGGGGAGGGGAGGGGAGGGGAAGGGCAAAGACGGGGATGAGGGCAGAGGGTGCACAAGGGACTGAGGTGATGGTGCGCCAGTGAAATGGTGGTGGGTACTCCCTGGGGACTACAAATGATGTCAAATATAATTAATAAAATAAATAAATAAATAAATTAAATGTGGGCATTTCTTGTAAGTTATTGATCAATCAAGTTGATTTGGGAAAAAAGCATCTGAGCAGTCATAGAAAAAAATCAAGATGTTATTGGATTTCTTCATAGGGGAGACTTTTGGAGAAAGTACTGCCCAGGGTTCCTCAGCCTCAATCTAGCCCTGCTAGTAGTCATAATCTTCTTTCCACTCCCCAAGACTACTTCCCCTTTTGGCTCCATGGAAGTCATCCTGATGACGCCCTCCTCTCTCTCATCCTTGCGTCCATCCATCACCAAGTCCTATCCATTCTACCTGCTCCACATTTACTTCTCTCCATCCCTGAAGCCCCCAAATAAGTCCCATTGTACCCTCCCTTTCTCCTTTTACTGTTGCTATTTCCAGTTTGTAATCCACAGTACTGGCAGTTTGCTGTCACCACATCCCAGTTCTCCTACCACTCATTGGATGGATCTGTTTGCTGCCTACCCAGTACCCATTTTCCTTTTCTTCCTTAGGATAGGAACCCTGATTTTGGTCAGGCCATGGGCAAAAAGACAAATCACTTTTCCAAACCCTTTCAGATACATGTCTGTTTGGTCTAATAGCTTAGGGGTGGGGGTGGGAATAACTGGGTGGGGTTTCCCAGGGAAGCACTTTTACGAAGAGGTTGACCCCACTGGGAGACCCCTTTGACCTTCCTATTCTTCTTTCTTCCTGACTGGAATGCTGTAGGGTCAGACAAAATTATCAGGTCTTTCCACCACCCCCGCCCCCCGCCATTGGTGTAATGATGCTGCGCGCATGCCTAGGTGGTCATGCACAAGTGGGCGCACTTGGGTTTGGACAGGGGCATATAGAGGCGGTGTCATGAGGATATCAGTAGCAGCAAGAGCAGAACATAGAGCAGCAGCAGCAACCAAGAGGGTGAGATGTGCCAGGGGCTAGGAGGCCTATCAGCCCCCGGCATCCATGCCTGCCATGTACCTGATAACACCTTTGTAAATAAAAGCATAAAAAGCCACCGAGGGCTCCAAGACTCCTTCCTTTACCCTCGTCTGCTAGAACCATCCAGAACTTGCTCAGTGCCCCTTGCTGGCACTACAAATACTAACATGATGGCTGGAGCAGCTGTGACCATGAAGAGATTTTGAGGATGGGACAAAAGTCTGGGATGTTGGCAACACTGTGGAGATCAGTTAACTGAACTGCCTACCTGTGATGAGCAGAAGGCCACAGAGCAGGTTCTCTGTGATCTGCACAGACAGGTGAAAGAGGAGGCCTGAAGCCCTCAGTGGCTTTATCAGAATTTTATTAATCTCTGCATCAGAGGTGACCAGGTACACACAGGTGGCGGAGCCAGAGGGCCAGGAGGCTGGCAGCCTCCTAGACCCAAAGAATCTTCTCTCTCTGGGCTCTTTAGTCTCTCATGTCTCTGCTCTGCTGCTACTCCTGCTTACCTGCTTGCCTCTGCTCTCTTCTCTGTTCCTCTGGCATCCCCATGATGCTGCCCTGCATGCCCCGCGTCTTAGCCCAGGTGCACCCACCTATGCGTGCTCACACCCTACCTCAGGTGCCTGCCACCAGGCACGCATGCAGGGCCACAGGTGTCTGTCATTGACACTAGTGGCGGGAGGACAGAAAAGCCTGATAATATTGCATTTACCCTACACTACCTGTGGATTCTTTTGTGAGGGAAATATAAATATGTTACTAGGGAAAGTGGTACAGGCTTTTGCCCACCTTCCTGCTACTGGCCTCCATGACCAGGGCCCGTGGTCTTGCGTTCCTCCTCAGTGGCGCTACTGCATGCATGCCCCCGGCTGAGAGGCATGGGTGTGGGCACCTACACCTATGAATATGGACACCTGGGCACAGAGAGCCCAGGGCATGCGCATATGTAAATGCGGGCCCCTGTGCCAGAAGCAAGGGTTAAAGGGGCTCCACGGCTCTGACAGGTGGCGTCACCCTGAGGCTAGGGGGCACAGTTGCTGTCTGCTGGTCTTATGGGGGGCATGGTGAAAGAATGTCCTGAAAGAACTCCACAAACTCAGGTTTTATGGACCCCATCCCCACCCCAGGCCAAAGAGGTTCAAGGCACCAGGAACTGCAATCCCATAATGTCATCACCACTGAAGGAAAGATTGCTGGGTGCTGAGGGTGGACTTAAGCAACTAGAATTGGTATATAACCAGACATGTGGGCCTTGGGGGGTCTTGGTTTTATGCCAGTTTTCAGCATGCCATTGGGGTCCCAGTTCAGCAGAACTGGTAGGATGCATCTCTCTCTCTCTCTCTCTCTCTCTCTCTCTCTCTCTCTCTCTCTCANTGCCATTGGGGTCCCAGTTCAGCAGAACTGGTAGGATGCATCTCTCTCTCTCTCTCTCTCTCTCTCTCTCTCTCTCTCTCTCTCTCCTTCTCCCCTTTTCATAAATAAACCCCTTGTAGCAGCAGGAAGGCAACACAGGGCAAGTTCGGGATGGTTCTTAGCAGACGGGGGTAAAGGAAGGGGAGTCTTGGAGCCCTCGGTGGCTTTTTATGCTTTTATTGATCTCTACATCAGAGGTGGCATCAGGTACATGGCAGGCATGGGGGTGGGGGGCCGGGAGGCTGGCAGGTTGGGAGGCTGGCAGGCCTCCCAGCCCCTGGCGCATCTCACCCTTGGCTGCTTTGCTGCTGCTGCTGCTCTTGCTGCTTGTTGGTCTTGCTGCTTGCGTTGGCCAGTACTGTGGGTCCTGGTGTCCTCATGACGCCGCCCATTAAAGCCCGTGTCAAACCCAGGTGCGCCCACTTGCGCATGCCCACCTAAGAATATCTCGCAGCACCGCAGGTGTCCATCATCACAGTGGTGGGAGGGTGGAAAGACCTGATTTCTCTAACCCTCCACCCCTTACTACCCTTTTTGTGTGCCTGCAGCTGAGGCTCAGTACAAGTCCCTTTTAAGCATGCAGGTGAGGACTCGCAGTCAGGCAACCCATTTCACACTGGGGTTGCCCTATAACAGTCTGTCCCCTGATTTAGCATTAAAGCCTTTTAAAATGCTATCGAAGATTCCAAATTCTCTTTTCATCTGTGAGTGTCGATTATGAACCTACCTGGCTGTATCTTTCTCCCAAAAAAACTAGAAATCATTTCCATCTGTTATAATGTCTTCATTGCCACTGTGCATAAAATTTGGGATTATTTGATAAGGCATTCAAGGCTTGTCACACTCTAGCCCTCTAGATCTCTATGGATGAACTTCAGCGGCTTCATTAAGATATACGCAAGATTGTGTGTGTGTGTATATGCACTTGTAAGCCCAGACGCACAATTTTCCCCAGAAAGCAGGTCAACAGTTTTCATCAGATGTTCAAAAGGACCTGTGGCACCTTCCCCGCCCCCAATATTGTTAACTTTATTTATATAACAACCCCACTTTGTATGCATAATTATCTCCTTGTACACATGAGGAATGTTTAAGCATCTTATAAAAATACTATACAGGGGAGAAGGAGTAATGGATGAGTTGGGAGAAAAAGACACCAGGAAAGAAGCCAAATGCTGCTCATGGTTGGAAGCCAGAGCAGTGTCTGTATTTGCACTCTAGGCCGAGCTGTGCAGGGATGTCCCGAGGGCTGCTGGGTCTCTCCGGGAGTATGGCTTTCATTACTGAGGGCAATCCTTTTAATGAGTTGTCTGCCTTCAGTTCTGCTTGACTGTAATGTTCTCCAGCTGATTTCTCAGTAATTGAGAGACTCTGGCTTTTGAAGTTATCTCATCAACCTGGCTTGTTGCTCCGTTTGATTTTTGGGTTATCCCTGAGAGGCACATAGTGCCCATATTTCCAGGGAGCCTGAGAGCGTGTGCTTGAAAATTTGTTCAGTGGCCACTGGGGGGGTTAATAGGCCCAGGCAATTTCAGTAACCCCGGGCTTTGCTCCGTTCCAGGAGAGGGTCAATGCGACTTGTGAAAAGTCACAAAGTTTGCAAAGCACCTGGTTTGCTAAGCCTCTGTCAAACTTCAGACTCTCTTTGAAAGTATCTCTCAGAGAAGGAAAATACAAGTTCTAAGGGAGAGTTAAGATTCTGAGAAAATAATAACTCCAAGGGCTCCCAGGCTCTTGGCAGCATCCTGGCCTCCTGTGGGACCTAGTCCTTCACAGGACCCTCACCTGCAAGCATCTCGAGTTAGGGGGCTCAGCTTACTTGTCCCCTGACTGGTGCAGAGATAAGTGTTCAGTTGAAGTCATTGATCCATTTGAGATTTATTCTGCTATGTTTCCCAGCAGCCATAATGGGGAGAGACGTGCCAGTTGCCTAATATTTATTGGGAGAGAGAAAATAATTCCCAGTAAAGCACACAGTGCTCATATTTCCAGGGAGCCTGAGAGCGTGTGCTCAAAAATTTGTTCAGTGGCCACTGTGGGGGTTAATAGGCCCAGGTAATTTCAGTAACCCCTTAAATGTTCCTGTCCTTCATCCAGGTGAGCCTAAATTACAGAGGACCAAGCCTTCTAATATCCCTCCAGGAATAAAATACATTGGTTGCATGGAGCTGTTTCCTGGGCTGCCCCCCAGGTAAAGGTTAAGAAGTGAAGATTGACAAAAGACAGGGGAAATTAAGACACAATACGGAAGTCATGTCAAAAGGGTAGCTCTGAAAAGACAGAGTCCCCTGGGATAAGAAGCTAGGGGCAATGCCCTGGAAAAGGAAGACATGGATACTTTGGGGAAACCTCAGTCTGCCAGGAGCTGTGCTGGGTGCCACATATCTGGACTCTCATTTACACTCTACAATTCCTTGTAGTGGGCACTTCCTCTATTGTATGAAAGAACACTGGGACTCAAAGAACTTACATGACTCGCCCGAGGTCCCATAGCCAGCAAGCAGACAGTCTGTCTAATTCAGAGCACTTTTCTTTCCCCCACACCACACAAAGGAGCAACCTACCTCTTTGAGGCTTCAACTACTATAATAAAAACAAGTACCTGCTCACTGTGGTCCGTGGGGACTGTATTAGTTTGCTTAGGCTGTTGTAAAAGGCACCACAGACTAGGGGATCTTAAACAACAGAAACTTATTATCTCACAGTCTGGAACCTGGAAGCTCAAGATTAAGTTGTCTGCAAGATTGTGTTTTTCTGAGGACTCTCTCCTCAGCTTGTAGGTGGCCATCTTCTCCCTGATCGTCTCATGCTGTTTCTTCTGTGTGTATCTGTGTCCCAATCCCCTCTTCATGTACGGACACTATTCTTATTGGATTAGGGTACACCTTAAGGACCTCATTTTTTGGCTGTTGTTCATCTGTTGGTGGTAGCTTTATTTTTTTTAATTTATATATTAAATATATATATATATATATCAATTGTAGTCTCCATTTCCCACCACCATTCCACCAGTGCACCATCACCTCAGTCCCTTGTGCTCTTTCTGCCCTCATCCCTTTAAGGAACTCATTTAACTTAATCATGTGTTTAAAGACCCTATTTCCAAATATAGCCCCAATCTGAGATACTGGGGGGTTAGGACTTCAATGTATGAATTTAGGGGGGAGGCACAATTCATCTCATAACAGGAATCCAGAGTAATGGAAGCTCTATCATGTCATATGTTTCCAGTCTTTTGGCAGCAACTAAGGTACATGGCAAACCACACTGGCTCATCAAGGCTTTGACCTCACTGTTGGTCAAGGCAAGTTACATGGGCACTTCTGACTTCAAAGGGCTTTGCTACTGGAGAAGTGCAATGCTACCTTGTTCCCAGAACAATGAGAACCAACATATATTTTGGACAGCTTAAAAGAAATTGCCCAGTCCAATTTCAGAAAAGCTGATAAGGGAGTTTAGAGCCAATGAACTAGGAGACATAAGAGAAACTTTAATTACTGCATGGTCTCTAGGTCTCAATTTTCCTATCTTGAAAATAGATGAGATCAGTTTTTGCCTATCATTAATTTAATGATCATAAATTTGAATAACCATTAAAAGTATAAGACTAAAGTTCTGGAAGGAACCAGTAATCTCTTGGACCTTTGAAAATAGCCTGATTTTAAAGATTGCATTCTCATTTTTATCAAGCAGGCCCAGGAACATAAAGAGCATGTGACATAAACAATTACTGTCTCTTCCAACCCCAACATCCATTTCCTCTTCTGCAACTCTCAAAGTTTGTGATGAGATTAAGGGATTGAGACTTAAGCAAGGTAGGTGTTACATTCCTCTTATCAATATCATTAACCAAGGGAGGGATGTTCTAATGATAAAACTTGAGAGGATGAAAAGAAAATAGACTCTTTTCTTCCCTGAGGCTGCTGGCACAGATCTCTAATGGGACAACTCTTTTCCAGTGGGCACAAAGAAATTCAGATATAAGGTCCAAAGCTGCAGGAAATACTTACCACTGAGAATGGAGCCAATATGGTGCTGAGAGATGTCAAGAAACCCATCATATCTGATCTTATTGAACCCCTGGATCTAGCTGTACCTGAAGCCAGAGCTTTTCAACACCATGCACCAAAAATTCTCTTTTGGATAAAGCACTTTGGAGTTAGGTTTTCTATTACTTGTAACTGAAAAGGTACGGTTGTGCAGTGAAATAATTATTTGGATCATTCAATCTAATAACCAAGAAACTATACTAAGATGATTCAGTGTGACCTTCTAATAGCATGTGAAAAAAAACCATTTCTATCAGTTTCTAGCAATAGAATTTCTGGTTTGGAAGTTTATTTTCTCAAATGAGCTTTAAGATCACATAGATGGCCATATGATAATTATTACAGAAAATATCACTGAAGCCATTGTTTTAGGTACTACTCAGGGATGTCTCAAAAGTAAATTTTTTTAGAATTCAGTGTTAGATCAAACTTTAGGAAAGGGTATGTCCTCCTCCTTCTCTGAAAAATATATGCATAAATGATTTTGTATTTTTTGTTTTGGCTTTCAGAAAGCTCATAACTGAATTCAAAGCTCAATAGCAAGTTTTTTAAAATACATTTGTTTACTTATGCATACAAGTACTGGGGCACAGGCCAGAGGTGCAGGTGGGAGGATTCACCAGAGATAGGGTGGGGAGCAGAAGAGGTGAGATCTACTGAACTACAATGCTGAGGGGAGCAGCAGGTGATGCAGGAGAGGTCTGCTGCACCATGTTTGTCAGCTCCCTGCCCAGGGATCGAACTCATGCTGCACTTGCTGGAGATAGCTTGATAGCACTGACTTGAACCCCTGCCCCACCAGGGAGATCCACAATAGAAAGTTATTTAATATTTCTTTGTAACTGGTATTTTTTCCTTTTCCTTGGTTCTTGAATTCTGTGTACCATACCTTGTATATGTCTTTGTCCAAATTCCTTAATGGAATAAGCATGTTATAAATAAGTAAATAAAATGTGTCCATGGTATTACCAATATAAAGGTGATTATAGGAAAAAGGAATTCACATGGACTTTTTGAGAGGATTAAAAATATAAAGTATATTCCCTCAACCCTCCCCCTCCCCTCCCCACCAGGTGATGGGGAATACATGGGGATTACAATTAATGGCAAGTATATGTAAACTTTAAAATATTTTAATAAAAAAAAGAAATAACAAAAAAATAAATAAATATATAAAATGCAAAAAAATATAAAGTATATATTTTTATATATACTTTATATTTAAAAATTTTTATATATACTTTATATTAAAAATATAAAGTACCTGGTAGGTATCACAAGGTAAGTGGTTGAATGTGTTGACTGTTGTTATCGCTATCACTATTATTTCTTCTTTGACTGTGTCATTGTATTAAATTGTGTGTATATATATATTATGTTATATATTTGATTATAACATAAGCTAGATTATAATATAAGGTGCAGCTAGTTATTGGAAGTGTCTGGAACTCTGAAATTGTTTGTTACAGCTGCATAAACTACTCTATCCCAACTGAAAAGGCTGCATCTTACAGTCGATGCAGTGAGAAAGCAAAGTGCAATAGTTTAGCAGCCAAGATTTTTTTCTTACTGATCATCAATATCATCATCATTGTAACCATTATCAATTTATATTGTTGAAACTTAGTAATGCAGTACTTAGTAGTTGATAAAATATGTATATATTCTGTACAACGTTGCCTTTCTACAATAACACAGTCATAGAAGAATTAATAATGAAAGCACTTTATATTTTAATTTTCTCAAAATGCCCATGAAGCATTTTTTTATCAATCCCATTTAAGAGATAAGTTGATAGGAATGCAGACTGGTCCAGTCCCTATAGGAAACAGTAGGGAGGTTTCTCAAAACATTCAAAATAGACCTACCCTAAGATCCAGCAATTTCACTCCTATATATCTACCCAAATAATGCAACAACAATAATTTGAAAGGATGTATGCACCCCTATGCTCATTGCTGTGCTATTTACAATGCCAAATTGTAGAAACAATTGTAGTACCCAATGAGTGGATTAAGAAGATGTGGTCTATTTTCACAGTGGCATATTATGCATCTATAAAAAAAGATGAGAGACCTCCCTGGTGGCGCAGCGGATTGAGCACCGCACTATGAAGCATCCATGGCACAGCAGCGCCAGTTCGAACCCTGGCCAGGGAGGGGACCTACATGGCACAGCAGACCTCTCCTGCTTCACCCGCTGCTCCCCTCAACAGTGTATTTTAGCCCATCTGCCTGTTCTGCTCCCCACTCTATCTCTGGTGAATCCTCTCGCTGCACCCCCATGCCTCTGGCTTGTACCCCAGCTCTTGTGTGCATAAATAAATGATTTTTTTTTAAAAAGATGAACTCTTGCTATTTGCAACAACATGGATGAAACTAGCTGAGATTATCTAAACAAAGTAAGTCAAAAGGAGAAAGAAAATGCTGGGTGGTTTCACCCAAAGGTAGAAAATAGAGAAACAAAGCAATAGACATAGCAAAGGTTCAGACAAAACCAAACCCTAGAAATCTGACTATAAAACTGAAGCCACCAGAGGGAGAAGGAGAGGGTGGAGTTTTGGGCATGGAGGGGACCTAATGAACTGTAGTGGAGGACTGCGGGTACCTTGGTGGTGGGTATGGTGTGACATCATATATCTGAAGAGGTGTGAACTATACCTCTGAATTCATTTACAGTGTTGTTTACCAACATTACTTCAATAAGAAAAAATACAATTAAAAGGATAACTTAAATTTTAAAACGATGAGGAAATTTAACAAGGTAAAACGAACCCCTGTCCACCCCTCTCATTAAATCACAGAATTCAAACCAGAGCCCTTAAATCTCGGGTCTCTGTTATATGCTATGAGGCTGTCTATTCATAAAATCTTTTTGTTTTGTAAATGTATGCACTACACTTGATAGTAATAAAATATTTAATTTTAGTTTAGTAACTTAGGCTTTCTAGTGAAACCTAAAATGTTTTCTCATTCTTCTGACTTCATACAACTTCAAATATCTAAATATATATGGATATATATATAGTTAACTGCTGCATATAAATATGATGGAATTTTTAATGTGTAATATTCATAGTGCATGATATGCTTTTTTTTTTTCTGGTTGAAAAAAACAACCATTCTCTACAAACTGTGGGATGATTTATTCAATTGTTGTTATTCATGGCTAGGAAAAGCTTAGAATGCTCAAAATAAGCAAAAACATTTCTGCAGCTGCTGCAGATGTTCTATTCCCCAATACAAAGTTGGCCCAGAACAGCGGTGATCACGCAGAAATGCCAGCCTCATATTGAAGCCATTAGCACTTTAAAGGAGCGTGTGCTGAGCTGGGCTGTCCTTGTGAAAACTCTGATTACTTGTAGGGCACCCGCACTAATCTTTGACCCTGAAGTCAGTTCCCAACTCTGGGGGGTGGGGAGCAGAAGGGTGGGTCCTTGCAGGCAAGAGCACCTTTCTCATGCAACTAGAGCTGTGTGGAGCAGGGAAGGATGAGGTGTTAAGAGAGTCCTAATGAGCCATGTTACAGATGTGTAAAACAGCTGGGGGGATGATGTCACTATGCTCACCCTGCAGCCTCTGCTACTTGCTGCTGTTATTAGAAACAGACCCAGGAGGAGGGCACCTAGAATACGCGCCTGTCCCTTCACGACCACTCTCTGGTCTTAATTAGGTAGGCTGGGCCCCAGCTGCTGCACATAAACCTCGCCAGGTGACTCCAAATAGCCTAGGTTTATAATCCAGATGAGCTCTGCTCCTGCTCGCACGAGAAAGAGGCCATCTTCAGGGAGGGATTTATTGTACTTATTATATGGCGAGCCTGACCCGTGAGTGGGTGTGGAGAAAAACGAAATTCTCAGGGCAAGGATCTGAAAAGGACTGCAATTAATCACAAACGCTGAACAAGTTCAATTAAGAGTGTGATTCTTAAAGCGCCTGATGTCTGATGATGTCAGACTCTGTCACGGCTGTGAGTTTAAGACTTGTTTTCCAAAATAAACATAAAGAATCATCCTGTCTTGTTGCTAACTCCAAACATACATCTTTTTCCCTCATTAAATTGGGAAAAAACCCCACTTAAGTGCCTACTATGTGTTAAGTGATTGCATAGAATGACTCATTTAGCCTAATAACAACCCTAGTAAAGATTGTTGATGAGGTTGAGCTCAGAGAGGTGAAGTTATTTATCTAAAGTCACACAGCTAGGAAGTGAAGTGGAATTTAAATTCATGCCACCATTCTGCAAACAATATTTCTTGTTCCCCTATCCACACATTCCCACCCCTACCTTAGGACTATTTTCTGATGATATATTGTCATATAATTGGCTTTCCTTTCCTACAGAGCATTGATTTCAGTTTTAATTACATATTTACTAGTTCCATGAAGGCTCTAAGTTCCATGAAGACAGGGCCCATATCAGATTTTGCCACTGCTTATAGAAGCTACCCATTGCTTATTTCACACAATTTATCCTTGATAGCTCAGTCAAGATTTCATTCTGCAAGGGGAGGAAGAGCACAAGGGACTGGGGTGATGGATCATGGTGCCATGGTGGTGGGAGAACTACAGAGACTACACTAGAAGGGAAAAATCAAATATTGTCCAAAAGTTAACAACAACGTAAGAAAGTAAATAAATTTTTTAAAAAAGATTTCATTCTAGTATTTACCTCTCCTTCTCCTCTAATCCCAATTAGTCTAAGATACTCAAGGAAGCCCCATCCCTTTTGACATTAATTTTTTTAAAGATTTATTTCTATTTATGCATATAAGAACTAAGGTGTAGGCCAGAGGTGCGGGGGGTGAGCGGATTCATCAGAGACAGTGTGGGGAGCAGAACAGGAGGATCTACTGAAATACACTACTGAGGGGAGCAGTGAGCGAGATAGGAGAGATCTGCTGCTCCATGTGGGTTAGCTCCCTTGCCAAGGATCGAACTCACAATAACTTGATAGCACTGAGACTTTAACCCCTGCACCACCAGGAATGCCCAGTAATTGACTAAGAAGATAGGTATGAGGACCAGTTGAACCACTGAGTGTCAATGAGATATGAAGGGAAGCAAGTTGGCGGCATTATGGGAAGTTTACCTGTCCATAAAAGTGAATAGATGGGAAATGAAAATCTCTTGCTCTTGGCATTGTCATGTTCACATGATGCCTAGAACTGTAGCAGTTGTCTAAGGGCAAAGCTGAAAACAGGGGACAGATGGAAAGAACATAATGTGGGTATCATGGGGATTAAATAACACATTCATTTATTCATCCTGTCACTATGTATTGAGTGACTACTAAATATCAGGCAATGGGAATATGAGAGGAAAGAAAACCAAAATCATCTTTGCCCTTATAGACTTCCTCTAGTGAGGGAGGAAAACATCGAAAAAATAAACAACCTATGGATAAATAATTGTAGGGAGTTACACATCCAGCAATGATAGAATAACTTGTGTATCTCTTCTGTAATGAGAACATACACTATGGACAGTATCATTATTCAAGTATAAAGGAGCAGACAGAATCTAGAGGCATTTGGCTAGGTTTTTGCCTGAGAATATTCCCCACTGATGTAGTCCAGAGTGGCTACAACTCAAGCAGAAAGCATCAGTTATATTAGCTTGAGGAGTCAGTCATAAGATGGAGTATGAGGCTCCAGAAGGGTAGAAAGCAAAGAGAAAATACCAAAGAAGAGTCACAAAATGTGAAACCTCAAAAACATGCATCAAAACTCCAATTCTTGTTGACTTCTGTTCCTGTGTAGGGGAGACTCCCAAGTCTCTCAGCAAAAAGCAAGGGCTAGGAAGTTGAAGGAATTGAGGAGTTTTAGCTATTCTCATCTAAGGGGAGACTGAGTTTGGAGGTATAAACTCAACCAAGCTGCTGAACAAAAATCAACATTCTTCAAAGGAAGCTAACTATCAGAGGCTGCATAAGGTATTGTTCAAAATGATCATCATATCATAAAAAAATTGCTAGACATGCAAAGAAACCAAAAAATGTAATGCATAATCAACAGGAAATAATAAAAATAAAAACCAACTTCAAGATAATCCAAATATTTGAATTAGCACAAGAGTACTTCAAAACTAGTATTAATGTGTTCAAGGATGTAAAGGAAAGTGATGTCATAATAATAGAACAGATAAGGAATCTTAATTTAGACACTAAAACTGAAAAAGTGAAAACTAATTTAAATATTAGAAGAACTGTAAGATAATGGGAAATTTTACTCTATAGACTTAATGGCAAATTGAAGATAAAAATATAAAGGAACTCAAATATAGACAACAGACATTATCCAACCTGTGGAGCCAAGAGGGAAAAAATAACAGTGAAAATTAAAAGGCTTTATGTGACCTATAGAAAAGTATCTAGTGGTCTAACATATGTTTGCCTAGCAGTTTAGTAAAAAAACAAAACAAAAAGTCCAACCAAACCAAATAGAATAATCCTATTATTCCCAAGCTCGTAATAGTTGAAGTGATGAAAATCCAAAGATAAAAGGAAAACCTTTACAGCAGCCAGAGGAAAATAACATAATATATTCAAAGGGGCAACTCTACCACTAGGTACATGATGGTTAAGCTCTCATTGAAACAAACAAGTTTCACAATGAAAAGGCATCTTTAAAATGCTGAAAGAATAAAGAATTTTCAATTTTGGATTCTATGTTAAGCAAAAATATTCTTTAAAAATGAAGGTAAAGGGCTTCCCTGGTGGCAGAGTGGGTTAAGCAACACACTATGAAGCAAACCACAGCCACTGCAGCATGAGTTCGATCCCTGCCATGGCTAGAGGGATGACCCACATGGCGCAGCAGACCTCTCCTACTGTGCCCACTCCTCCCCTCAGCAGTGTGTTTCAGTCAATCTGCCTGTTCTGTTCCCCACTCTGTCTCTGGTGAATCCTCTCACCCCCTGCCCCCCTGGCCTATATCCCAGTTCTTATATGCATAAATTAAATACATCTTTTAAAAAATGAAGTTAAGATAAAGATTTTTTTCAGGTTATGGTATATTTATAAAAAGAAGTATGACATAGAAAAATAAGAAACAAACCAATGGCAATTGCAAAATGCCTCTCAAAAATATTGTTAATTGAAGAAAACTATACATATTATATCATTCCACTTCTGTGACATTCTAGGGCAGACAAAATTTACATGATGAACTTTTGTGGGGAAAAAAAACCAGAAAAGTTGTAGAAGTAAGTACACATGTAATTCCTAGTTTTAGCAACTGAAAACTTTTGTAACCACTGACACACAGGAGGAAGGCACACACACTATGCACTAAGAGATCTTGGTGATTGAATACAGTCCTCCACTAAATGGAACCAGCAAATGCTTCTTGGGACAATGCTGATTTCAGAGCTGGTGCAGAGGAGACTGGAACTTCTAGTTCAATCTAAAAGCAAGATCATGTTCAAAGACAGAGACCTATCAGAAGACCAGAGGAGCTAGCTTGGAGGGACTCCCACTGCCAAATCAGAGACAAGTTTTATATCAAAATACATAGTTTACATTGAGTAAAATAAGAATCCAGGAGCCTATAACAATAAAAAAAGTTCATAATAAGTTTATAAGTGGGGAAGAAAAGTCTGTCTTAGAATAGAACATCAGTGAATTAATATAAAAGAAATGATAAGGGTTTAAAAATGCATGAATGGGGCCTCCCTGGTGGCGCAGTGGGTTAAGCAATGTACCATGAATCAAACTGCAGTCACTGCAACATGAGTTCGATCCCTGCCACCGGCTAGTGAGGGGACCCACATGGCGCAGCAGACCTCTCCTGCCTCGCCCTCTGCTCCCCTTAGCAGTGTGTTTCAGTCAGTCTGCCTGTTCTGCTCCCCGCTCTGTCTCTGGTGAATCCTCTCACCGCCCTGGACTCTGGCCTGTACTCTTGTATGTATAAATAAATAAATCTTTTTAAAAAATTTTTTAAATTAAAATGCATGAATGGATTAAAAAACTGGTGGATGGAGGTTTGGTAAAACGTAAATATTGACATCGTCTCAAACTATCTTCTCACTGATGATTAATTGACCATTAGAAAGAAGTAATGTTAGACTAAAGAAATTTGATAGATATCACTTTGACAAAGTGAGCAAAGCAACCCATGAACCTCCTGGCATGATGCCTTCAAAAAGAACAAAACGGGCCTCCCTGGTGGAACAATGGGTTAAACAGCGCATTATGAGGCAAACTGCAACCACTGCAGCACGAGTTCGATCCCGACCACCAGCCAGGGAGGGACCCACATGGCACAGTAGACCTCTCCTGCCTCACCCACTGCTCCCCTCAGCAGTGTATTTCAGTAGATCTGCCTGTTCTGTTCCCCACTCTGTCTCTGGTGAATCCTCTCATCCTCTACATCTCTGGCCTGTACCCAGTTCTTGCATGCATAAATAAATAAATCTTCTTTAAAAAATAAGTAAAGAAGAAACAGACACCATCACTTTGGTGGTATTCCCACCCCAAAAATGCATAATATGAATATAAGCATGAGGAAACATAAGATAAGCTCAAATTTAGGGACATTATACAAAATAACTGACCTTTCAACTTCAAAAGGGTATAAAAGACAAAGAAATGCTAAAGGCCTATTCTATAATAAAGCATACTAAAAAACCATGATAAACTCAATTCTGGTCTTGAATTGGCTTCTAGACTAGAGAAAATGGCTATTAAAGACTAGATGTTTGGGTCAATTGATAAAATTTGAATACTTCAGTGAATTACATAGTAAAATAATATTAATGCTAATTTTCCTGCTTTTGACCCTTGTATTGGTGTTATGAAAGAGAATAATTTTGTTCTTAGGCAAGACATAAATATTAACAACAAAAGGGACATCATACATGCCAAGAGACAGAAAAGAATGGATAAATAGATGGATGAGTGGATGAATGAATGATAAAGCAAATTATTTACCTGGCCAGCAGATAAAAATAATCAGTGAATCATGGTAAAGTCTTTTAAAGAATTCTTCATACAACATAGTATTATACTCAATACACTATATTAAAAACTTCAAGATTGCAAAGAGACTAGATCTTAACTGTTTTCAGCACCAAAAAAAGGAATAACTAGGTGACATATAAAGGTACTAGGCAATTGCTACAGTTAGCCTCATACAGCAAAATGTATCAAAGCAACACATACACCCCAAGGAATATCAATATCACAGGCCTGAGGGTCAATCAGATTCCCTCTCCGTGACAGAGTAATGGCAGAAGTGGTCCCACTTCTTCCTTCCCAGTAATCATAACCCTGGCAATGTGACATTGCACCTTCCCCCACTAAGAAGGAGACCGAACCTCCTTCCCCTTCCCTTGAACCTGGGCTGACCTTGTACTTTGCTTTGCACAAAAGAATGCAGCAAAAGCAATGTTCTCAGGACAGGCTTTGAGTGTTTCCACTCCCTCTGCTGCTTGCTTTTTTCCATCACCGTAAAGACATGACCGAGTTAGCCTGATGAATGATGAGACTCATAGAGCAGAGTTGAATCAGCTCATTTGTCCTTGGTGAGGTCCAGACGTGGGAGAACCTACCCAAGATTCTCAAAATCATCCAACTAACCCAAAGCCAATCACTGATGCACTTGTGAGTCTCACCAAGCTCAGCTCAACTCTACCCACTGAATCACCCAGCTGCCCACAGACTATCATGCAAAAATGAGTGTGGTGATGTGAGGTGTTGATAATTGTTACGCAGCCTTATTGTGGCAGCAGATAACTGATACACTCGCCCCTATTCATCAGAGCAGCCCAGCGAGGGAGCTGTGGTGGCCGGTGCTGAATTTGCAGAGTCACTGGGAGATGGGTCGGAGGGTGCCAAAATCTTGGTGCCAGCCAAAATTGTGGAGAGGCAGAAACCACAAGGAGGCAGAGAGGCTGCTGCCTCTCAGCAAGAAACAGATGCCAGGCGGCACCACAAAGGGACACATGGGAGGATGAGTTGCCAAACCACTTTCTAGTTCCCAAAAGGCCGAGCTTTCCTCTGTACTTTCTTTCCATGAGAACTCCTTTTATTAGCTCCCATTAATCAGCCTTTATCTGAGCTATTTTAAGTGGGTTTCTGTTCCTCTACAATCTTCCTCTACCCTGTGGAGCCGAAAGATCTCAGTGTTTGCAAACCCATTAAAAACTAGTCCAAGACATCTATGTGCGAGCTCAAACACTGCCCAGAGCTTCCTCACATGGCCAGAAATAGCAGGAACGGGTTCAAGGCCACCTCCATGATTCAAAGTCCGGGGCTTAGGGTTGGGCATCAACTCATTCTGCCTGAGCGCGTCTCTCAAACTGAGTCACACAAGGATGTTTGGGGATCTCCAAGGCAGACCCATCTTCAAAGCAGCACTGAACCCTAAG
Organism: Galemys pyrenaicus; assembly: GCA_019455555.1. Taxonomy (NCBI): domain Eukaryota; kingdom Metazoa; phylum Chordata; class Mammalia; order Eulipotyphla; family Talpidae; genus Galemys; species Galemys pyrenaicus. The sequence goes on along the minus strand of JAGFMF010011606.1, from coordinate 2,991,719 downwards.
TCAAGAATCAAGACTTGTGAGAAACCTGAAGTCCCGTTCTGAAAACATGATCATTTCACGAAACCCGTGACTGCAGAGTAGGCAGGGCAGGTCAGCAGTGAACTCTGAACTTGACCTCCAGCTGCTGAACGTGGTGGCCAGGTTGATCTGTTTCCGCACTTCCATTGACAGAGGTGCACAAGATGTAGTTGTTTTTTCTGTAGTCTCCATCACGAATTCATTCAGGTATCTTTTCATGTCGTTAAGAAAGTACGAGCTTGAAAAAAATTTGAAAAGAAAGTACAAGCTTGAGGCACCAAGGGCGGGGGTGGGGGGGTGTCAAGAGATCAGGTCTTTCCAAGACCAAAAATCCTAAATTCTTGCATCTGAAGAATTCCCAAAGTTCTCCTCAGAAGCTGCGTGAAGCTAAATTGATGCTTCATGCATAACTCAAACTCCTTTCCCCAGAAATGACAATAGAAAAGGCACGAATATAAAAAACGATTCACACTCCCCGTGGATTTCTTCCTCCCTCATATCCCACAGTGACTCTCAGCTGCGGAGCTCCTGCCTCAGAACTTTCTGGACACTGAGAGATGAAAGGAGGGTTTGGTGGCCTCCCTTTCTGGCTCAAGGAAAGAGTTGAAACCATTCCCTCTTTCCCTGCAGGTGCCCCCTCCAGGGTAAGTGAACTCAGCTTTTCCATGTTTAGACCAAACGCCTTGAATTCCTTCCTGGCAGGTGCTCATGGATATGAGCAAATTAGATTTTGAAAGAATTTTTGCCACAAGTCTCAGGCCTGCAGCGTAGATGGCGTGTTGGAAGCCCTGGGCTAGCCAGTGCTGCCTCTCTGAGGCCCTGGAAGCAGAGACCGATGCAAAGGAGATGTAATAAACCCAGAATCAGAAAAACCTGGGTCTGAATTCCAATGCCGCCATCCACCAGCCGGCAGCCTGGGCGCAGGGCAGAGCTGGCTGGCTCCTCCGCCAGGCAGGTACACAGACGCTTTCCTCGCCCAGCTGACTGGGACTCCAGCAAGATATCACGGGCAAAGGGTCTGACTCCTACTTAGCATCTAATAAACGGTTGTATGTTAGTCAGGGTTTTTGACTGCACGCTGTGTGGTAATCAGATGGAATTTATTGGAAGGCTATCAGGGGTTCATAGAATTGGCAGAGAGGAGCAATGAAGTCTGGAAAGTGGCCAGAAGCCGAAGATTGCTGGAAGGTTAAGCAATGGGGCCTGAGTAAGGCCAGGGAGGCGCCTCCAGTTTTCCTCTCAGCCTCTGACCCCGCACTCAAGCTTCCCAGTCCGAGAGGGAACCCGATTCTGTGCCCAACCCCTGGCTGCAGCTGGAACACAGACAGGGTGAACTGGTTGTCTTCCTCAGGGGAGGCCCCCACACTGGTCATGACCACACACAATGGCAAAAGGGTGAGTGTCTCTGTGGGGGACAATGAGGCAGGCTGATGAGCCCCATATCCATACATGCTCCGTGCAGAGGTTACTATTTGAATCCAGCTGACAAGGCAGATGTTCGCAAGGAGATCAGGGGTGGAGTGGAGTTACATGACAGGCGAAGCAGAGGGTGGCCTTGGGTTTCTGGAAACTCCATTCCTAGAGGTGAGGGGAGCCGAGAGGGGCGGTGCTCCGGCCTCCACTGATTCGGCCTGCCTGACTCTGGCCGCACAGCGTCACCTGTCTGAGCGTCTGTACTGAGCTAGGAAAGAACAGCTTGAGTGCCCATTACAATGCTCTGCCTAGAACCAGGGCAGCCTTGCGGCAAGCCCAACAGAGTCAGCTGTGGGGTTGCAGTGGCATATAGGACAGGCTTGTCTCGCAGCCTGGGGGTCCCAAAGCAGGAGGAGCAGTAGGTGAGCGTGCCACCATGTGACAGTTGGCAGCTGTTTCGGAGATGTGGACACCTGCTGAGAGCAGAGTCCGTTTCTCCTGGGGCTTCCAGCAATGACACTGCTAACCACGCCCCTGAGAGCCTGGGGTGTGCGTTTCTCCCCTAGCATGAGATGACTCTGCACCTACCTAAAGACTCCCCCAAATAGCACTCAGCGCTGTCCTCAGAGGTTTTCCAGGGACATTGAGCAACTTACCTATTTCGCAGCCCAGAACTTCCCATCCCACCCACCCACTCGTGACTGCTGAAATGTCAGAGAAACCCCGGCCCAGCTTCATGTAACCCGAGAGCGGCCAGAGGCAGCCACCCTTCGGAAAGAGAATCTGGTTCAGTGAAAACATTCGGGGCAGAGCAGACATACACATCTCTCTCTTTCTTTTTCCTGGAAGATGATTTTCCACAGTTAGCCACAAGATCCATTTTCTAAATGAGAAAATAATGGCTCGTATGTAGCCATGTAGAGTCCAGGCATTTATTACTGATTAACCGGGCAGCATTTATGAAGCACCTATGCTGTATGAGTCCCCGACACCATGCCTTCCAAGGATGCAGGGGAGGAAAGCAAACAAAGGATTTGCTCTGCCACTTATTTTCTCCTGGCTTCCAGGTTTCCCACCCACATTGTTTGCTTCCAATAGAACGAACACATGCTGACTTTGTCACAGCCTTGCTTGAAACGCTTTATTGATTTTCCATTACCTTCAGGAGCCTCTTAGCACAATTTGCAGAACCTGGCTCCTGTCTACTTCTCCAACCTTTCTTCCTGGCCTGTTCCTCATGTCTTCCACCTCCAACCATTCACTCATTACTTTCCATTCATTCATTCCCCAAGTACTTAATGGGCAGTCACTCCAATCTGATACTCTGTCAGTTGCTAGAGATATGAAGGGCAAGGAGGACAACTAGGTGAATGAGAGCCCTTCTCTTCAGAAGTTTATATTTGAATGCATGTAAGTGACAAGGAGAGAGAGGAAGGAGGAAAAAAGAAAAGAATAAAGAAAGAGAGGGAAGGAAGAAGAGAGGAAGAAAGGGAGGGAGGGAAGGAGGGAGGGAGGAAAGGAAGGAAGGAGGGAGGGAGGGACGGAGGGACAGAGGGAGGGAGGGAGGAGATTTTCTGACTGTGAAAAGCAACACATGGATAATGCAAGAGGCTGATATATAAAAGTGCTGGGAGGGGGTGGATTGTGGAGGGAGAACCAAGCATCTTTAGATTTGGTGTTCAGAGAAGGCAGTGATATATAAGTTGAGAAACAGCTCTTCCAAATGACTTGCAGTCCTGTGGCCTTCGATGCTCAGTCTATCCCTACGTGTGCACAGGCCTCAGCCTCCTCCAAAATGCTCCCTTCCCCCTCTCCACACACACATCAGTCCTCTTCTCCCTATAAGGCTGGCTCAGTATTGTCTCCACAGACGTGCATTTCCTAATGTGCTGAGGGCCAGTCTGGGCACCCCTGCTTTCTGCCCCCCAGATGCCCCGAGCCTCCCCTAGCTTAACCCCACTTCATGGTGACACACCTACTCCAGCCCCTCGATGCCCAGCATCAGGAGATTCAGGTCCCAGAAGTTGCCCCTGCCTCATGGAGAAGACCAGGGATGGGGGGTGGGGGAAAGCTAGAGGGAAATTTGGGGGACCCACTTGGGGTCTGAGCTTAGTGAACATCAACAATTTTTCCAGCATTTTTTGTTTGATTAAATCCCAGAGGACATTTTTCCTCCAACTCCTTTTTCCTTTAACTTTTAAGCCATATGGTTCTGATTCATTTATACTTAACTAATTACAACATTGGTTTTGTAAGAGCTATTTGATGTCCGTGAGTCTTCCGAGCCCTTTCATACAATTTTCTAACCCTTTTTACTGTGAAACCCAAAGTGGTGTTTCGCCAGCAGTAAACAGCGTCCAGCGCCAGAAGGTTACGGTTTGGTCTTAGTTTGGTCACAGGGACCAGGCCTTGTGGTTACAAGGCCTTGGAATTTGGCAAAATGTGTTTTTTGACTCCCAATGAAATTCTAAAAAGGCTCTCAGAAAAATAATGAGAAGAGAACATGTCAATAAGACAAGCAGCTCTGAAAAAGAAGGCCCTTCCCTTCAGAGAAGCCCTGTGGTCCTGGCTTCCTCCAGCCTCCCCTCAGCAACTGCAGCCAGTAGGGGATTGCTCAATGAAGTCAGGAGGGGTTTGCAGATCTCCATCCAGCCCTGCCTCTTAGGATCTTAGAAAGTGGCATTTATATAAACAGGTAGGATTTTATGGGACTGCCAGAGTTCTGACCAAGTTGGCATTACTATGCTGCTCTATTTTTCTTCAAGGAGACAAAAGGAACCAAAACTGGTTGAGGGCCCACTATGTGTCAGGCACTCTGTGATGCCAAGGGTGTACAAAGATGAAACAACAGCGCTTGCTCTCGAGGCGTTTAGGCCGTTACAGTAATGTGCAAAAGTGACGTCCATCGTGCCAGGCCCTGGATGGAGTGCTTCCGAATGTTATTTCACTTCACACTTGTGATGCCTTCGCTGCCTAGTGCTCTTCGTGTCTCCCACTAGCACACGAAGAAGGTGGATGTCTGAGAGTCTGAGTGATAGAGCAGGTAAGCAGTAGAGTTAGGATTGGAACCTGTCAGCCACCCAAAGACCACAATCTATAGAACATGGAAAGAAGCTTAATATTTTGAGAAACCATACTGTTTTCCAGAGGGGCTGGACCAGTTCACATTCCCAGCAGCAGGGTAAGCCAAACAATGGAAACAACATGAATGCCCCCAAAAAATGAACGGATAAGGAAAATATGGTAAATGTACACGATAGAATACGACTCAACTATAAAAAAGAAGATATACTCTTGTCATTTGTGACAACATGGATAGAACCAGAGGGGATTATGCTGAGTGAAATAAGTCAGGAAGGGAAAGTCAAACACCAGATGATGTTACTTATATGTGGAATACAGAGAAACAAAACAATGGGTCAAATAAAATCAAGTCAATAGCAAACTCTAGAAATCTGATTGCAGAACTGAAGCTACCAGGATGGGAGGGGCGAGAACTAAGTGGGGAGGCAGCACAATGGACTATGGTGGAGGACTATCGGTGTTTTGTGGTGGGTGTGGGGTGGTAACAACACCTGAAGAGGGATACCCTATACCTCTAAATCACAAACAATTCTGTAAACCCTATTACCTCAATTAAAAAAAAAAAAAGGGTTAGAGGAAAGTCCATGGGTTCTAAAAAGGTATATACCAGGATCAGGCCAAAGAGCCTCATTGTCAAGGTCAAAGAATGAGGCAATGATCAGGCAAACAAATAGTACTGTCCCACACCTACTAGCTGCCAGGTACAATCCTCAGGGGTCAGCCATATTCACACTCTCATTCTGTCAATGAAGAAACTGAGGCTCAGAATGGTGAGGTCACTTCCCCCAGATCACAGGTCAGAAAAGAGAAATGAGGGAGTTTGGACCCAGTTGCATTTTCTGATTCTCAGGTTCTCGCTGCCGTCCTTCTAGCTGTGATCACCTCTCGCTCCTACCAGGGTCATGATCCAATCATCATCGCCTGCATTCAGCTAACTCTGTGGAAAGTAGAGCAGTCTGATGACATCTAGATGGAGACTTAGGTCAGACAATTTAAATAAATGCTAACCAGGAACGAGCGCTCAGCCCTAAGAGAAGGATGAAATCATGGAAACTGGATTTGAAATGATTAACAATGGAAAAGCTGTATGAAATGTAATTGCCCCAAACAGTAAAATGTGCAAAGTTCCCAACAAAAGAATGAGGAGGGAGCAGACGACAGCCAAATTTGGGTGGAAGCAGAGCCATTAGAAAAATGGAAACCATGAGACTAAAATGTGTCTGGGTTGGTCCAAGAGAAGGGAGTTTGCATATGGATGACAATTTGCAGTTCCTTTGAAAAGGAAAATTCAGAGAAGAAAGCACAGAGGTCTGCACTGGCCCAGCCATTTCCAAATTATTTATCTCATTTACAACATTTTCTCATTTAACCTTCACAACGTTTTTCAAAAACAGGTCCAATTCTTATCTATTTTTTACAGAGGAGAAAAATAAAAGCTCAGAGAGAAAGCATGATTCTTCCAAGGTCAGGGACCTTGAAAACATAAATTGGATCATGTCACTGTCCTATGGTTTCCCATTGTTCTAGAAAAAAATGTAAATGTGCTATCAGGGCCTCAAAGACCTCTGCTGACATCTCTGATCACAGCCTAACATGTTTTCTCCTCAGTCTAAATATTCCAGTCACAAGTTCAGCCTTTGTAGATGCCGTCTTTCTGCCCATAAGAATGTCCTTCCTCAACCGTTGATCCATCTGTTTGTTCAAACTTTAGCTCCAGTGACTCTGCTGAGGAGCCTTCTTACCTCACTGTCCATAAGAGGCCCTCCCACAGGTCACTTGGACAGAGCCCCATTTTTGTCACATTTTTATTATTGTGGTTAGTTTATATTGGAGTGATTTCCAGTCTACTGCCCATGACTCACCTATGTCATAAGTGCCATGAGAGCGGGCATATGAGATTAAACCTGAACATGAAACTTCCTTTACTTGATGCCAGTTCAAGTAGAGACTTAGACTGGATCTGTCATCCTAACACTGCACCATTCACAGCCTCCTGAAGGGGGAGCCACCAGAATGTATCACAATACCACAGCTCTGGTCAATGGATGGAGAGGAGCGCCTCATGGGACCCCAGGCTTCGCAGTTGTGACCAGGAAGGCTAGCAGAGCTGGAACCCACAGGCTGAAGGCAATCTGAGCTGTGTCATGAAAGGGTGCGCCGTCTCCCCGCTTCCCCCTTTGGGTCTTGCGGTGAGAACAGAAGTTGAAAGGAAGTCACGTTATTGAGTCAGGGTCTTAATGAGCCACATGCTCGTGGAGATTTGAGGGCCCAGAACTTAAAAGAGGCAAGGACTTGGTGAACAGAACTAGATCAGAGGTGCCTTCAGAGATGCAAGCATGTCTTGTGCCCAGTTCTGCCTTGGTTTCCACCAAGGAGATCCTCTAATGAAATTCCTTTGCCAGGAAGTAACTAGCAGTTACTTGCATCAAAAAGTAATCTCCAAACGGAATCAATGTTCAACCCCAAGTTATAGACCAAAAGGGCCTCCCTGATGGCGCAGTGGATTAAGCAACGCACTATGAAGCAAACCGCAGCCACTGCAGCACGAGTTCGATCCCTGCTGCCGGCCAGGGAGGGGA
>JAGFMF010011606.1:2927530-2984575 GCA_019455555.1 Galemys pyrenaicus | reverse complement strand
CAGACCTCTCCTGCTGTGCCCGCTGCTCCCCTCAGCAGTGTACTTCTGTTGATCTGCCTGTTCTGCTCCCCACTCTCTGTGGTGAATCTTCTCACCCCCGCCCCCGCACCTCTGGCCTGTACCCCAGTGCTTGTATGCATAAATAAATAAATCTTTAAAAAAAAAAAAAAGTTATAGACCAAAAAATGTGTTTGCACTTGTGATGAGATGGTAGAGGTATCAGTGGCCTACAAACAGGAAAAAATGCAGAATTTTTTTCAAGGAAGAGGTGTTGAAAGTGGTGTTAAAGTGGTCCTCTCTGCCTCTGCCATCAGTATATTGCAGAGATAGGTGTGTCCATCATGACTCTTCCATTACAAGTGACAGAAACTCAACGCAGAGTGGCTTCAGGAACTGATGGATTCAGGTGCTCAGATGTGTTTCTGTCATCTCTCAGCTCTGCTAATCTTGCTGCAGCTTCTTTCTCAGATAACACTGACTTACATCCCTATCAGCAGAAGAGAAGCTTGTCTTTCCTGAGAGTTCCACAAAAATCCTAGGATTGCAGATCATTAAAATGGTTTGAGCACTGACCTTGAACTTTGGGCAGATTGAAGTAATGCTCTGATTGGTCTAGACCAGATCATGTGACCATCCCTGGGCTGCAGGTGGGAGACTGAGGGGAGGGTGGGGTGTCTGACTAATACAGTATTCCAAATACATGGACTAATAGTGGAGTTAAATTGATTCCCCCAAGGAAAACTGGGATGCATCACCCAAAGAAGAGAGGATGGATGTAGAGGAGGCAGAAACTTCAGATGCTTCTATGTGAGAATATAATCTACCCAAGGCAGAGGTCAGCTGGGGAGAAGACCCCCTGCTCTCTCTTCCAGGAGGGTTATTTGATGTTAAAAGGAAACTCGTAGCCACTGAACCTGCACAAAACCTTTTCCTAGGCCTGGTGCCTGGATCACAGCTTTCCCCCTGAGCATGTTGATTTGAGGGAGTCTGGTTTCTTCTTGAGAAGCAGCTGAAACAATCAATGGGAGAAGGCAACTGCTACATAAGACTGGCTGATCTTTACACTTCCCCCACAAGCAGGAAGACCTTAGCAGGTGTACTCTGTTGTGTGAGCCTCAGCATCCTAATTTATCAGATGTCAGTAAAAACACCCATCTTGCAGGTTTGCCATGAGGATGCTCTGAGTTTATGCAGGTAGAGGACGTAGGACCATGGCTAGCACAACAGCACCTCAAGGGATGATGATGACGGTAATGGCGATGATGATGATGGAAAAGGAGACAAAGGAAAAAGAGGGGGAGGTAATGATAATGTCGGGGCTGAACTCCAATATCCAGAATTGGAAAGAACCTTAAAGTTAACCTGGGCCATCCAGCTCCTGTGGTCTGCACGAAAACCCTAAACTGGATTTAACTTTGCCCACTTGGGGGAAGCTACGGTTTAGAAGGAGAAAGAGTTTTCCTAAGGTCACTCCACCAAAGAAGTGGCAGAGATGGGTGTGAACCCCATGTCAGTTCACTCTGAACTTGAGCTCTCTAAGGGAGCCAGCTACCACCCAACACGTGGGTGCACTCTCAGCCGGCAGGAGGCGCTCAGCACCTCCACCGGGCATACCACTACTTTGTGACGTAATACTGTGCCTTGGAGGAGAGAGTATAGTACCCTCCTCTCTTTTCCTTTGGGCTTTCTTTCTACCCTCAGTGAGCACTGAAAGAAAAGGAAAAATCTTCTATTTTAAAGAGGAAAAAAAGCACAAATTATAAATGCCACCCATATTTCAAAGGCAAGTTCACATCTGCACTGAAATTCCTCTACTCACAAACATTCTCAGATAAGAACAAAGCTATGCACTAAGGAAAAAGTAGGCCAGCCCTGCCTGCTCCCCACAGATGGTGTGAGGCAGTCATGCACATCCATTTTCGTCTTGGCCATCGCCTTATTCATTAGTGTTGGCCCATGAGCTGTTTAAAGAAGTGTCTTCTTACCATGAAAAGAAGAAAGTCAAAGTAAAAACATCTTTGGATACATTTTTGAAGAGCTGAAAAGAACCAAGTAAAGCCCGAATCAATGCCAACACATCTCTGGTTCTTTTGTGAAACTCTATGCGGACACGTACCCTGAAACAGCGGGTATAGAATGTCTCTGTGGGCCTAGAAGTAATAGATTCGAACCCAGGTTTTTGGACAGTGTTTGTCAGTGGGTGATTTCTGAATTTCTATCTGCAGCAACAGCATTGAGCGCTGCGTGTTTTAGGCAGATAATCAATGGCACTACCTATAGATGACCAAACTTTCCATCTCGCTAGGACAGACACCGTTGATTGCTGTGCCACAGTCATTCCCCTGTTCTGTCCTCCTCCCGGGTGAAATCTCTCTCCAACAACAGAAGTTGGAAATGGCAGAGATTTTCGCAGATTCCTTTGTATGGATAGTACTGACCAGAGAAATGTAAGAAGACATCTCTAAAGAGCTCCTTGATAAAAAGAAATAGCTCCAGGAGGAGAGATCCGGTGCTTCCTTCTTTGGATATTTCCCTGGAAAGTTGGTGCTGCCACAGCCATTTTGCAAGCGTGAAGTAACAAGCCTAAAGACAAAAAGCTACAGACTAAGGATGGCAGAGCTAAAGGATGGATATACGGATGCTGGTTTCTTGATGACAAGGTTGAGTCATGAGTCAAGCCCAGTACTCTTACTTCCCAGGCTTCTAGTTTTGGAAGAGAAAAAAGGTATTTAATAGTTGAGCCACTATTAGTTGAGTATTCTGTTACATACAACTTAAAGCCATGCTGTTGATATAGAAGAGACACTGAGCAGGAAGCAGGCAGGTCTGCCTCTGATGGACAGTTCAGTCTACCTGGAGGAGGGGGGCCATGGCAGCCACATTTCTATTTTGTCACCACAGCCCCCGAAAATGGATGATTGACCCAGAGATGGATACAGCACCCAAGCTGAGTCCTTCTGAGTCTTTCTGCTGGAAATTAAGACTTGGGATTCAAAGATATCTAGAGTGTTTCTGCACATAAATTTGGAAGAGAGGTACACAAGTATAGAAAGCTTGTGCTTGGACAAGTAGGAAGAATCAGAGAATAAACGCTCAATGGTTCCAGAAAGAAAGAACAAGATGGAGTAAATGGTCACCTGTTGGCACTGACCTTCCATTTCCTGGTTCACCTTTGTATTTTCCAACATTGGGTTCCCTGCAAGACTTCCTTCGCTTCAGTTGGTTTGACTAAAACTTAAGTTGGAAATTGTTCATCTCAAACTGCATTGCCAAGATCCCAGGATGACAGTGGTCAAACTTGACTAGAACTTACATCTCTTGACCTGTTATTGTACCAACCATGTCTCCAAAATCCACAACTAGTATTGACCAAACATGTATTAAGTGCCATGTACTCTCCTAAAGTACTTCACATGTGTTATATTTGAAACCTCACAACAATCCTGTGAGATAGGTCCTATTACTACACCCATTACTACCCATATTACTACACCCATCTTCTAGAAGAGGAAACGAAGGCTCAGAGATTTTAAAAAACTTGCCTAAAATTGCACAGTCAGCATGTGATTGAACCAGGATTGAACCCCAGGGCTCAAGCATGTAGCCACTCCTATTTCATCTACCAGACTGACAAACTGTCCCAAGTGCTTTCAGTAGGTACATCCAACTCATCTTCTGACTTGTTATGGCCTCCATAATACCTTGTATGTACAGGAAGTCCAGATGCGTGAAATACTAGCTGACTGAAATATCCAAGAAGGCTTCCTGGAAGAGGTGCTATTTGAGTAGTGTTTAGAGATAATGTGACATTTGCTCAAATAATGGAATGGAGAAGGATAGTGTCTAGTCAGAGTTCATATTTGCCAATATATATGCTAACTTTGGCTCATTTAGACAGGAAAAAGAATTTATTGAAAAGATTCTGGATGTTCATATAATTGCAGGAAGGACTATTTTAGCACATTCTAAACAATATGGCCAGTAGCATTGTCCTAAATCATGTCACTGAACTGACTCAATAAGAATACCACAGTCACCCCCTACTACTATAGTAACCCCCTACCAGCTGCAGTTGGGAGTTCCCAGACCTCTTCTGTTCTGCTTCAACAGCTCCTGATCTTAAGGCCAGACCAAGTACATTTGATTAGCAGAGCCTGGGTCACACACCATGCCCTAGCAGCAAGGGAGGCTGGAAGTAGGTGTTGGCATTCTCAGGCCCTATTCTGGAGTGTGAGCTCTCCACTCACCAAGACTCATAGAAGGGAGGGCATTCAGATGCTGAATGGCCAAGTCAATGTCAAGTGTCCACTGCGGGGGCAGGGGGGTGCATTTAAGGCAAAGGCACAGAAAGCGTGTGCCTGTCTTGGCTTAGCACAATAAGCTGGTCGCTGCATCCCTTAGGATATATATTTAGTGCTGAATTATGCCTCCTGAATTGCTGTTTGGACAGCTTGCCTTGCATTTAAATGTCTTCTGTCTGCAAGGGCAGACTCTGTTCTCGACGCACCTCAGAAGGCTGGAGGGGTGTTCCAAGAACAATTCAACCACTGCTGAGGAGGAGCAGGCAATGGTGATAAGACAGAACCCCAATGCAGAATCCCTTGTCCAAAGCCCAACTCCCCAAAGCAGCGAGTTCACCAGAGGATCCCAGCCTTTGTGGAAAGTCATCTTTGCACATAAACACTGCCCTTTCCGAAGAAGCCAAAGTTCTGCCCAGAACAGTTCTTGAAGCTGCTGTCTGTCCAGTTCATTAACCTCATGGCCTTCTCCGCCAGCACCAAGCTCAGAGGGCTGGGAGACACATCTCCATCCCTCTCCCAGTCACTAACAGCCCGGGACTGCCTTCACCCTTCAAATACTGGTTAGAAATCCTTCTCCAGACTCTGGCCTGAATAAAGCCAAATTGAACTAAAGTCAGACAGTAGCAACAAACTAGCCAGAGCCCAAGATTTCTGTTGGAAAGACATGAGGCTTCTCTGGCCAGGGCAGTGAACCATCCTGTCTCTACTCACTGTCCCGCCCTGGACCGCAGCAACATGGGAGCCTGCCCTTGGAAAGGTCGAGGGAGTTCAGATAGGGCTGGAGGAGGTGGGAGTGACAGAGCAGGAGCAGGACTGGATGCAGGGGATGTGCCTTCTCCCCAACTCTGGCTCGCCAAAAGCAATTCCTTGTCTTGGAGCAGCCATGCTCTGCATGGTGGCCCCAAACACCTGAAGCTGCCCTCATCTCCCTCAGCCCCATATCTAACAGACTCCAGAAACTTCTCAGACCCATCACTATTCTCCAGAATAATCCTAAAGTTTCCTTTACTGACACACTGGCCTCCAGTTCTACCCACCCTAATGATCACCATCTGGCGCTGGCCTGGTGGGCAATGTTCTTGTTCCTAGCAGAACACCCTTGCACAAAAGAGGTCTCAGGCATGTCCCTGGCTTCCCGTTATGGTTTTCAAAGTGAGGCAATTTCACCCCCCAGGGGACATTTGGGCACAGGGGTGCTGCTGGTGCCTGGTGGAGGCAAGGAAGCTGCTGATCACCCTGCGACACCCAGGACAATCCCCACAATGGGGAACTGCCCCACCCAAAATGCCAATAGTGCCCAGGTGAGAAACTGCCACAATCTGGTCACCGGCAAAACGTGCCCTACCATCACAGGTTCGGCCATCTGTGACTTCCGTCCCAGAGTGTCCTGCCTGTGCTGAGCTCATGACTCCCCGGTCTGGGCTCTCCCTTAGGGCACAGCCAAGGATGCCCCACTGTCTCAGCCCAAGAGCTCTCTCTTTCAAGCTTTATCTATCTGGGCAGCCCTCCAGAAATATCCACGGAGACACCGCGATGACCCTCCAACCAATCAGACAGGCCTTTCTCCAAAGAGATGGAGAGAAACTTTTGCTTGCTGATGTCAAGAGGGAAGGACAGACGGGCCTTTCCCTGGGAGTCACCCCACTCTGGGTGGAATATACTAAATAGCAACAGTGCCTAAGTCATTCCTTTTGTCCCCCAAGTTCCAGGGCCACTGCCAGGAAAGCTAACCAAGGCTGGGACATCCGAAGACTGGGGTTCCATGAAAAGAGCTGAGACAAGGATGTCTTGACCCCATTGCCTTGCCTGACATCAGCCCTCAACCCAAGCTCTCCAGCCAAGTGGCCATCGCCTGGCCCTACCTTCTTGTCCCACAATCTTGCTCATGCTGGTCCTCCCCCATGGAAAGGGGCTTCTCCAACTAAATCTACACACCCAGCCTCTGCCTGAAAGTGCCCAAGAAACCTTTTGTCTCTCTATGGTTAGAAGGGAGTGTAGCATTTCTGAAGACATGCTTGGTTTCTCATAATGAATGTTTATGTCTTCCTAACAGATAGTGTCTTTCCAGAGACAAATTCCCCTTCCTCTCTGTACCCACAGTGCCTAGCATAAGATCATTTCCTCAGGGGACACCTCCTTAATCCCTGGCCCAGGTAAGTGCCCTGCCATAGGAACCAACCACAGTTAGGCTTTTTTTACATGCTCTTCTAACCAGATTGTTTTAATGGGCCCCGATCAGTGTTGTCTCTTAGTAAAATAGGTAAGGATAAAAGACATCAGGTAGCATCCCATAAAAATGAGTAGTATTTGTAAAAATGTATTTTGATTCATCCTCTATGATGTGTGTGCACTGAGTCGCAATGTAAGATGTTATTTTTTATTAAGCAAACTTTAAAAGCTAGTTTTAAAGATTCTATTATTTGCAGCCAAATACACCCTAGGTGAACAGCTAGTAGAATAAATAGGCCACCTCAGCCATGATCTCTCTTTCCTCTTAGCCTTCTCACAAGCTAGTCCCTCTGTCTGAAACACCCTTCCTACCATCCCCCACTATGGCCTATTTCCCCACAATAGGCCATTGCTCTAATCTGGCTTCACAAGATCATTTCCCCAGGGGACACCTCCTTAATCCTCTGACCCTGGTAAGTGCCCTGCCATAGGAACCAACCACAGCTGTGCATCTTTTTTCACAAGCTCTTCTAACCAGTTTCTACTAACCAACCCCCGGACCAGTCTCTCCCTCTGTAAGATATACAGCTGATACCCAGAGCAAATCAAATGTTTCTGGCTGCCAGGCCACAACATCCTTCACTCTGGGCTGCCTCCCTGACACTTACTTCCCTTTCCTTCACCCTTTCTGGCAGAGCCCACATCTCTTTATTGAGGTTGAAGATAACCATCACCTGCTTTTCCAGAATTCTTTGCAGCCAGGACATAAGCATTTAACCAAGCCTGGTCAATGGGAGCTGCGTGGGGACTTCTGGGAAAGGAGTCTTTTGCTGAGTGTACCTATGTCTACACCATGAGGGGAGATATTCCTAGACCCTGAAGATGACAGAAAGAAATCTCTGGAAAATACAGATGTCCCTAGGACACCACTGAGTCACTACAGCAGCTCAGGGTCTCCTGTCACGAGACTTCTTCCTATGTAAAATAATAACTATCTTTATTGTTTAATCCAGTGGTTTCCACACGTGGATGACACGCTTTTGTGCAGCATGAGATTTTTTTCTTTTTCCTTTTTTTTTCATTATTTTATATCTTTTTGACATCGATTGTGGTCCCTATGGATTTCCCACCACCATTTCACCAGTGCACCATCACCTCAGTCCCTTGTGCTCTTTCCGCCCTCATCTTATTCCTTCCCCCCTCCCCATGAAGTGTCCTCAATTCGTCCCTGTCTTTTTGTTTTTGTTGTGGGTTTTTTTGTTGTTTATTGTTATAATCATCATTATTATTACTATTACTATTCTTTTCCTTGGTCACTTATTTAGTTCCCTTATATTCCTCTTAGGGGTGAGACCACCTGGTACTTCTCTTTTGCCTTCTGACTTATTTCACTGAGCATAATCCCTTCTAGCTCCATCCATGTTTCTATGAATGACTCTACTTTATCTTTCTTGATTGCTGAATAGTATTCCATTGTGTATATGTACCACATCTTCTTGATCTAATCATCTGTTTTTGGGCATGTAGGTTATTTCCAGGTCTTACCTATTGTAAATAGTGTTGCAATAAACAGGGGTGCAGGTATCACCCCTGTTTGAATCAATGTTTTTGTGTCTTTTGGGTATATTCCCAGGAGTGGGATTGCTGGATTATATGGGAGTTCCATTTTTAGTAGTTTGAGGAACCGCCACACTGCTTTCTATAATGGTTAGACCAGCTTACATTCCCACTAGCAGTGTAATAGGTTCCTTTTCTCCACATCCTTGCCAGCATTTGTTGTTGCTACTTTTATTATATGTGCCATTCTCAGTGGTATGAGGAGGTACCTCATAGTGGTTTTGATTTGCATTTTTCTGATTACTAAGATGTTGAGCACTTTTTCATGTGCCTGTTAGCCATTTGCATTTTCTCTTTGGAGAAATGTCTTTTTAGCTCTTTTGCCCATTTTTTGACTGGATTGTTTACCTTGTTTTTGTTTAGTCTGGTCAGATCTTTGTGGATCTTTGTGATAAGTCCCTCATCAGAAGTGTTGTGTGCAAAGATTTTCTCCCAGTCGGTGGGGTGTCACTTTGTTTTGGTTAGTGTGTCTTTTGCTATACAGAAGTTTTTGAGTTTGATGTAGTCCCAGCTGTTTATCTTTTCCTTCACTATCTTTGCTACGGATGCTGTGTCTTTAAAGATGTTACTGAGGTGTATGTCATGTATAGTTTTGCCTACTTTTTCTTCTATATATCTTATGGTTTCAGGTCTTATATCTAATTCCTTAATCCATTTTGAGTTGATTTTTGTGCATGGTGAAAGGCAGTATTCTAGCTTCATTGTTTTGCATGTAGCAGTCCAGTTTGCCCAGCACCATTTATTGAACAAGCTGTCTTTATTCCATTGCATATTCTTTGCTCCTTTGCTCTTTTGCCAAAGATTAGTTGTTCATAAGCCTGTGGGTTTATTTCTGGGTTTTCTATTCTATTCCATTGGTCTGTGTGTCTATTTTTATTCCAATATTATGCAGTTTTTAGTATTGTTTCTTCATAGTATAGTTTGAGGTCTGGAACATGAGGTTATTTTAATGGGCCCTGATAAGCATTGGCTCCTAGTAAAATAGGTAAGAATAAAAGACATCAGGTAGTATCCCATAAGAACAAGTAGTGTTTGTAAAAATGTACTTTGATTCATCCTCTAGGCATGTGTATAATATGTATGTGCACTGAGTCA
The DNA here is from genome assembly GCA_019455555.1 of Galemys pyrenaicus. NCBI lineage: Eukaryota > Metazoa > Chordata > Mammalia > Eulipotyphla > Talpidae > Galemys > Galemys pyrenaicus. Next base: position 2,975,393 of record JAGFMF010011606.1, on the reverse strand, counting down.
CAATGTAAAATGTTATTTTTTATTAAGCAAACTTTAAAAGCTAGTTTTAGTTAAAGATTCTGTTACTTGCAGCCAAATCATATCCCACTCTTTAGCATGACCATGAATTGTCTCTTACCAACTGAGTCCTGTACTGGCCAAGGGAATGTTGTTTGTTGTCTGAACTGTTTATGGCAGACAGACTTAGTTCTATAATTACATGATTTCATGAAATACTATGCAAATAAATGAATATGAGCATTAAAGCTAAGTTTACTACTTTGGAAATAATCAGTAAAGGCAAGTTGCAGAAAATAGATGAGATGGATGGAAATGAGAACATTTCAAACAATTGGAGACAATAACTATAAAATTCTAGAAAGATTATTCATACACTTGTAATAACTCATAAATAACTTGCCTCACTTTAAAGAAAGTGGTTAATGCAAAAAAATAAATAAATAATAGCTCAACTCTACAAACTCAGACCCAAGAAAAGACTCTTTCCTATATCAAAATGTTGAATGAGTGTATATGTATATGTTTTTAGTTAAAACAAAATATTTACGAACTATAGGTATCACTTTTATAATTTCTTATATTTTTCAACTGACTAGTGACGATTCTCTATCACATTACACCAAGAGCTTCTTGTGTAATTGTTTAATGTCTGTTTTACAATTGATTATAAACCACAAGAGCAAAAAACATGACCATCCTTTCATCACTTTATGTCTAGTACAGTACACAAGAGATTCTTAGTAGATAGTTTGAATTAATAAATAAGCAAATAGGCAAACAAAACCACTAAATATTAGTTCACAAATTTGGAACTTGCAAAAGCCTTGTGGGATAGGGCTTATATATTTTTATCCTAATATTGGTGATGAATTCATTGAGGTTTGGAAAAACCATTGCCTTAAGTCATAGTTCTAGTCCTGAAAGGAAGCCAAACACCCAGAATCCTTAGCTTATGGGATTGCTCTGCTGCTGGCGGGTTATGATGTGGGGCCATCACATGACCAGGGAATCTTTGTGACATTTCCACCCCCAGTGCTTCAATTGTGTGATTTTGTTCAGAACATCAAATAGTCATCGGAATGGATGGGACAATCAGTGTGAAGGAGGAGACACAGGACCCAGACATCACCCTGGCCTGGAGGGAGCAGGACAGTTTCCTCTATCACAGAAAGCTCCAAAATCAAGAAGTCTGGGGAACCACTCCACACACCTCCAGGAGGTTTCCGAAGTGCTCTGCCTCCCTACACCTCTCACAGCAGTTTCTGGGCATCTGAGCAGCACGGTCTGCTGCGGTCCAGGAGCACAGGCCCTCACTCAGGAAAAGGACATATTCCAGGAAAAAGTCAAGGTCATGGGGAGATCACCAGTCTACCACTTGCAGCGAAGGAGGAGTTGGAGTGATTAGCGCAGGGGAGGGAAACACGGGAAGTAGGGTGGTGAAGGCTGGACTTAATGGGAGCAACAAATCTACAGCTAACTTACCGACAATGTAAGAAAAAATTTAAAGTAAAAAGCAAATAAATACATAAAAATTGTTATGTCTTTAGTTTAACTTTGCACTTCACTTTCCATGAGCATCTACTTTGTTTGTTCTAGGAATCAATAGTCCCTCATAAAAGAAAATATAGGGGCCTCCCTGGTGGCGCAAGGGGTTAAGGTGCAGCACTATGAAGCTATTCACAGTCACTGCAGCATGAGTTTGATCCCTGGCCAGGGAGGCACCATCATGGCGCAGCAGACCTCTCCTGTCTCACCGCTTCTCCCCTCAGCGGTGTGTTTTGGTCAATTTGTCTGTTCTGCTCCCCACTCTGTCTCTTGTGAATCCTCTCAACACCTGTGCCTCTGGCCTATACCCCAGCTCCTGCATGCATAAATAAAATCTTTTTTAAAAATAAAATAAAATATATAATACAAATGTAAGGTCTTTTTATTTTGTGAATGTGTTAAAAATATGAGGCATGAGGCACAGGGCATGGAAGAAGCTTCTAGGATATAAAGAAAGATCTATCCCTTGATCTGGATAGTGGTTTCTCCATGCATCCATGTGAGGGACCATCCAGTTATTTCAGACCTATGTACATTACTATATACATGATATACCTAATAAATAATTTAATGTGTCTGGTTTTTATTTTATAGATAACTAGAACCTAGGGGATAAAACGAGCACACCCTAGAATTGGTTTAAATCTATAAACATTTATTAAATGCTAGACTCTGAATGGGTCAAATTACAGCGATTGAACTAATTATAAATGGTTCTTGCCACAATGGAGCCCACAGGAAATATCTGTGAAATAAATGAATGAATTAATTCATGAATAATGCAGAGAAGAGGGGTTAATTTAAAATAATAACAGAGATCTAGTGTTCTCTATTGCTATATACTATCTCTATATGAGAAGGAAAGCAAGGACATATGGGTACACTGCTTGACCCCTGTGCTTCCAGATGATAAATTCCCATGTGGAGAGATGGTTCTCTCTCTAGAACCTCAGCAATCTCTCTAGAACATCAGAAATCAGTCAATTAACTGCAAAAGATTTACTTGGCACCTGCTAAATCCCACGCACTGAGACTGACATTAAGGACAGCAGCAAGCAAGCTGTTCCCTGTAGAAGATGAGGAGAGGGAGAGAGAGAAGGAAGATCCTGTTGTGTAGGGAGAAGGAACAGTAGGAGAAAACAGAAGTTACAATGCAAAGAACAAGCAGGAAATGGAAAGACTGAAGACAGACAGTAGTTGCAGACATTTCTTTGAAAGTCAGGATATTGGGCAGTACCTGAAAAGGGACAGCGAAACAAAGGATATTTTATAATACAGGAGAGAGTTGGTTAGACTGGAGAGAAAGAAATAAAAAAGAAAAAGGATGAAAAATAGAAAGGAGAGGGGTGATGACTGCTGTAGTATTGGCTAAAACAGGGGAAGAAAAAAAAGAAAAGTCATTCATTAAGGCTAATGTTCCCACTTTTATACCTCCAGTCTCCGTTCCCAAGTAGCCATGGTAATCTACCTGAACTATCAACCTAACCATGTCACATCCCTGTTTAAAACCCCCATGTCCTCTTAACCCATGACGCATAAAACCCAAACTCCTTACCATTATTTCTGAACCCTGTGTTGATGGCCCCAGCCTCCTCTAACCTCATTTCTCTAACCTCATCTGTCTCCATTCTCTCTTTCCCACACTGCGTTCCACCAGACAGACTCACCTTCATTTTCTGAGACAGGCTAATCTTTCTGGCTTCAAGAACTTGGCACCTGCCAGTGTCTCTGACATGCTCCTCTCCTCCCCCACACCACTCATAATATATCTGACTCTGTCCTATATTTTGTATTTTAGGATTCTGATCACAAAACTGACATGTAGGGTTTTCTCCCACGTGACCAAGCAATTCTCAGACATCAGCTTGGTGTCATACATTTCAACTCAATTCTAACATATCTATCTGGAGATAGCATCAGATTCCAGGGTGTGAGGGCTCAGTCCTACAAGACTGTCCCCAGCTCCACCCCCCAACACACTCACACACACACACACACACACTCACACACACATGTAAAGCACTAACCCCAAATCCAGGTTATTACCTGTGCTTCAGAGTTTCTCATGATGGCCTCTTTGGGGTTGATTAATTTGCTACAGCAGCTCACAAAACTCAGATAACTACTTGATTACTGATTTAATATAAAAGGATATAAATCATGAACAGCCAAATAGAAGAAATGCACAGGGCAAGGGAAGTACAGATTCCACACCTTCTCTGAAATACCACTGAATACATATACTTATGTATTCACTATTCCTATCCCTTTGGTTTAGAGGCTTCATTACATAGGATACTTGATTAAGTCACTGGTCACTGATAGCTGAACTTAATTCCCAGTCCTCTTCTCCTCCCCAAGAAGTTGGGGTATGGAACTGGAAGTTCAAACCCTCTAATCACTTGGTTATTTTTTCTGATGGCCCACCCCCATATTTAGATAACCCAGGGATTTCCTAAAAGTTACCTTATTAATATAACAAGACACCTTTATTGCTATTATCACTTAGGATATTCCACGCATTTTAGGAGCTCTCTGCCATGAATGGGTCAAAGACTAAATATGTCTCTTGTTATAAATCACAACATCACAATCTCAAAAAAAAAAAAAATCATCTTCTCAGCAAGGACCTTCATAACTACCTTAAGTTCTACTCTTCTGTAGGATGTAGTCAATAGAGACAAGCTATAGCCTCTATTACAACAACAACCAAAAAAAAAAAAAAAAAGGATGCATTACAAGCAATCATTTTAAAGACCTTTCAGAAGTGTGGAAGTAAAAGCAATTAGATGAACTAAATTCTAAGGCAGAAAGAAAGTGATTGAGGTGGCCAAGTACATTGTTATCTTGGTATCGATATTGACAAGCATGGACTCTGTTTATAGACTAGGGTTTCCATAGACAAAGAGAAATTAAAGAAACAAAACCAAAAATCAGCAATGAAATGTTGAGTCCTACTAAAGCAATTATTACACTAAATGTAAACAGTCTGGATGAAACAATTCTGGAATACTAAAGACCTCCAAAAATCTGCTATTCCATAAAAGAAATAACAACTCTGGTATTGTCAAACCTAACATTTTCAGAATTTCTGGAAATTAACTAAAGACTTGCAATAAGATAGAGAGAATAACAAAGAGAGAATCCTGAAAGCCGCTAAAGAGAAGTGACTCACCCTGTACAAGATATCCTCAATGAATTTAAGAGCTAAGTTCTCATCAAAGTCTATGGAACCAGAAGACAATAGGAACACATAGTTAAAATCCTTGAAGAAAAAAGCTACTGGCCAAACACTTAAACCTGTGCTTCCAAAGCAGGGATAAATTAAGATATTCCCAAGTATACAAAAATAACAAGTTTGTTATCACTGCAAGAAGTACTAAGTAGTGCCCTTCGGATACAATGAAAGAGCACTAGAAAATAATTCAGTTGTATTAAGAAAAACCATATACAGTAAAGATAAATGCAGTGGCAAGTATAAAAGCCAGGATTGTTGTAATTTTGACTTGAAACACCAATATTTATTTCCTATAGGATTATAAAAATGAACACATAAAAATAATTATAAATCATTGTTAATGGGAGAATAATGTATAAAGATATAATCTGTAACAATAACATAAAGGGTTAGGAATAATGGGGCTATGTTACTAGAGATAACAAAAGAATTCAACCAAGTTGTGGGGTATAAGATCAACACAGAAAAGTCAGTCATGTTCCTTTACAACATCATTAAACAATATGAAAAACAAGTTATGAAAACAATTCCACTGAACTTGCAAGTCATATATCTGATAAAGGTTTAATATTCAAAACACATAAAGAACTATACTTAACAAAAAAACACAAACATCTCAATTTAAAAATGAGCAAATGTCTCAAATAGACATTTCTCCAAAGTATAAATGCTATTAAACATATGAAAAGATGTTCAACATTATTAGTTATGAGAAAAATGTATATCAAAACCACAATGAGTTACCATTTCACATCTATTAATATGTCTAGAGTCAAAGTTTTCTAAAGTGTTTTAAAGACATGGAAAATTCAAATCCTCACACATTGCTGCTAAGAATATAAAGCAATAAAACCACACTTTGATGGTTCTTCAAAAAACTAAATACAGAATTACCATATGACTTGTCAATTCTACATCTACATATATATATGTATATATGTGTGTGTATATATATGTGTGTGTATATATATATACATCTACATATATATATATCCCCTAAGAGTAGAAAATAGGGACTCAAACAGATGCTTGTATGTCAACGTTCACAGCATCATTATTCTTGATAGACAAAAGGTAGAAGGAAATCAAGAGATGAAATGATAAACAAAATGTGGTACATAATGTAATGGAATATTATTCTGCCATAAAAATGAGGTTGTACACATGCACAACATGGATGAACTTTGAAAGCATGATATTAAGTAAAATAAGCCAGACACCAAGAGACAAATATCATCTGATTCCATTTATATAAGGTATGTAGAATAAGTAAATTCATAGTGACAGAAAATATAATAGAGGTTACCAGGAACAGAGAGGCAGAGATGGGAATAATGTAGTAATTACAGAGTTTCTGTTTGGAATGATGCCTATTTAGAGAAATAAATAGTGGTGGCTTTTTTATAACACTAGGATGTGATCAATGCCACTCAACTATACACTTCAAAACAGTTTAAATGGCAAATTGTGTTTTGACCATAAAAAATTTACAAAAAGAAAACCAAGTGGACCAAATAATTCAATTAATAAAACTGGAGACTGAGATTGCCAGACTGAGTTTTTTCAACCACCCAACACTGTATTATCTTTACTATACCTTTAGTTTAAGTGCAGGGTGAAAGCAAATTAATGAAAAAAGATATATCATGCAAACACTAAACCAAAAAAAGTTATATAGTTATACTAATATACAAGTATACAGCCAATACAAATTTTAGCCAGAAATGTTACTTAGAGTTGCAGAAGAACATTTCATGATGGTAAGAGTCATTTCAACAAAAAAGACAAAACCATTCTAAATTCATATACTGTAACTTCAGAATATACATAGCAAAATACACGTAGATTTTAGAAAAAGGAAAAGGAAAAAAATGAAGTTGACATAGACAAATCTAAAAGTTGAAGATTTTAACACATCTCTCTGAATAACTGTTATAATGAATAGACAAAATCAATAGGGACACAGTGGATTTAAACAATGCTATTAACCAACTTGAGCTAAGTGATATTTATCAAAATCAATACTCAAGTGCTGGATGAACTGTTGGCAAAAGAAAAATACCAGATGGTTCCTCCCTTAGGAGGAATATTAGGGAACTAAATAAGGATCAAGGAAAGGAATAAGAACAACAACAGCAATAATTATAACAATAAAGACACAAAAACCACAAATGAAAAGACAAGGACAAATTGGGCACACTTGGTGGGGATGGGGGAGGGGAAGGGTTGAGGGAAGATGGGAGCACAGGGAACTGAGGTGATGGTGCACCGGTGATATGGTGATGGGGATTACAATTGATGTCAAATATATATAAATTAAAGGGAAAAAAGAGAATCAAAAAATTAAATAAATAAATAAAATAATAATGAAAAATAAATAAACAAACAAACAAATAAATAAATAAATAGAAATGACCATGATGGCAATTCCCTGGGTGAAGAGGAAGATGACTGCTTTCTGAGTATCAAACCTGCCTTCATATGCCCAACATTCAATCCTGAGAATATCTGTAGTCTGTACCTGGCCAGCATCTAGTTGTTCTTTTTGAAAAATAATACCCTCCCCCCCTTATTTTTGCACATGACAAGGCCTGAAAATTATCATATTTTATTCTCTCTCCACTGCAATTGGATCAGGATGGACACGTTACTCCAACTAGACCAATGAGAGCCTCTCCAGGAATTTTATTCAATCTATTAAGAAAGAGGCATTCTCTTTATGCTAAGATTGTTAATCTGCTATAATATAAGCATGAAGTCACTAGAAGTCTACTCTTCAACATCAGGGTCAAAACCTGTTTAAGAAGTAAGTCAATTAAGAGCGGAGTGAGCTGAAAGAGAAAAAAAAATGCCTGGTAACAGCATTGATCATTTGGATTCAGCCATTCCTGGAGTTCCAGATCTATCCTTAGCATTATGTAAACCAGAGACTTATGCTTCTAGGTATGATGTGATAGATTGCAGCCAATCTACCTCCCTGTGAGAACTGGAAAAGCTGGTCAAAATGCCTATTGAAAAACAACCATTGAAAGGTCCTGAGCATCTAGAAGCAAAGAAAATGAAAGAAGTTTGGGATTATACCAAACTAAAAACCTCTGTACAGCGAAGTAGACAATAACCAAAACAAAGAGACATCCTACTGTTTGGGAGAAAATATCTGCAATCCATTCAACCAAAAAGGAACTTAAATCAAAGATCTACAAAAACAAAGCAAACAACCCAGTCAAAAAATGGGCAGAACTGAAAAAACAACTCCTGAAGATGAATTGTAAATGGCCAACAGACATATGATAAAATGTTCAACATCACTGATGGTCAGGAAAATGCATATCAAAACCACAATGAGATACCACATCACACTGGTGAAAATGACCCATATCTTTAAAAAAAAATGGCAGCAACAAATCCTGGTAAGGATGTAGAGAAAAAGAAACCCTCTTACACTGCAGGTGGGAAAGCAAACTGATCCAACCACTATGGAAAGTTGTGTGGAGGACCTGCAAATTACTGAAAATGACCCAGCAATTCCACTCCTAGGAATCTATCCAAAGGACACAAAAACATTAATTTGAAAGGAAATCTGCATCTTTATGTTTATTGCAACACTATTTACAATAGCTAAGATACAGAAATACTCAGTGCCCCCCCAAAATGAATGGATCAAGAAGATGTGGTATATATACACAATGGAATACTATTCAACAATCAAAAAATATAAACTAAGGCCACTTACAGCAACATGGATGGAGTTATACAGGATTATGCTCAGTGAAATAAGTCAGAAGGAAAAAGAAAACTATCATATGGTTTCACTTATAGAAGGAATATAGGGAAACGCAACAAATGGTCAAAAAAAGACAAAGCTTGCAGGCAAATATAGATCTAAGGCCTACAGCAGGGGAGAGGAAGGGAGAAGCATCAAAACAGGGGCAGGAAGAGCACAAGGGACTATCGAGACGGCTCATGGGTGATGTGGTAGTGCGAGATTTACAGGGACTACACCTGAAGGGAGAAATCAAATATTGTATAAAATTAACAATAATGCAAAAAAAAAAAAGATTTAATCTGTAAATAAATAAATAATAAAGGCCCTGGGGATCTATGAAACAACCAAAACTAGAGGTGACGGTGTGAGGAGGTGAGTTGGATCTCGAAGCCATTTTTTCCCTTGAGAGAATTTGCTGGGAACGAAGATGAGAAACCAGGGTTTTCCTAGGCACAGCTCACTGATGAGAGACAGAAAAACCTACAGAGCTTTTGTACATTTTGCAGGTCTGGAGAGACAAACTTGGAGAGTAAAGGGGCCAAGATTCCTATGAAAAGGAGGGGACAGAGATCTGAGCCTGGCACTAATTTTCTCCTCAAAATATCTGCCAAATTCTGAAGCAAAACAGAAAGCTTTTAAAAATCACAGTGGCATTTTCAGCAATCTCACCACGCTGGGGAGACAAGGGGGGCCTGAAATTCTGGCCAGGCCTGTGAACACATTCGGTCTCTCAACTGCATGTCCTAAGGGACTGTGCCCATGAGCAAGAGGAAAGCAGAGTTAGATGGAATCTTACCAGAACCTATTCCCCTGAATGATATACATAATAGCAAACCAATGGTACTTCAATAAAAGAAAATAACTTACTTTAAAAATGCAACCCAACCTCAACTCAGGTCAGATTGATTAAGTGATCAGTTCCACATTATCTGCCTAATATAGGAAAAGGCGAATGAACATTCTCTAAAGGAGAACATCATCAGACATAACTTTTGAACACAATGTCTGATACTCAATCAAAAATTACTAGGTTTGCTAAGTAACAAGATCATATGACTAAAAACAGTGAAAAAATAAATGATAAAAGTAATTATGTGAGCAGATAAACTCAACCTTTTGCATCAGCCATCCTGAAGTGAGTTTTCACCAAACATTCTTGACTAACATACTCAAAGGCCTTCACTCAGGCCCACTCGGGCCCATTAACATCACAGCAGCCATTGTACCACAGCTTCCCTCCTCATACTTTATCCAGGTTGAAATGAGAATATTTTAGAACAAAAGATCCTGATTCTTCACTAAGATCCTATTGGAGTTTAAATTCTGTATATTAGCATTCTTTGTCTTTTAGCAGCAATTTAGATAATAACTAGCCATTTGTATGGAATGTTCTACATGTTTTCCTATGTCTATGAAATGTTACATATGTATAGACAAAGTCATATAGAGTACTTAAAGTAAACATTAGTTTGTCCATTTGTAGATGAGTATATATGAGTATGTGGTTATATCTTGGCTAAAGATGAAGAAGCTAAAGATTAAAGAAGTTAAGTGACTTGCCCAAGGTCCCTCAGAAGTAAGTGGTACATGGCGTCTCAAGACCAAGCTTTCTGACTCACTGGAGGACAATGGGTCCAATAGCCTGTGGTCCTTATCCTTGCTCTAGTGTTTACTGTCTCTTGACACGATCATTCACTCTCTGTCCCTCTGCATATTCTCTGCCCTCCAAGACTGTACTTATTACTCTTGACCTTTCCAGACATCTTAAAAAATGTATTTAATCAATGTTCTCAATTTTTAGAGCAAAAGGATAGTAAACATCTGGTTCTGAACATACTGAAATGCAGTCCCATTTCAGTGGATCTATTATTAAGACCATGGAATTATAAATAAATTTCATGTAAACTTATAAAAAATGCAGTTTGTGAAAGCACACTTGGATTCTATGAGCCCCAAAGTTTGAGAATCCTCCCTTAGAGCCGTCTAATGAGCAGCTACACATGACATGCCTCAACATGTTTCCTTCATTCTGGCTGGATTTGCATCTGAACACGAGCTTTCAGTGCCTCACCCAAGGCAATGATGAATGTCGGAAATTTCAGGCATCAGGACACAGACAATTCAGAGGACAGTTTGGGATCACAGCTTTTGCTTCCTTTAATAAAAATAACATTCATAATAATAGTGCCTTTAACAAAACTGTTGTCTTGATTTCGGTTTTGATCTTCATTCATCCACTCTTCATGAAAGGGAAAAAAAGACTTGATTCTAAGGGTTAAGAGAATTGTTCACATTCCACCTCAGGGTCTCTTCCTTCCGTTCCCTCTCTTCAGATGCTGAGCCAGGACTTGAAATTGGGAGTCCCTGAAATTGGCTCTGCTGGTCGTGTGCATTCTTTATTCCTCCCTGGGTGGAATCAGCTTAGTGAGGAAGGGGGCAGAGTCCTAAGCATATTTCTTCCCCCACACCCTCTTCCTGTTTGCTAGAGCCCAGACTGAATAGGCAACGCACACAGACCCCGGCCCAGGACAGGTTCCACCATCCCAAGGCACAGAGGGATTCCCAAGGCAAAAGTAGCTGGGACCCACAGATTGATGTTAACAAATCACATTTTCTTAATAGCATATTATCAGTCACATGCATGTTTGTGGGTGTGCTGGAGATTACTAACCAGATGCAGCTGGACTCAAGCTAACGGCCAGGACACACTTGTGTGCGCACACGCACACACATGTTGAGAAGATGCCTGTTGCCAACTTCTTGCCTGGCAAACCAGGAACATTTTAGTGGTTTATAAATACGACCCCGTCTATGTTGGGACATTTTCGGGGTCAAGCCCATATGTGTCAGGTGCTCAGAGGGTTGAATCCCTCTCTGTCCACACCCGACTACCTAATAAGTCCTTCTACATCCCGTGATGCACAGCAAACAACACAGCACCAAGGAAACCTGTGACCTGGGCAATTTCACAGGCAGGCTACCTCAGTCATGTCTTGATTTGGTCCTTTTCTCTCTCATGTTATTGAAATGTTATTTTTTCCACTCATATACCACCACCTCTCACCCCTCCCAAATCAGCCTGTTGGAAAGGCTATTTATTTTGCTTTTCCTTGGCATAATTTAATATCAGAGAAGTGCATCTCTGAGGCAGACAGTATATTCCTCAGGCATACATTTGAGATTCTGCTTGATTAGAATTACAAATTTGTCATGCAATCCTGGCCAGTTTGGATTGGGCACCCTGACATCATGTTTATGTCCTTTTGGCCTTGCCAGCGGTTGCTAGGATTAGGGGGAGGGGGCTTTTCTCAGCAATAAGTTAGGATTTCATAAATAGTTGGCAATGCCTTAAAAGAAACCCGTTCTTTAACATGAGATAATGTATGTTTTCGTTCTACTTACTTGGAGCAGGTCGTCCTGGGAGCCACCCAAGTTCACTTTTAAATCATTTCTCTGCATGCCAGACACGGCTTTTGAAGTTGTCTGCCCCAGCCCACAGGGAAGCCAGAGCCCTGGCCTCTACCAGCGGCCCCACTGTGTGCCCTGCCGCCCACAACAGGAAGTATGTCAGAGCCGGTGGGCACGGTGTGGGTGGAGCAGGCCCACAGGGCTCGGTTCCACCAAACGGAAAATCCTCTGACGTGTCTTCAGTGTGTGCGTCTGGAGCTCCGGCAGGTCAAGTGTCACTCTTGCCTCCAAGTCTCAACACCCCTCTCTGTCTGCCCCGCTGGCCTTCAGACGCAGCACATGGTGTAACAGCAGGCCGTTTGAAAGTGCAAGCCACAGGAAATCACATTTGAAGTGCCTGGCATGGAGGGTATTTTTATACCGTTCACTTTTTCCCTTTTCTTTTCATCTGTTTTCTGCATTTTTTTTCCAGTTTGCTTTTTCTTTTTGATTTATTGTTGTATTATTCTATTTTTAAACCAAGACATACTTTCCCATCAGACTCTTTAATGTAACTCATATGAAAATTAGTGCTGGGTGGACCTCAGCTGGTGCAAGGGCTGGATCCAGTAGGAATGGGCGTCCCAAAGAGCAGATGCTTATCTGAATCCGCACCAGCTGCTGTGGTTGAGGGAGCAGAGCCGGGAGGAGGAGCACCCCCCTCCCTTCCTCCTCACTAACCAACCCAGGGTTCAGTAGTGTAGTCTCCTGGCCCTTGCCTTGAACATATAATGTATGGTGTCCCCTGCCCCAGTTCATTGGCCTCCCCTTAAGGGGGACACGTGGGCATTTCAGGAAAAGATCATGGAACCCCCAAAGCCAGGAAGAAAGCAAGCCAGTCAGACCAGACCTAACTTACCTACCTTGCACACTGGGCAATGGGAGTGAAACTTAAGAGCAGAATGATGATAGGTTTGGGTTACAATCAACCCTCTCTGAAGTTCTTCTGTATCTCAGGGAGACCACTCAGCACCCAAACCCAGAGAGATCTGGGCTGAACCCCATCTTAGCCCATGGCCTGGGGTAAGCCTCTGTGCCTCTATCATTGTAAAGCCTGAATGAAATACTTTTCTCTCAGAGTTGTAAACATTAGAGAAATGGTTTGTTAAGTCTCTCTCCAATCATCAGTGATAGGGGTTCTGTGATATGGTAACTGGTCTTGCGATTCCCAAATTTATTGCCATATCCCCAATCAACATGAAGTCATTGCCTCTTCCCCACTGCCAGTTGAGAGCTTGTCGCCATCGACCTTTCTTTTTTTTTTAATTCGTCTTATGTGTCTCTCTCCTCTCTGCCCAAACTGGAGAGATTATGAAGGTTAAGGGTCACACACCATGTGGCTGTTAGTTAAAAACACAGACTTGAGAAACCAGCAGTCTGTCTTCACTGCTTATTAGTGAGTTCATTCATCTGTTCAGTGTGGATGACTGAGTTCTTGTGGGTGTGAGGGTTCAGCAGGGAGCAGACTCTTCCAGTTTTCCCCCATATTGCAGCCCCAGCAGTGGCAGTTTGTCTATGCAAGGTCAAAATGGCCTTGTGCCCACAGCATCATCCCACCTGATGGGTGCACTGCATGACATTCTGCCTCTGGTCCCAAGACATTTTCTAACATCAATAAGGCCTATTTGGACCTTAGGCAGACACAGACCACAAGTGTGGGATCAACTTTCCTGGGGACTACCCTCGACCGATGGGGGCCAGAGGTGGTGCATAGATCCATCAACCCCGTCCTTCATTTAGACAATTCCAGGAGACTTCTTGGATCCCTGTCAGAGGGGACAGCTGGGGAGGAAGCCCCTATAACTCCTGTGGCACTCTTGATAGGACACAATTGCTGACTTCCCTCCTTCTCTATCCCAGTCTTCCTCTCCCTCATCCTGCTTCCTGGGATCACCTCCCACATCCAATACCTGCACCTAAATCCTTGACTCAGGGTCTGCTTTAGGGGAACAAAACAAAGACAATTTTTGCCTAATAGCCTATTATTGGTCTCTCAAATCTGTGTTTTTAATGGCCAGTCAAATGATGTTTGAGGCTTACCATTCATAATCACTCCAATTTGGGCAAAGGGAGGAGAGAGACGCATAAGACATATAAAAAATAAAATAAAAAGGAGATTGACAAGTTCTTCACTGGCAGTTGGGGGGAGGAAGTGAAGACTTCATACTGATGGGGATATGGGAACAAATCTAGGAGTTTTAAGATCAGCTACCGTATCCCCGAGCCCCTGTCATTTAATGAGTGTGGAGTGACATTTAATAAACAAAGTAATCAGATAGTAATAAGTGCCATGCAGAGAATTAAAATTAAGTAATGTGTTAGAGAATAATTAAGGGACTGCTTTACGTGGGGTAGTCAGGAGAGGTCTCTCTGAAGCCACAAGAAAGAACTTGTTTTGTGATGATGTGCAGGGAAAAGAGCATTTGTAGCAGTCAGAACAGCTGGAACAAAGACCCTGGCATAAGAATGACCTTGGCAGAGGGGAAAAGCCTAAAGGTTAGGATGGTGAGAGCCTGTGAATGGCAGAGAGTGGTCCAAGAGAGGGTCAGAGCTCAAGCAGGTTTTGTGTAAATCAGGATAAAGATTTTAAATCTTATTCCTACTATGAAATTGTCCACTGGAAGCTACTAAGCCAGCTTTGTAACATGATCTGATTTACATCAATTAAAATCTTTTTGAATCTTAATTTGCTTATCTGTAGTTATTGAGAACTCAATGAGACGTTAATGAGATCATGTATGTGAAGTGCTCAATACAAAACTGGAAATATATTAATTCCATATATATGTTAGCTATAATTACTACTTCCAGCTTAGTCTATAGATCCCAGAACAAATAGGCATTTACATATTTATCAGATGATTTATAAAGGGAATTATAACAATCAAAGAAATTTGTGCATTACAGACTATTGTAAGGTTCCATGGTCTTAGACCCCAGCTCTGTCACTTAGGATTAAGTTGTTCCCCCTCTTAGAATATTCAGCTCCTCTGCAAAGGACTGTAAGTGATACCTATTCCGTGGAGCTGACAGGAATGAATGCAAGTAACATGTAAGTAAATGTAGCCATGGTGGGGGTGGGGTGGTGACTTGAAGCATACTTTTGGATTTCTCAAAACCTCATATAAAAACAGAGCTACGAGATAACAAAATCCCAAACCCGAGTATAATATTTATAATCAAACCAGGCAAAAATGAATGCCCATGAATGTTGAAGCACCAATAGTGATAAGATCTCCAAGTGACTAACATCTACAAGAGGGAATATAGGAGGAAAAGCAAAGCAGCTGATGATCCTAAGGGCAGAAGAACCCTAAAATAGCCAACTGGAATTCATGGGACAATGCAACAAGCCATTTTGAAAACAGCAGGGGTTTTGCTGAATTCAACAGAGGATAAGTGCTATCACTAAGGCCTGAGGATATTGTTGGAAATCAGTCCCTACAATCTCTTAAAAGGGTCCAGGGGCTCCTTTCTAGAATAGGGTCCTACACAAGGAAAAACTGCTGGGTGTGGAATCAAAATAAACAGGAGTGGGGAAACATACACAAAAGAATGAAAAAGTACAGATAAAGTGAGGAAAGGAATAGAGCCAGAAAATCTCAAAAAGTAAGCCTCCGTATTTTTTCACTTTACATGAAAGTGACAGAAGAGGGACCTGTGAAGTTATAAAAGTTTTCTAAACCAACTTTCTTTCTAGAAGTTCAGGAAAACTACACTAACATAAAAGTGATTAACAGAAAAAGTATCACAAAGAAATCTTGTTATAGTTACAGTATGAAAAAAGAGATTAAAGAATAGACTATTCCCATGGATAATAACAGCACACCAGAAAAATCCTTTTAAAAAGTGATTAAAATTCCAACATATTATTTCAAAATAAGTAGAAGACATTAAGAATATAAATCAAAATTTTAAAACCTCAGCAATGATATGACAGAATTCAAGGCAGAATTACACATAAAAGGGAAAAAACATTTTGCAAATGAAGATCAAGCTGGAGGAAACATAAGTGCAGACAACACAACAAAAATGCCATAAGATAAATGTAATATGAAAAAAAGAACATTTTTAAAACTAAGAGGATTTTAAAAGATAAAAAATGAAAGTTACAAATACTTAACATAGGCAAAGAAGTGCCAATTTATGATAGGCATTTGTGTTCACTGAATAGGACTCAAGATAAAGACTGGCCCAATTTTAAAAATATTTGCTTTGGGAGGTTGATATGGATCCAATATTGCCTTGAAAATGGGGTACATGAAGAAAAGAAATCAAACATTAACCTTGTTTATTTTCCACATTTCGTTGTCAACATGTAACCAAACATTGGAACAGGGGAAGTTCTCCTAAAAAAATTATTCCAGCAATATATAAAAACAAAATGATAGTACTCAGTGATCCCCTTTTTGCAAGCCCCTGTGAATTAATGGATTTAGCATTGAGAGTAATGACTGCCAATATCACAAAAAAGGAAAAAGCAGACAGATATAATGGCTCCTGATAAAAAGTTCACACCACCACCTATGATCCTGCCCGCAGGATTGAACCTGAGTCTGAGGAGTCTTCCAACTGCCAATTCTCAGGAAATACAGGGGAGAGAAGAACATGTTACATTGTACCAAGAGAGTGCAAATAGCAAAATTCCAAGTATGGAGTAGTATACAGCTCAACTGCTCAGGTTTCTTGAGCACATTGATTATAGAAAAGGCTGTAAGAGGTATCGATAGATTAAAACATGGCAAACTTTTAACACATGGGCAAAACTAGAACATGATAACTAGACTTGCACATTTGGGTGATAAAGAAAAGTTAGGAAACAATTACCATAAATATCTGGACACACTGCTTTTGGGAAGAAGGAAGAGCTTGGTTTCAAGAAAGGGTACATGGAGGGATTTCTGGGGGTCTTTAGAATTTAACTCCCCTACATGGATGGAACTAGAAGGAATTATACTCAGTGAAACAAGTCAGAAGGCAAGAGAAAAATATCGGATGGCTTCACTATTAGGAGGAATATGAAAGAACAACAACAACAATAAAGAATAAGCTCAAGGAATTGGGCAATTATAACCAAAAGTAAACAAAAAAATTCAATAAGACTAAAAAGCCAGGATAAACCAAAGGGACCATGGGGGGGAGGGGGTGAAGGGGGGAGGGCAAAGACGGGGAAGAGGCCAGAGGGTGCACAAGGGACTGAGGTGATGGTGCACAGGTGAAATGGTGGTGGGTACTCCCTGGGGACTACAAATGATGTCAAATATAATTAATAAAAAAAAAAAAAGAATTTAACTCCCCTAGGGGCCTTCTTTAGAGTCTCTCTCCATAGACCTAAAGCTGAGGCTTTCCTCATTGTCCCCTGGTATCTGTCACAACATTTATACTAGAGTGTGGAGATCTGCTACAAGGCTGCTTCCCTCAGCCAACTCTCCTTGAAGTCGAATTGAATCATTTGTCTCTGGGACTCAATGCCCCGCAGAGCACATGACACCTCCATCCCCCAAATCCCTAAAGTACCTTTCTCTGATGTCCCTTGAGATACTATGAGACTCCACTAGAGTAGTGATCTCCTTTGTTCTTCCAGTTTAATAAACTTTATTTCCCTGGTGTCTTTGTGTGGACTTCAGCAGAATTAGGGTAGTGCCTGGCCCTGGTGAGAACTTGAAACAATATCTTTCAGAAGAAAGTGAAAGAGGGAAAAAGAGAGGAAGGAAAGAAGGAAAAGAGGGATAGGATAAAAACAGACTGTGTATTATAGAGCAACAGTGAATAATGGATTAAAAACTGTCAAACATTTTTTAAATTGTAAAATCTAAAAATTGGCATTTTACTATTTTTAATGACTTTTCAAAAGGGCACAGAGAAGGGTACTTTGGGTTGACAAATATATATCTACTAAACTTTATTTCGGATACAGTCAGTCTATCCTAACTTAAGCTGTTGCTTCAAAAATTAACTTGGTTATTCTGAGAATAAGTGAAAATTTATCCCCAAAGTTCTATTCTTACACACACACACTCACACACACACACACACACACATACACACACCCCTCTCTCTCCTTGGTAGTGTTTAATCTCTGACTTTTAAAAAATGGTTGTTCCTTTCTGCTTGAAAGACTGTATTAGCTATTCAGGGAATACTAGCTCTTTCCTTGGACTCAAAAAAAGTATTTTATCCATTAAAATCTAACCAGGGTGTAGTAACCATAAACTCCAGCCACTCTGTTAGGAAGACGGATATCCTCAAAGATTTATGTCTGGCCGTCTCAGAGAAAATGTGTAAGATGGAGTTTTCTCAGAGACTTCCTGGCTGCAATCCACCCCACACATAATTTCTGTTTGTATAAACCTCAGATCAAAACTCAGGAAGGGTTAAGGGAAACCTTTCTGAACCACAGGTTATGTCTGCTCACCAGCCTCGGTTGACCGTTTGGAATGAATTAACCAGTCCCTAACCAGCCCACAATGAGTTCTTGGATGGAATTAACTAGCCCCTTTCAGTGCAAGTGATCAAACTTTTGAGGATTCAGATCCCATCCCGATTTGGGATGAGGGTCTATTCAAAGTCATTTGAATGACTGTGGCAAGAGATAATGAAAACACACCACATAATTAGTCTCCAGGATATGGCAGAGACCATCGGAAACATCAGAATTCGGGAAGGGGTGGAGAAGGGGGTGTGCCTATTTTGAATGAACCTGAAAGAAAATACTTCCCGAACCTTCTTTCAGAAGTCAATTTCAGTTCCAATTTTTCATAAGGTTGGAAAAAGTTAAGCAAACGAGAACTATAGACACTTGTTTATAGAAGGTTTTTTCTTTAATTGCTGTTTTTGTTTCATGAAAGAAAAGTCCCATAAAATAAAAGCTCATTTCTGCTTCAGGGAGGCAGCAAGACTCCTGAGAACCCCACAAAAGGGCTGACTTGACTCTGGGCAGCTGAGGAGTCCCGAAGACTTGAACGTCTATATATTTCCACAGCAAGGTATGTGCCTTTCCCACCCTCCACCCTAAAGGTCTCCATACATTTGAGACAGTTTTTCAAATCTGAACTGTGGGACCGTCTGTTGCTGGCAAACATTCCAGACAAGTGGTTTTCTAGGAAGCCAAGTTCTGGTTTGACTCTTTGATTGGAAAAGTATCTATTTCACTAAGGGTGATAGGCCCCTGGATGCATTCTCACCAAAAAACCCATAAACCAATACTTGAAATGCCAGCAGCGAATTGTAGGGAATTCTTTTGGTTTGCCTTCAAGGACACAAAACATCGCAAAGGTCTTCTCTTTGGCAGAGAGGGACCTGGAGTGAAGAGCTGGCCCGGGGTGCGTGTGGAAAGAGTCAGTGTGGGAGTAAACAGACCTGGGTTCGAATCCTGACTGTCACCCGCCCAGTCCGTCGTCTGACTTTAGAAGGGCCTCTTCTTTTCTGTGTGCCTTTCTTCGTCTGTCAAGAGGGGCACTACCCTCAATCTCAGGACAGTGGGTAGTATTTGCATAATTCCTTGCACCATGTCTGGTATACAGCATGGGCTTAATAAGTGTTGGTTTCATATCCATCAGCTGACATTAGAGTTGGTTTCAAATCCATCAGCTGACATTATAGTAGGGAGATGGAGACTCACAACCTGCCTAAGGTCATTGATTTCTGTCAGGTACCTTTCAAGAAAATAAGAGTTTGTCACTAGCTTTCATTCATACAATCAGCAGATAATAAAGGTCCTGGATCCTGATTTGGGCAAAGACCCCAGGCAGGAGAGATTCTAGAGATGTAGGAAGGCGTTTCCCTCTGGAGCAGTGCCAGTATGGGGTGAATCAAGAAATACAGAGCATGTATTTGCCAATAAACCAACAGACACTTGGTAGAAAGGAAGAATCACTGGGCCGCTGCATCCAGGGCCAGGCACACGACAGTGCTAGAAGACAGCCAACCCCCACCTAAAGGCCGCTGCCAGCACCAGTGAGGACTGTCATATAGGAATGTGGCCAGGTTTCTCATTCTCCAGGAAAAGTCAGAAATCTGGACTTGTGTGTGAAGGTGTCTCATTACTAAATATGGACTTTTAAAAAAAAAGATTTAAACATCTGTCTGTGAGCCAGATGTGTAGGGAGGGCTCCCCCAGGCCTTGAGTGGGGAGTGGAATTTAGATTTGCCTCTTTGGGTTTTCACCATATGGATGCCGCTTGGTAGGTGATGTGGTTTGATGAGGATGGACCTGGTGTCTGATTCCTCACCTGCAAGATAAGGAAATGGCATCTATTCAGAGGACAGGTGTCAGGATGTAGTGAGATCACGTCCATTAGAAGCTTCACAGTCAAGCACTTGTTTTTATGAGTCACTGTTATCCCAACCATCTTGACTGTTGTCATTACACTGCCATGGAGAGAGGGATCCATCGCATATACACCTCTGCCACCCTCCACCCCAGCCTGTCCCCATTTACATGAGCCCTGTGAATTGGTCAGTAGTATTTTTGCCCCTCTTTTATAGAGAAGGAAACTGAGGCAGCACAGAAAAGTGAAGAACCCATCAAGCATGGAACCCAGGTCTCCCTAGCTCTTCCACTCCCCTTCTCCCTGTTCCGCCCAGGCCCACAGGACTTGCTCCGGTGGGGATGGTAGCCGAGCCCCATGGGCACCAGATTCCGGGAGCCATGCACTCCTGAACCTTCTTCTGGGTTCACCTCACATAGGCCTCATGACAACCATCCTCACCCTGCCTGCCTCACCATTCAATCCATCAAAGGTTCCTTTGAACTGGATTGCAAGCCTCATCCACAAAGCCCAGGAAGTGTCTTGGACACAGAAAAGAATTTCATGATGTTCCTTATAAAAGCATAACCTGATGTGCAGCTATTGTGTCAGTGATCCCTCTATTCCCAATAGCCAGAAATCCAAAACAGCTTAAAAAAAAAGAAACTGGCTCAAGGTCAGCGGGCGCCTCCTTTTGGGGCAGTGTCTACATGCTTGCTCTGTTTTTATTAACTTGGCTGAGGCTCCCAACCACGGGTCTGGGCAGGTCTCCCAAGGGCAAACCCAGCCCTCTGCAGGAACCTCCTGGAGAAGGGACGTGGGGACGAGGGGTTAGGAACCATGGGCACTCAGAACTGGAGCAATGCTCTCAGACATGCGTGTTTTGGTCTCATCTTGAAGACTTCTCACATGAGATGGGGCTCATAGGGTGAATTGCCAGCCCAGACACTCTTTGCCATGTACATTTGACAGACCTGAGCACTCACTACGTGCCAGGAATGCCAGGCACTTATAACACCTTTTTTTAAATTGAAGTACTATTGTTTTGCATCCTTATTTTAACAGTATAGGACTTCCCCCCTCAGTTGTAGTCACCACAGCACTCCCACCACCAAAGTATCCATAACTCTCCACTACAGTCATCTTTCTCTCTCCCATTATTATCCCATTATTATCCCTCCCCCATTGTTATCTCTCCCTATCCCCCCACCCCATGCCTCAGCTCTATGGTCAGCTTTCAAGAGTTGGTTTCAATGTTTGTCTTTGTCTGACCCTTTGTTTAGTTTCTCTGTATTCCACATATAAGTGACATCATCCAGTATTTATAGTTCTCCTTCTGGCTTTATTTGCTTAGCATAATCCTTTCCAGCTCTATCCAGGGTGCCACAAATGGCTTTATCTTTTTTGATGACTGAGTAGTATTCCATTGTGTATACATACTACATCTTCTTGACCCATTCATCTGTTTTGGGCACTTAGGTTGTTTCCATATCTTTGCTATTATAAATAATGTTGCCATGAACATAGGGGTGGAGGTTTCCTTTCAAATTATACTTTTTCAGGGTTTCCATCTCCTAGGCCCTGGCCCTCTACCTTGCTCAAATTCAAATATACATAGAGAGGGAAAGAAATATCCAGAACAGACCAAACCCTACTGTCTTTTCAGCCCCACACCACTGCAGCTCTGCAGTCACAAGGGCACCCTGCCCCTCTGAGGGTATCTCTACTGTTTAAAGAGATCTCCTAGTTCAGTGTGTTCCTGGAAGAACTTTTACTCTGAGCTCACCACAGGAAAAGAAGATTGAGTTGAACTTCTCAAGAGACTGTCTCTTTCTAATTGACTACATAACTTTTTGCTCAAGAGTTTTCTCTTTTGGACCCTAATCTTCATGTAAGACAGTGGACATTAAGAACTTAGACCTTGGGGCCTCCCTGGTGGCACAGTGGGTTAAGCAACGCACTATGAAGCAAACCGCAGCCACTGCAGCACGAGTTCGATCCCTGCCGCCGGCCAGGGAGGGGACCCACATGGTGCATGCAGCAGACCTCTCCTGCCTCGCCCACTGCTCCCCTCAGCAGTGCCTGTTCTGCTCCCCGCTCTCTGTGGTGAATCCTCTCACCCCACACACACCTCTGACCTGTACCCCAGTGTTTGTATGCATAAATAAATAAATCTTTAAAAAAAAAAAAGAACTCAGACCTTAATTCATATCCTACTGGTGTGATCTTGGGAGAAGCCCTGACTCTCCCCTAGCCTATCTGTAAACAGGGATAGCATTTGTTTCTACTTCATTTAGTTACACTGAGGTCTTCATGAGACAAAGAAAGTTAAGTGCTTAATTCGATGCCTGCTGGTAAATGGACAACAAAAGGGCGCAGTTAATCACTGTGGGTTAAGTGTTTCCGGCAACAACTCTATGAGGCAGGCTTTCTTCATCCCCACCTTACAGATGAGGTCAAGTGTGCAACTCGAGTTCCCACACTAGTGAATGGTAAGGGCACTATTTGTTTTCAGGGCTTCTGGCTCTACAGCCCAGGACTCTAACCACTGCACCTTCACAGCTTCTTTGAAGAAGAAAGCCCAACGTGACTGGACACTCTTTGTTCATGTACGCCATCATCCCATGCAGCTCATGTTGGCCAGAGCAGAGCTAAACCTGTCCCTGCTCCTCCCTGAATCTGAAGAACCCTTCATGCCATCTGCCAGAAACCCTGCCTTCAACCAGAACTTCCAGAAAGAGTGCAGGGCAGATCTCACACTGACACACACCAGGATTTCGTGTGGCCAAGGAGATGCTGCCTTTCCAAGACCACTCGCAGGAGGTGGAAGACAGCACTTAATCACTCCCCTACCCCAGGGAGCCGTCTCGCTCCTCAGCATCAGACTGCTCCCGAAAAAGAAGTCTGGCCATCCCATCCCAGACTCCTATTCCTATGTTAATTTTCCATGAAGGGTCTAGAATTCGGGAGCAAATGACCTTAGGAATTCGACGACCCCACTGGGGTTTCTTCCTCACTCTCCAACCTGAGGCCTGATTGAAACACACTCACCTAATTGAGGTGAGCACGCCATGCCGCCAACTTTCTGCAGGTGGTGGCTGATGTCATGTGTGGAGGGACCCAGGTGTCTGAGGAATTCTTGGAGCCCTGTCGTTGATTCATTGTCTGCAGACATTCTAGACTCCATGTCTCCGAGACCGGCCACGACAAGTGCATTTCGAGGTGAGCCCGCCTTATTTTTCCCTCCAACTTTCCCCCCTCCTTTTATTTTCTTCTTGGCCTCAGGACCCAAAGTCTTCTGGACATAGTTTTCATTTTTCCAAATATCAATTGCTCTTTTATTCCCTCTTCGAAGCAGTGAGTAATAAGAGTTGTGTCTGGTCCTGAAATTCCGACTGAAATAAATTAGCCCAATGACCAACAGGAGGTGCCTAGAACAATAACGGCAGAATAGTTGGCATATTACAAAAGAGCCCCTGGATGTGGAAGTACAGTAAGTCTAGAAGTGCATTATGGAGAGACGTTGCCAAAACGGGTATGCAATGAGCCATCCAGGCAGCAGAACGCCTCATAAATTAATCCCGAGTCTTTTTTCCTCTTTGGTCCACTGTTCATAGTTCTTTTAGCCCTCTGCTTAATGGAGCATGCAGAAGGGTATTTTTGGTGTGGCCTGCGTCCCCAGCAGGCAAGCGTACTCCAAGGCTGTGTGTCAATGTGTACATTTGAGTCCTCACTCGTCTGGCATCCCAGGCACCACTTGCAGTAACAGAGCAGGGAGAGAACACAGCTGGAGGTGACCAGCTATTAACAAATATTGAACACCTACTAAGTGCCAGCATGATGCTAAGTTCTGAGGATGCTGCAGAGGTCAAAAGGGAGATGGCCCCTGTTCCTCCAGGAGCCAACAGCTCGGACAAGCCCTGACCCATCTCACTGGGGCTCCATCTCAGTGCAGATAGGAGACATGGCACCAAATAATAGTTTGACCTGCATTCCAAATTTCTATTTTCCTGGAAGTGAAAAGGTGGGAGTCAGAGGGTGGCACTCCTCTGTTCCCACTGCAGAAACCCTTATCTTCTGCTCCACTTCCTGGCAGTGGGGCAGGGCCTGGGTCGAAGCCCAGCCTCAATGCTGGTTATGTCCAGAATGTTAACTCTTCAGGGAGTGTCCCACAGACATTGTGATAGATTGGGAAAGGTCCCCCCAACTATCTCCATGTCCTAATCCCTGGAACCTATGAATGTTCCCTTCTATTACAGAAAAGGACTTTGCAGATGCCATTAAATGCAGGATTTTGATATGAGGAGATTTCTCCTGGATTATCTGGTGGGTTCCAATGCAATTCCATGCATCCTCATAAAAGGGATACAAAACAGTTTCACACAGAGAGAAGAGGTGATGTGACCACAAAGCAGACAGAGATTGGAGTGATGCAGCCACAGACCATGGAATGTGGGCAGCCACTAGAATCTGGAAGAGGTGAAGAACAGATTCTCCCTGTAGGAGATTCCTCCCCTTGGAGGAAGCAAAGTTAGCCCAGTGCTTTGACTTTAGCCCAATGACACTTACTTTGGACTACTGTTCTCTAGAACTGCGAAAACAATAATTCCTGTTGTTCTAAGCCACCAGCAAGTCACAGAGTTTGTCACAGAGGCCAATAAATGACTAATGCAGACACCAGGAGAATTTAGAATTAGTTCATGACATTGGAATCCAACCATCTGGAGCCTGTATTTACTTCCATGAAGTTCTGGATTCAGATTCTTCCTGTCAAATATCCTCATCTGTGGTTCCTTCCCCTGAATCTTCAGTGTCTCCATAAATTCTAGGAGCAACTTTTGGACAACCCTCTATAATATACCTTTTTGAACTTATTTAGCTGTTGTTCACCATTATAAGTAAGAACCCCCACATTGGGAGGACTGTAGTGAGGATTAGAGACAAGGCACATTTTGGGGTCTGTCTGTCAGACAGCAGACACACACTAAGTCAGAGTTCACAAGCCAATGGCCTGTGTTTCATCCACACTATGTCTTTTTTCTACAAGACATATATTTACAAGTCAGGAGATTTTACAGAGCACACTGACTTTCTTGTTTCTCTTGAAAAAGTCAGATCTTGTAATAGTTGAGCCTATATCTCATGGCCACAACTGGATGGACCTTCCGGAATGTGTGTTATAATTTGGCATAGTCCCCATTTGGCCCCTTACTTGTATATCCAGTCCAATGTTCTCATTTCATTAGTTATTTTAATTTTGATTATTTTTTAAATTAAATATTTAATTTAATTACTCAGTACATCTATGCATTTGAGTTTGCGATCTTTGTCTTTCTTCAATAAAACTTAATGCAGGGCACAGACTAGTACTGGGTTAGAGTGTAAAGCCAAGACTGGGAGGTCTTTACCCATAATGCTTAGCCTACCCAATCCTTCTACCTTCTAGATAACAAAAAATGTCTCCTCTTTTCTGAAGTCTACACACTTCTTTACTAGACAGATTTTTCATATAAACACTTTTGCATTCTCAAATTTCTGAAACAGACTTTTGTGTTGAGTTAGAACAAGATAAACCAGTCAATAAATAATTGCAGAATCAAGAAGGAGAAGGCAGGTGGGGTAGGAAAGGATCTAGAGAGGGAGGGAGACTGAGGTTCCTACTTAGAGCCAAGTACTACTTCGTCAGTTCATCCTTTCACCCTCCCAGAAACTCCATAAACATTTATGATTCTTGGCCTCATTTTCCAGATAACTGAGATGCAGAAAGAGGATGTCCCCTGCCCAAGTGACATGTTACAATGAAACCAGGATTTGAACCCAGATGTTTTTGGAAGACAGAACTCAAACACAAAACACTGCTTGTCTCTTAGGTAGGGAGCAGATTTGTCCCTTGGCTGGATATAAGTTTTTGATTAGTAATTTGCCTGGAACTCTTCATTCATTCACACATTTTCCATTCTTTCCCTCCTTCCCCCATTCATTCCCACATTCTCGGGAAGCCTAATTGCCTCCTTCTTGGCCCGCTCCCTCACTGCCCATTTCCTCCCTCTTTCTTTACTGGGAAGAGGGCATGCTGGTGGGGAGGGTGGAAGCAAGTGGCCCTACTTGATCCTCCTCAGCCTGCAGCCCATACCTGCTTCTGGCCAGCGCTGTGAGGGCTGGCCTGTGTCCTGTCTTCCTCTCCTCCCTGCCCTGAAGTTGAATCCCTAGGAAATGGCCCTCAGAGCTAATCCCACAAAATCCCCACTCATCATTGCTCTTCAGAGGAGGTTCCTGGAAGAATTCATTAGGTTTCTCAGAAAATGTTTCTGGTCATCTTTTCTTTCCATGACTGCTATTCATTACTTTCAATGTGTCATAATTAGCTAAAGGGTCATTCCCTATGTATCTTCATGTAATATTTCAAATGTCTCCTGAGGTAAATCCCAAGTCCAGTAGCACTGAGGGTATGTGCAAGACCATGGAGCTGAAGGCAAACAGCCTTTGAAGAGCCCCAGATGGGAGCAAGAGACTTGTGTTCTGGTCTGGTCTCTTCTTCCTGACAGGCTGACTGACATGGGCAAGTTCCTTTCTTTTGTGGTCTTGATTTTTCCCAAGGAAGGACCAGTTATCTCATGGAATCAATATCCGAGGTGCTATAACTCTGATCTCAGCTCTGCCTCTCACTAGCTGTGCAAACTTGGGGACAGTGACATCCACTGTAAGCCTCAGTCTCCTCATCTGTAAAGTGGGTATGATAATATTATTGACCACGTAGAGATATAATACTAACAATAAAACAATGAGCTTGGGGGCCCTCCCTGGTGGCCTAGGGGTTAAGTCTCAGTGCTATCATCATGACAGCCTTATTTCAATCCCTGGCCAAGTAGCTAACCCTCATATGGCACAGCAGACCTCTCCTGTCTTGCCTGCTGCCCCCCTTAGCAGTATATTTCAGTAAATCTGCTCTCCACTTTGTCTCTGGTAAATTCTCTCACCCCCTCACCCCAGCTCTTCTACTCAAAAATAAATTTAATTTTTTTAAAAAAAAATACAATGAGTTGGTACAAGTAAAACACTGAAAAGTTCTCAGTCATTTGTTGAAATAACTTAGCTGTGGATGATAATAGTAGTAAGTGTATACAGGAGAAGGGGAAAGAGGAGTGGAGATTATCTAGAATCCTTGGGTGTTGATCTGGGGTGGTTATGGAATTGAAGGGATAGATGGGAATATAGATACTTCTGATGTCTCAAAAAGTTTCATGGAAATTCATATCTACTTCCCTACAGTAAAGTCACAAAGGATGACATAAAAGGATGACATTTAAGCCTTTGGCTTAAATCAAATTAAGACCTGCACTTGAACCCTTGTATATGATCATGAGTAAGGAGAGTAATGTCTGGACTGAGAGCCTGTCAGTGCTAACCTTGCTGGACAGTTGTGAGGATGGAACAGCATGTCAGGGAAGCACTTAGCATAGGGTCTGTTCCATAGTAGATACTTAGCACATGGCTGCAACTACAGTTAGTACCCAGCCTTAGGCTCCCTGGGCCTCAGCTTTCTCACTGGCCAAATAAAAATCACACCACCTATTTTACTCATTCAACAAATATTTACTGAGCCAAGTACTGTGAATACCAAAATGTATTCTCCAGACAAAGTTCATGGCCTCTCAGAACCCACATTTTGAAGTTGCTCATTATTCATCCATTTAACAAATACTTTTGCCAAACATTTAGTATACTAAACGCTGTATAATAGGCATTACAGATACAATGGTTCATAAAACAGATCCAATTTTCAACTCCCTATAGAATTATAGCCTAGAAGATGTGATAAAATAAATTAGTGAAATATCTAACTTGTAGCACATCCTCAACAAGTAAAAGTTGTCTGGGTGCTAATCAGAAGCTATCTATAACTATGTATAACTTTAGGAAAATTAACTCATAAGATGTAAAAAAAATTAATGATTTCTTAATTCATAAAATTTGTGTGATAAGTTGGAGCTTTTAAAATAGGAGAGGAGTCCAAAAAAATGAAATAAATATGTACCTAACAAAACATTGATAGCAACAGTATGTGAAAATTATAAGATGCTGATAAGAAAGAAAACCTAAATAAATGGAGAAATATACCATGTTCATAGATGATTTGGAAGACACAACACAGTAAACATACTTATAGGAGTTATCTATAGGAGTTTATGTAATTCCTATTAAAACCCTAGCCATTAAAAGTTTGGTGGACATAGACAAATTGTGTCTACAAAATATGGAAAGGCAAAGGTTCTTGAAATGTTGAACCAGTTCTGACACAGAACAAAATGGGTGAAGTCATTTACATAATATTAAGGCGCACTATAATACAGCAGTTACAAAGACCAGTATTGGTATATGAATGGATATATAGATTAATGAAACAGTAGAGAGTCCATAAATAAACCCACAGGAATACATTTTGTTAATTTTTGATGAAGGTGCAAAAGAAATTCAAAGAAAGAAGGATGTTTTCAACAAATGGTGCTGGAGCAATTGAATAGCTAGAGGTTAAAAAATGAACCTTTCTCTGAAATTCACACTTTATACAAAGATTAACTCTAAATGTGTTATGGACTGGGTTGTAAAACTATAAAACTTTTTAAAATAAGAGAAAATATCCTGTAGACATAGAAAAGTTTATTCCAAAGTGCCTTCCATTTCTAAGATTAGGCAAAGAGCTCTTAAATTGAAACAAAAAGCATGATTCATAAAAGACAAATTGATAAATTGAAACTCATCAAAATTAAACACTTTTCCTCTGCAAAAGTCCATGTAAAGAGGATAAAGACACAAACTACAGACTTAGAAAGTAATTGTATGTCATATATTGAAAAAGACTAGTATCTAGAATATACAAAGAACTCTCAAAATTCAACTATAACAAAATAATCCCACTAGAAAGTGGGCAGGAAAACATGAACATTCACTGAAGGGGAAATACAGATGGCATATAAGCATACAAAAATATATTCAACATCACTTGCTTTGAGGAAAATATAAATTAAAAGCACTTAAGATATTCCTACATATCAAATGTCTAAAGTTTTTTTTTTAAAAATGATTAAATCACCAAACGCTGGGTTAGATGAGGAGAAACTGTATCATTCATACATTGTTGATAGGAATGTAAGGGGCTACAGTCATTCTAGGAAACAGCTTGATAGTTTCTTATAAAACTATTATGGGATTACCATATAATCCTGTAATTGCACTCTTAGGCATTCCAGAGAAACAAAAACTGATTTTTTTGAAACATAAACACACACACACATACACATACTGTACAGGTATCTATATCTGTTTTATTCACAAAAGCTAAAAAGTGGAGATAGTCCAGATATCCTTCAGAGGTTGAATGGTTAAATAAATTGTGGTACATCCGTGCCATGAAATACTACATGGCAATGAAGAGAAACAAGGTACTGAAACTACACACAATGAGAATGGGTTTCCATAGAATGATGCTAAATTTTTAAGAGTCTCTCCAAAGGTTATATGTTATTTGGGCCTCCCCGGTGGCCTAGGGGTTAAGTCTCAGTGCTATCACCATGACAGTCTAAGTTCACTCCCTGGCCAAGGAGCTAACCCAGTTGTGGCACAGCAGACTTCTCCTGTCTCACCTGCTGCCCCCCCTCAGCAGTGTCTTTCAGTAGATCTGCCTGTTCTCCTCCCACTCTGTCTTTGGTGAATCCTCTCATACACATCCCCACACCTCTGGCCTACACCTCAGTTCTTGTATGCATAAACAAATAAAAATAAATCTTTAAAAATAAAAAAAGGTTACATGCTATTTGATTTCACTGATGTGACATTATTGAAAAGTCAAAACTTTAGAAATGGAGAACAGACTAGTGACACTGTCAGAAGCTGGGGACAGTGGGAGAAAGGGGACAGAGAGAGGGGAATAGGCAGCAAGGGATCACAAGGACACTGATTTGGGAAGTCTTCTGTATCTTGACTGTAGTGATAGATATATAAACAGACATGTGACAGAATGTGTTTTTTTAAAGATTTTATTTATTGGGCCTCCCTGGTGGTGCAGCAGGTTAAGCAACGCACTATGAAGCAAACCACAACCACTGCAGCACAAGTTCGATCCCTGCCGCTGGCCAAGGAGGGGACCCACATGGCGCAGCAGACCTCTCCTGCCTCACCCACTGCTCCCCTCAGCAGTGTATTTCCGTCGATCTGCCTGTTCTGCTCCCCGCTGTCTGGTGAATCCTCTCACCTCCTGCGACTCCGGCCTGTACCCCAGTGCTTATATGCATAAATAAATAAGCGAGTAAGGCAGGAGAGGTCTGCTGTGCAATGCGGGTCCCTTCCCTGGCCAGGGATCAAATTCTCATGCTGCAGTCGCTGCAGAAGCCCCACAACCTCTTGTACCACCAAGGAGGCATGACAGAATGATTTATAGTGAGAGAGAGAGAGAGAAGTAAAACTAGGATAAGATTGCTAGATTTATCAATGGTTGTGATATTGTACTGCTGGACATACAAGATGGCACCACTGTGGGAGACTGGATATAGAGAATATTGGATCTCCTATATTAGTTTTTATAATTACATTACTCTAAAATTCACCCTTTAAATTTTTTAATTAAGTAGTATTTAAATTTTGTATTTAAAAACCTCACATTTTATTAAAAGCTTGAAAATATAAAAGAATGAAATATCTGAAAACTCATCATCCTGATATAGAATCTTTTGATGCATGTCTTTCTGATCTTTATTTTTTACATTTATATGAAAAAATGTGAGGGATGAGCTTAAAAATGAGGACAGTGACAAAGTTGGGGCCTTGCTATACCCCACCTTCTGTGACATCAGAGTTCAGTGCTCTGGTGAACAGAGGCCAGGGAGGGGGCAGATGCCCATCTTCCTGTCAGGTGGGGGTACCTCAGTCCACCAAGGCAGCCTGACCTGAGGCCATGGTGATCCAACAGGCAGGCAGCAGGGGGCGAATGGCAGCCGAGCTATTAGAAAGGAGAAGGGGCAATCACTGTGAGGACAAGAAGCAGGTGAGGCCAGCCCCAGTATGGGGGGTTTTCCTTCCCTCTGGGATCCCTTTGCCACTGTAAGACCTTCAAAGTCAAGAACGGGCTTTCTTGACTCTCCTCACCTTGTAGAGTCCAGCAAAGGGATTCCGGTGGCTTCCCAACACCATTTCTGCCCACTTAATTCTTAGCACTGCCAGCAGAAGGGATGCCCTAGGAAGGCTGGAGTTTTTGTTCAGTTTCCTACTATATTTTTAGTGCCTGGAATGATAATAAGTTCTGAATGAATAAATGAATGAATGAGCTCAAATACAAAGAATAACACACCCAAATTGGAGTTAACCTAGAATATGTGTCCTTAGGGCTGATATTCAAATCTCACATGGGATTTTGTCAAAGCAAATAAATGTTAACACTGTGCACAGCTTGATATTTTCCACTATGACCACGTTCCTTTCATGACTTACAACATTCCCAAGAGGAAACTGTTATCACCTCATTCACAGATGAGCAAGCTGAAGCTAAGGAAACAAAAAGACCATACAGCTGAGTTGAGATGAAACCAGGTCCATCTGATTCCAGAACCCTTAGGAAGGGCACCCTGCACTCTACTGGAGAATGAGGGAGGCGGTGAATTCTGGGAAGGTCGGCTGGGCCTTGCACACCATGGAAAGTGTTAGTAAGAACCTAAGGAAGGATTTTAAACAGAGCCCTGATGACTGACCTTACATGTGTCAAAAGGTTTGTTCACTCATTCATTTAATATATATGCTCCAACACTTTATATCAGATCTCACAGCAGGGTCGGGGTCTTGAGGGACTCCCAGCATGCTATAGATTTTCCTTAAATGTCCTATGAATACCAAAGATCAGGAATGATTCTTTTAAACAAATCATAAGGTAAGTTCTGTGCTTTCAGAAATGTTGAGACCAGGGCCCCTTCTTGGAAATTTACACTGCTCCTTCCTGGAAGGAGGGAACTTCAGCAAGGAAACGCACTTCACTTCGCTGACTACAGCACTTCCCACGCCCATTCAACTGCAGTCTCATTTCTTCTTGAAAGACTTTTCAGCATATCTCTAAGTCCAATTTACAGATGAGGAAACCGAGGTTCAAAGAAGAAAATTATTTGGCTCCAGACCCCAAAACTGCACAGGAAAAACTAAAAATCCTAGTTTCTTTCTCTGCCCAGCACAAAATAAAAACCTAGTAGCAAGTATGCTGGTAGAAAAATCACCCAGTAAAGTGTACTGACAGAAGAGTAGTTAAAGAAGTAAAAGAGCCAGAATTAACCTAACCAAAGAGATGTGGGACCCATGCAATGAGCAATACAGGATACTATTAAAGGATTTAGACTATGATAGGGAAAGACACCCCATGCTCATGAGTGGTGAAAACAATGTAATGAAAATGACTATTTGTACTGAAGGCCATGTATAAGTTTAATGCAATACCAACAATAGTCTTCAAAAAAATTGAATTTTAAAATATTGAAATTTATATGGGAGTATGAAAGACCTCAAATAGCAAAAGCAAGCCTGAGAAAAATGAAGGAATCAAGTTGCCTGACTTCACACTGTACTATATAAAACAGTAATAATTAAAACAATATGGCTCTGGCATTAAAAAAAAAATACAGGGATCAATGGAACAGAATTGAAAGCCCAGAAACATACCCACATACATATCAATACTTAATTTATGATAAAGCAACTTAGACCATACAATGAGGAAGGGTGAGTCTCTTTAATGATTAGTGGTGGGAAAATTGGACAGTCACATGTGAAAGAATGAAGTTGGATCACTCTCTGACTCTACACAGAAAAATAAACTCAAAATGGATTAAAGACTTGGATACAAAACATATAGAAGAAAACATTGGCGATATGCTCCATGACATCAATAATAGAGATGTTTTGGGAGACTTGACACCTACAGCAGAGGAAATAGAAGAAAAATAAACAATTGCTATTACCTCAACTTAAATGGCATTTACACAGTGAAAGAAATATAAGTACATTAAAATATTCTACTGAATGAGGGGAAATATTTATACATTACATAACATATCCAAGACACGTTAAAACTTATGTAATTTAACAGTAAGAAAAATAACCCAATTAATAAATGGACAGCTCATCTGAACAGACAATTCACCAAAGAGGATATCCAAAGACAGGTAGATATAAAAGAACAACATTGCTTTTAATAAGGGAAATTTAAGTTAAGACCATAATGCGATATCATCTCAGACCAATGAAAATGGCATGTATTTTTGAAAAAATGCTGGAGAGGATGTGGTGAAAGAAAATATTGTACTATTGATGGGAGAACAAACTAGTGAGCCATTTTGGAAAGCAATCTGGATTTATCGTAAAAAACCAAGATTGGAAATACCTTATGACCCAGCAATCCCACTCCTGGGCATCTATCCAAACAACATGAAACCATCAACTCAAAAAACCCTATGCTCTACAATGTTTATTGTAGCACTGTTTATAATAATTGGGCAACTTAAATACCCAGTGATAGATGTTGGATCAAGAAAATGAAGTCTATATCCAAACTATGGAATACTATTCAGTCATAAGAAAAGATGCCATTTATTACAAGACAGAAAGAATTCAAGAGAATTAAGCATAGAAATGCAAGTCACATGTAAAAGAATGAAGCTGGATCATTCTCTAATTCCACACACAAAGAAAAATTCGACAACATAAAATACTTATAAAAACCAGGCAGTAAGTAAATGAAATGAGGTATCTAAGGTAGGGAGGAAATATAATATCTGATGAAAAGGGAGGTTCCAGTTTCCCTGCCCCACCCAAGGAAGGGTGGAGCTCAGCAGGGAGCTGAAGCGTGAAAAGACTGGGAGAAGGCTGGGGAACGAAAAGAAAGGAAAAACGAGGAAGACCTGGAGGAAGCACTGGAACAGTGGGAATGTGAAGAAGCGGCATTTGCTACTCAGCTCTGGACTTGTACCAGGGACTTGGGAGACATGGAAGGAGACACTTAGCAGAGACATGGGTGAGAGACCCATGGGGGGTGCCAACAATGGCAGCCTTTATCTTGACTTGTGCATTGATCTCGCTCTTTCCTTCCAGACTTGCCTGGTCCCTTCTGCCCTGTCCTATGGGTTCCCAACAGAAGGTGCCTTAAACTCGTGGCAGGCTTTAGGGCCCCACTTTGGGCTGACCCTGTTTGGTTGGTCATTTACCCATAAAGGGAGGGGGAACTAGGGGTTTTTCATGGGGACAATATTTTAAGTATATTATTTCTCTTCTCTCTGTTGCACACTAATTGTATTCGAGTTCTTTGCTATTAACAGTTTTATGCACTAAGAGTATATTTTGTCTTTATGTGTCGGATGGCAAATCCAACTTAGAGCAAGCAGGTTTTGGGGTCCTAGGGTGCCCCTCATTGTGTCTGCTAACAGAAGGAGAAGGGTCTAGCGGACATAGGGATGGTGGTGGGAAAATAAAAGATAGAGAAGAGCATCCAAACTCCAAAATATTCATCTGACATTATAAAGAATGAGACCATTCTGTGTGTCTCACATGAAAAGTTTCCCAGGGAATACTAAAAAAAGAAAAAATGCCCTAATCTGAAGTGTCCAGTGCAATGATTTTTGCTGTGGGCACACACACAGGAAGGGACCACTCAGATTAAGCTAGTGAACATTTCTAGTACCCCAGAAGCCTTCCTCGGAACCATACCAGTGAGCACCCCACTCGTAACCAGGATTCTGATTTCTGTCATCATAGGTGAGTTGTGTAAGTTCTTGAATTTCATGGAAATGCCTTCAAGCAGTGAACACCTTTGTACCTGACTTGTTCCACCCACCTTTCTGTCTGTGAGATTCAGACAAGTTATTGCTATACAGTTGGTTTTTATTGCTGAAGATAATTTTAAAAATAATAAGAAAGTTACTAGTATCTTTAAAGAAAACTACCTGGGGGGAAGAGGTCAATTAAGCAAATCTCCTATGTTCTTTCTTATAGTCGTTGTAAACCTTGTTTCACACTCAGGTATGTAAGAAACGTATATTTCAAGTCAAATTAAATCTGGCCCCACTCACATCTAGTCAGTTTGGGGAACATTCCTTGTCAGTCTGTCCATTTTTGTTTGCCCCTGACACCGGCACTGTCCTAACAAGATTGTCTGTTAAAATCACGTGTGTCAGAGTCCCCTGTGCTGAAGTTTGACAAGGCATATCATGAGGCCATGGAGGGCAAGAAGGGTGCCAGGCCCCCCCCATCAGACATGCACCCCTCACTTCTCTAAAAGGTATATAGAAGGAATACAAAATTTCATCAGCAGGTAGAAAGATGAATGGTGTCATATTCATACAATCCAGTATTATTCATCAATAACACAGAACACACAAGAACAAAGTGACATCTCAGAAGCATTATGTTGAGCCAAAGTAGCCAAACACAAAATCATATATACCATGCAGTTCCGTCTTCATGACTTCATCAAACAGGCATCACCACTGCAGAGTAACAGAGAGCAGATCAGTGGCTCCCTCTGGCAAGTGGTGGTAAGGAGGATATTGACTGCAAAAGGGCATGAGGGATCTTTCTAGAATAATGCAAACTTTCTTACACTGGGGTGGCAATCCAAAGATAATCAGTACAACTCATCACACTGTACATTTAAGATGTGGATGCAAATTATGCCACAATAAAGTTGATTGATTTTAAGGCTGCACTCCTGTGTTCATTGCAGCACTATTTACAGTAGCTAAAATATGGAAACAACGAAATGCCCAAAAACAGATGACTGGATCAAAAAGATGTGGCATATATAGGCAATGGAATACTAGTCAGCAATCAGAAAAGATAAACTTATGCCATTTGCAGCAACAGGGATGGAGCTGGCAGGAATTATGCTCAATGAAATAAGTCAGAAAGAAAAACAAAAATATATATGATGATTTCACTTAAAAGAGGAACATAGGGGGCCTCCCTGGTGGTGCCAGTGGGTTAAGCAACGCACTATGAAACAGACCGCAGCCACTGCAGCACGAGTTCAATCCCTGCTGCTGGCCAGGGGGGCACCCACATGGCGTGGCAGACCTCTCCTGCTGTGCCCACTGCTCCCCTCAGCAGTGTACTTCCGTTGATCTACCTGTTCTGCTCCCCACTCTCTGTGGTGAATCCTCTCACCCACCCCCACACCTCTGACCTGTACCCCAGCGCTTGTATGCAGAAATAAATAAAATCTTTAAAAAAAAAAAAAAGAGGGACATAGGAAACCATACAAGAGATCAGGGAAAAAAGACAAAACTAGCAGGCAAACTACAAACTGGAGACACTCAGCAGGGGAGGGACAACAGAAGGATCAAAACAGGAGGAAAAGTACAAGAGTCTATGGGGGTAGTAATTTTATGGGAACGACACATGAGAAATCAAACACTGTACAAAAATGAACAATGATTATAGAGAGAAATAACATATTATTTATAAATTATATAGATATATATAAATAAAAATGAAGAGAATAAATTTGATTCTTTTTAACCATCAGGGAAAACAAAAACTAAGGCATGAAAACAGAAGTGGCCCTTCCTTCTTGGGTGGGGGTGGGAGAGAGAAATGTTAGTTAATTGCCATGTTATCTATTTCTGCAAACTTTGTGGTAAATCTGTGACATATAACTAGAAAAAAAATAGGCTCTTAACGCCTTTTTATTGCACCAGCGTGCCTAGCCTCCAGGGGCTCACCTCCTTCCCCCTCCTCCTCTTGCCCCCAGACCTTGCTGGCGCTGCTGATCTTGGTGCTGTACTTGGGCACAGGGCTATCAGGTGAGCATCCGTAAGCCGAGGAAGGAGGAACTGAATCCCAGAGTCAGAAGAGGTATTCTGCAAACAGGGCCAACCCTAGGGGCGCCCATAGCTTGCTTCTCCTGCCCCCCTTCATCCCACTCAGATGACCCACCGTGCTTATTTCAACTACCATTCTTTTACCCATGTTTATTCATTTGATTTATTTTTCTGTATCTTATATCCTTGTTTATTTTTTCACAACACAGGATTTCTCCCCGCAGGTGTGGTCACCAGCACCAAAGCATTCACAGTCCTCTACCACGCTCCACTGTGCTCTCCTTCTCCAGTGTTTTCTAAAAGCTGGTATTGGTGCCTGTTTCAGGAAGAATTTGGGAGGTGTCAGAAAAGATCAGAGAATGTAACTATCCCCAGAATCCTGTGGCTTCCCAGGTAACATATTCAGGGAGGTACTGTGGGGACATCAAGTTTAGCTCCGAGAATCTCCCAGAATTATCACTGGCAGGCGGGGTATGGCAAACTACCGTAGGAATGACCTGGTGGAATAGATGGGGATGAGAACTCCAGGCAGAAGAAACAACAGAGGCTCAAGGGAAAAGTTCAAGATACAACTTTGGTGTCTGCCTTTCAGGGGTTTGACTACCACACCAGTGAGCCCAAAGAAGACCCAGTGAAGGTCATCAGGACCTGGCTGAAGGAGAACTTGCATGTGTTCTTGGAGAAGCTAGAGAAAGAGGTGCGAGAGCTGGAGCAGCTGGTACGGGACCTGGAGGAGTGGCTAGATGCCCTTCTCAGAGAGGGGCCCTCGGAGGAACCCTGCTCCTCCCTCAGAAACCACTTGTGAGGGGCCAGGGCTGGGACCTGGGGAGGCCAAGTGGAAGGATGAGAGGGAAGGGATGCCAGGGGCTCCGTAAGGCAAGATGAACTGAGATGCTTGAAGTTCAAGGCAAATGAGAAAATAAAATAGTTGGGAAACTATGAACCAGTCAGCCCCCGCTGCTCACTCATGAACACTTAACACCTGACACCAGGCTCTCTCAGGTGGCCCCGCACACCAGGACTCTGAGTCTTGCGCTTCTGAGCCAACCACAGGGTCAGGACCCTCCATGCCCACCTACCTACCTGGCGTTGTGCAAATGTCTTTAACCTCTGTGATAATATCACTTCATTAGTAACTATCAGGGAGACATCTTTGCCTCCCAGGGTTATACTGAGCACAGAGGTTGTAGGTAGCATAGTGTAGGTGCCTGTGAACAGGAGGATGCTGGTTCCTGTGCATCATCTCCGCCATATCACATATGTCTATAGATACATGGCGAATCAACCCACTGAAACATAAGCTACCAAACCCCTGTGAAGGGCAATTTGGCAATAGCTATTAAATTCACAAATATATTTACCCCTTGACCCAGCAATTTACCCCAGGAATTTATTATATATTATTTACATATATTAGATATATTATATTTTGTATTCATATTTATATAAATTAAATATATATTATCTATACTTGCACATGTATGAAATGACATACCTGTGAGGTTATTTGCCTCAGTTTCATTTACAATAGCAACAAATGGAAACACCCCAAATAGTATCAGAAAGGCATTGGGCTTGTCAGTAACTGTACCTCCAAACAATGAGAAGGAAACCAAGTAGCTATGAAGAGGGAATGAAGACAATTTCCTTCAACCTATAAGAAAGATGTATTGTTAAATGAAGAAAGCTAAGTGTAAAGTGGGGACAGGGACAAGACTATATTTTGGTGTTGTTGATGGTGATGTTATCGAATCTGCATTAAATTCTAGAAGGCTACAAATGGTAGGAGGATGTTGCAGGGAACTGAAATTGGAAAATGACAAGGATAGAATGGAAATTGTTCACTATACACTTTTCATACTTCCTTGTTATCAAACTGTAAATGTTTTGTCTAGTCAAATATTTTTTAATAAAGGTATCTATTATGTTTGCAGACAAGGCAGAAATACAGTGTGTACAAGGAAAAATAACTTGTATGTACAAGTTATTTATATATAATATATAATAATGATGTATACATTTATATATTTATATATAATAGTCTATACAAGGGGGGAAATGCTACAATTATGATGTGAGTGACTTAATTTTTGAAAATAATGCCAAGAGAAAACCTCTCCTTTGATAAATTTATCTTGATTAAACAAAGATTTCTTACTAGGATTGTCCCTTTTTCCCTTTGTTACTGGAAGCTTAAAGCACATGAACCCATACTGCAATCACATCAGCCTAATATTTTTTTGGTTATTTCCCCTTTCCAATTTTTTTTTTATTTTTCTACTTCAATGTAACTGTTACATATGTACCAATTATTAGAACTACCTCAAATCTTTGAAAAGTCATGAGGGTCCCAATTAAAATAATTATAGATAATGGCTTATAATAATGGCTCGACAATACATTTGCTGGGAAGAATTAATCAATTGCCATTTGAGACAGAAAAAAAGTCTGTGCAAGTTACCATCACAATTTTGTCATTCTGATCATTTGACTGAGGGTGGGAACCAAAACCTGGTTTTCCTCATTTACAACTATTTCAGCATGATCCTACATGCTGGTCTGATCATGGTCTGAAGGATGTTTCTTTGTGTTGATATTTACTCTCTCCACACAAGATCATAGTTGTACACCCAAAAGCATGCATATCTGTCCTAGAGGTCCTTCAAAAGGTTCTTGGGCATAATTTTGACTATACTTAACTTCAGCCTAACATACACTTTGACTTTAGTCCCCATCTAAGTTGCAGTTCTACTGCATCTGTAATGTGTTTATATAAAGATTACATTATATTTTGTTATAGTCATTTATATTTTTACATATAACTATATAAATATAGTTATCTATCTATATATATAATTTGGGGATATATATACATATATATGAAAATGTAGCTTTGGCCCAAAAGAATGGAACCACCTCAGTGGATATTAGCAGAGCCTTTGGATAGAGGAATTCTTTGACCCCATCCTCACACGCTGCACACAGAGCCTAAGAGCTGCCCATGCTGATGTGGGTCCTGTCTTTTTTCAATGGAAAAAATACTAAGCCATGATTCAGGTCCGCCCCTAGTAGCCCGAGTAGCCCACAAGGCCAAGACAGAAGAGACAGGCTTGGGTCTGTTAAGAGGAAAGTGGCCAGATGGAAAAATGTCACGACTACTCAATTATCCACATTTTTTTTTCTTTCAGCTACCTGTAGCATGAGGTCAGCAACACAAACCATAGCAAACTTGTAATTAATTTTAATTGATGGCTTTCTCTCCTATGTCTCTTTTATTCAACAGATATATTTGGCAACCTTCCTAATGCTCCCTCAGGCTCTTCTCTTTTGCTAACTCTGATTCATTTTGCATTTTTCTTTTGTTGGCTTGGTTTGGGGGCAGCTTCTGTTCTCTTCCTTCAATTTTTGTGATGGGTAAAACCATGATCATTCAGGTAGTTAATGTCTTAAAGATAGTGTGATAGACAAAAATTCATAAGGTAAAGTCCACCTATGTGTTAGTTATATGTATTCCTTATGTATCTTATAATTACTGGGGAGAAAGAATAAAATTGTGATTGCTGACAATTAAAGAATGATTCCTGTGTCCCTGTTTTTATGGGCTTAGCCAGGCACTATTGTTATTTCCAGTTTATGGAGGAGGAAACTGAGGCATAGAGAAATGATATCATTGTTAAAATTATGTCATCAGTAAGTGGGTTCAAACCCAGGCTATCTGGTATCCAAGCCTTCTCATTAACCCAATGAGTTTCATTAAGCCCAGCCAAAATAATGTCTTCTCTCTCTTGAGAAGTTCTCATTTTATTGTTAAGTAATCATATGCTGATTAAATTTATAAGGCAATAAATATTCACTGCATGCTACTACATGTCAGGTACATATATAGAGAAGTAGAGGTCATGTTCCCTGCCCATATATAACTTGTCTTTCTACAGAGCAGCCAAGAAAGAAAGACAGGAAACATCTACATTGTTTTAAAAGTCACTCGGTGAAGTGCCAAAGGCACTCAACTAGTTGCCAAATGAGCTATATATTTATTGGCCCAACTAAGAGTTCAAAGAAGGGATAGGTCTCTTGAATTGGCACTAATGTGAAAATCTAGTAGTCTAGTTATAGAGAAATGCTGGAACTTAATAAATTAGGCTGTGGTCAAGGGGAAATCTTGGGGGACACCAGAGAGAGATGAACCATGGAAGGGGCAAAGAGGGGTCCTTCCCAATAGAACCACATCTCAGCTATAGGTTTGGCCCAGTTCAAACCTAAGGGTCACAAGCTAAGTTTCAAATAAGATTTGGGGGCAGGATCCCACAAGGTGTTTGTGAGAATCAGGTCAAAAAGAAAATTACCCTTGGGAAGCAAGGGCTTGAGCTCCATTGAAAGTATTTCAAGACTAGGAAGGTCCATTTCCAGTCTGCATGTCTTATTTTTGATGATGTAAAATTAAAATGTGGATTTAATTTGTTCCCTTAATCCACAAATTTGTTCAACAAAATTGTGAAATGCATTAAATCCAATTTGGTTCAAATCTGGCTGTCAGAAGGATAATTGAGGGTGGTAAGGGATGGAGCCAAAGAAGATGCCTTTCTGGGGCATCCAAATCCCTTCTGTTGTGTCATTTCCAAGAGGACATGCATCCCTGCCTGAAGGCAGAGGAAGAGAAGACAGAGCTTTATTCAGACACGGCAGCTGGCCCTAGTGGAGTGCTGAGCTCTCGGCAGAAACTGTCACCTGCCTACTTAAGTCAAATCTCTTCGTACTTCAGAGCCCCCATGTATGGGACTATACCACCTCCACAGAGTGGTTTCTGGGATATTAAAAGAACATGTGACTGGGCAATGTCATTGTGCATAAAGCACTGTGATAGAAGCCTAGATGCTTAGAAAAGGTCACATGACCAGAAAGACGGCTCTAGACTCCAGCCCCGTTCAATACAGGGAACACTGGATTAATCCCTCTTCTCCATCTCTCACTTCCACTCACATCGGGGCTGGCTCCATTCTCAGGCAGACCGTCTCCACTGAGGTGACAAAATGAGTTCAGGTGCACAAGCGGCCTTCCCAGAAGAAGGAAATAGCTCTTCCCGATAGCAACAGTCAAAATCTTGTGAACCTGAAGACCCCCCGCATTGAATCCTGAGCTGATCCTCACAGTTAAAAGGATGTAATTTTGCCTATTTTCTCTTCTATATATGTTATGGTTTCAGGTCTTAATGTTCAAATCTTTTATCCATTTTGAGTTGGTTTTTACATATGGTGTAAGGTAGTGGTCTAGTTTTATTCTTTTGCATATGGTGGTTCATTTCATAGCACCACTTTCTGAACAGACTATCCTTATTCCAATGCATATGCTTTGCTCCATTGTCATAGGTTAGTTGCC
This sequence comes from Galemys pyrenaicus, assembly GCA_019455555.1. Lineage (NCBI taxonomy): Eukaryota > Metazoa > Chordata > Mammalia > Eulipotyphla > Talpidae > Galemys > Galemys pyrenaicus. Next base: position 2,932,931 of record JAGFMF010011606.1, on the reverse strand, counting down.
CTCAAAGCAAAGAAAGTTAAAGAAATGATAAACAGTTGGGATTACATCAAACTGAAAAGCTTCTGAACAGCAAAAGAGACAATAACTAAAACACCTTACTGATGGGGGGGGGGGCATTTGCAATCTACACAACTGATAATGGACTAATTTCAAAGCTCACATGACTCAACAACCTAGTCAAAAGATGAACAGCAGGGGCCTCCCTGGTGGCACAGTGGGTTTAGCAGTGCACTATGAAGCAAACCAATGCACTATGAAGCAAACCACAGCCACAACAGTACAAGCCACATGGCGCAGCAGACTTCTCCTGTCTCACCTGCTGCTCCCCTCAGCAGTGTGTTTCAGTTGATCTGTCTGTTCTGTCCCCCACTCTGTCTCTGGTGAATCCTCTCAACCCCTATGCCTCTGGCCTGTACCCCAGTTCTTGTATGCATAAATAAATAAATCTTTAAAAAAAAAAAAAAAGGAGCAGCAGTGCTAAAAAGACACTTCTCCAAAGAGGAGAAGGCAAATAGCCAACTGATATATAAAAAAATGTTCAACATGACTTATAATTAAGAAAATGCAAATCAAAACCATAATGAGATACCGCCTTACACCAGTGAGGATGGCATATATTTAAAAAAAAAAAAAAAACCAAACTGGCAACAACAAATACTGGCGAGGATGTGGAAAAAAAAGAACCCTCCTACTCTGCTAGTGGGAATGCAAACTACTTCAGCCACTATGGAAAGCAGAGTGGAGGTTCCTTAAATTACTAAAAATGGATCTACCATATGACCCAACAATTCCACTCCTAGGAATTGACCCAAAGAACACAAAACGTTAATCCAAAAAGAAACCTGCACTCCCCTTGTTTATTGCAGCACTATTTACAATAACTCAGATATGGAAACAACCTAAATGCCCCCCAACAGATGATTAGATCAAGAAGATGTGTTATATGTACACAATGGAATACTATTCAACAATCAAAAAAGATTAACTCACGCTACTTACAGCAACATGGATGGAGCTGTACAGGATTATGCTCAGTAAAATAAGTCAGAAGGAAAAAGAAAACTATCATACGGTTTCACTTATAGAAGGACTATAGGGAAACTGAACAAAGGGTCAAAAAAACAAAACTTGCAGGCAAACTATAAATCAGAGACAGGGTGGGGGAGGGAAAGGAATTAAAACAGGTGGGAAGAGCACAAGAAACGATGGTAATGTTCACTGGTGACTAAGTGGTGGGAATTTTATGGGGCTACACCTGAGAGGAGAAACCAAACATTGCACAGAAACGAACAACGATATTATATATGTTATATATATGTAAAAAGAATCAAAAGTAAAAAATTAAAGGATGTAGTGCCCACACTGGCAGACCAGAGCTAATCCTAAGCATCGACTGAGTGGGGGTGCTGATGATACCCCAAGGGAAGTCAAAATGCTGTTACCAGAAGAATACGCACTGAGAAAATTTTTCATACACTTAAACTTTTTGAATACTATGAATAATAATTTTTTTACATTTCCATTATGCTCTGGTAGGGTATAATGCTATTTTAAAATTTCCTTAAAGTGTCAATAATAATCTTTTCTATTTCCAGCCTCCCCTGGTGGGGTATAAAGTGCTTTTTCAGCTGTCCTACCCCATTTTGACTCTTAGCTTGTCTGGACAAGTGATCTTTTTCAATGCCCTGTACATGGACAGATCTTATTTCTCCTGCCCTTTAGCACCACAAAGAGCAGGTCAGAAGAGGGGACAGGAAGGAGCTGAGTGGACAGGACTATGGGGTCAAAGAGACCAAGTCCAAGTGTTGACTCCCCACCCCACCCCCCTCTTCACTGTGACCTCAAAGAGGTCTCCATCCTCTGAGCCCCAGCCTGCTGCCCATAAAATGGGGTCTGTCTACATATCTCCAGGGCCTATTGAGAGGATTAAGTAATAACAGCTCACTTTTATTTAGTGTTTACTGTGCTCCAGGCACGATGCTAAGGCTTTATAGGCATCGCCTACCTTATTGAATCATCACAGCGAAGGTAGGCGCCCGGTACTATCAGTGTCTTCACTGGTACAAAGGACCATAAATAGTCCAGAGTCACACAGTTAAGTGCTGGAGCCAGGACGCAAACTCAGACAGGCAAACTCCAGGGCCACGTGCTGAAGCTCCACCCTATGCTCCTTCCGGATTAAATGAGGTAATGCGCATGCAAGAGCTATGTAAACTGTAACACATTATATAAATGTCACTCGCTATTACTTCTCTCCTCCTGCCCTGGTCATTAAAGCCGTGAGGGACCTAATGAATCTACCGTTCAGATATTTTCTCACAGCGCTGGACTCGGTCCCTGAGCTGCGCTTCCTCCCAGCCTGCCTTTGGCTCCAGGCTACACCTAGGGAGTCCTCTGACACTTTTACTGGAGTCCCACGAAAGGTCTCACTTGCCTGCGTGCAGTGCATTCGTTCACTCCAGAACTCTTGATGGCCACAAAGATGAGCTGGGCCCATGGAGCACAGAAGAAATAGTCTGGAGACCAGACTCACCGTGGTCTCTGCCCACGGGGAACTCCCAGGTCCACGGTGGACGCAGAGAAAATGGGCCCTGGGAAATAGACTCAACATCAGCCGTAAAGTAGCATAATGTTGGAGTCTGGCTGCTAGATAAGATGGGGAGAGGAGTCATACAGGTGGTTGTGGACCACAGAGGTATTTTCAGAAAATGGATTCTACTGCCTCCCCGCATCCTCTCACCTCCCCATCCCCCCAACACACAGAGAGCTTAGTCAGCACTCAACGCATGGAAACTATTTGTTCCCCTATAAGACATGCCTTGCTGTTTTGAGTTCTGTTTTACTTCTCATTTCCAAACAATTTATTGAGCAAAAATTCAGGAAAAAATAAAACATATATATTTTTTAAATAGTCATATAGAAAGAGAAAGCAGATTAGTGGTTGCTAAGGGCTGGTGGGAGGAGGGGATAAGGAGAGACTGCTTAATGGTTACCAGCTTCCTATTAGGGGTGATGAAAAAGTTCTGGAATTAGACAGTGGTTATGGTTACACAACATGGTAAGTGTACTTAATGTCATTGACTGTACACTTTAAAAATGGTGAAAATGGTCAATTTATGTTATACCTGTTTTCCCACAATATTAACAATAATAATAATACCAAGAGGTAACGAACTGACTCATTACCCTAAAGTTAGCCAAAGCAATGTTTTGTGTACTTTTCACTAGTGTTTTAAAATAGAAAGATAGTGTGACGTTTACTATTTTTATTCCAACAATATGTGGCCTCCTTTTTTATTCCAACAATATGTCATCAGCACTTTTCCCACGTCCTGCATAACTTTGCCTGGCATTTAGATCCTTTTCTCCAAAGAATTATCAGTATCATTAACAGATGCATTAAGAAAATGAAAGGCAAGCCATAGATTTTAAGAAATCATTCACAATACATATATCTGACAAAAGACTACTGTTCAGAATATATAAAGCACTCCTACAAATCAATATGAAGAAGACAGACTCCCTAAGCTTTTTAAATGTGCCATAGGTTTGAAAGGATACTTCTAAAAGAAGTTACACAGATGGACAAGAAGCATGAAGAAGGCACTCATCATTTCTCATCAGGGATATGCATAATTAAAGTCACAGTGAGACACTGGACGAGTGCATACACTGGCAAGGAAGGCAGAGCATTGAAATTTTCATACTTTGTGGTGGAGGTGTAAATTGTGCAAACCACTTTAGAAACAGGTTGGCAGCTTATTGCAAATATACACCTGCACTAGGGCCATCGATGCCATTCAAAGTATTTACCCAAGAGAAATTAAAATGAATAGGGCCACATAAATAAGAAAAATTGCACAAAAATGTTCATAGCAACTTTGTTTCATAAAAGACAACTGGAAACAACTCAAATGTTTATAAACGAATTGTGGTTATAGTCATCCAGTAGAAAACTACTCATAAATAAAAGGATGGATTACTGATTCAGCAGCATGAATAAGTCTAAAAAACATTACATTGTATGAAATAAGCAAACACAGAGTATCTATTGTCTATTCCAGAGGAAACTAAATTCTAGCCACAGAAATCATGTCAGTGTCTTAGGGGAGGTGAGCAAGGAAATTTTTTAGAGTGATGGAAATTATATTTTAATTTGGGTTAGAGGTTACATAGATAACCACCACATTTGTTAACATTCATTAAACTGTACACTTTAAACTGCTATTGCATATAAGTGAAAAAATTAATTAAAAACTATAAAATTATACACCAACTTTATGACCCAACAATTTCACTCCTAGATAGTTACCCAAGAAGAAGGATATACCCACAAAAAGTCTTGCATAAAAATACTCAATTTTATTCATAAAATTTAAAAATTGGAAATGAACTAGGTATTCCAATTAAAACAAAAAGATGATTAACCTGGATTTTCTGAAAATACATTTAAGGACTCAGAAAGGTTTAAAATAAAAGGATGGGAAAACATTTCCCAAAAAGACTGAAAAATAAATTGATTAATAGATATTTTTAGAAGGCATAGACTTATTAATATTACCTCCAATAGATATTAAAGCCAGAAATAGTAAGCATAAAGAATAACATTTCACAACTATAGGTGGCTCACAATCCTAAATTCAAGTGAGCTTAATAATGGAGTTTCAAACATTGTGAGAACTAAAAAGAAAAATAACCAATTCCATAATCACAATATATTTAAAACACAAGTCAAAGTAACTGACAGTAGCAACAGAATCAAAAATTAATAAGGATATAAAGATTTAAAGTACATGAATAACAAAATAATAGACCTATACCCATACCATTCCTGATATGGCAAAGCCATGATTACAGTGCAGTGAGGAAAGATTGTCAGAAAATGGTATTAGATTAATTGCACAAACTTATAGGAAATACAGATGTTGACTCCTATCTCTTACCACACTCAATATTCTCTTTCAAGTGAATCATATACCTAAATGTGCAACATAAAAAATATATAGCTTCTAGAATAAAACATAGGTATATACATATTGATAGCTATAGCTATAGATATATATGTCTATCTATGTACCTATCTATGTAGATAAAGCTATATATATGTGTCTGTCTATGTAGATACAGATACAGATAGAGAGAGAGAGAGAGATGACCATGGACAATGACTTTTTTAAATAAAACACAAAGAATACTAAATATGAAAGAGATTAGGAAATTAGACAATCTTAAAATTAAGAGTAACTGTTCATCAAAAGATACCACTAGGAGAATAAAAAGGCAAACAGAATGGGAGAGGATATTTGTTTTTTTTTTGGTTTTTTTTTATTAAAATATTTTAAAATTTACATATACTTGCCATTAATTGTAATCCCCATGTATTCCCCATCACCATCTCACC
>JAGFMF010011606.1:2897606-2926889 GCA_019455555.1 Galemys pyrenaicus | reverse complement strand
AAAGATTTTCTCCCAGTTGGTGGGTTGTCGCTTTGTTTTGGCTAATGTGTCCTTTGCTGAACAGAAGCTTTTAAGTTTGATGTAGTCCCACCTGTTTAGGGAGAGGATATTTGTAAAGCATGTCTCTTCAAAGAATCTGTGTCCTAAATATATAAAGAACTCAATAAATTTGTAAGGAAAAGATACTAACACCCCCAAAATGGGCAAATTCTGACACTTCACAAAAGGGCATGTCCAAATGACCAATTAGTCATTCATGAAGTCCTCATTAAACCAAATGAGATATCGTCACTTGTAGGTGATATCAGAACATTTACATTTTTTTTTAACAGACACCAAGTGGTGCAAAGAAAGTCAATGGCACTCTCGTGTACTTCTGCAGGAGTATAAATTGGTACAAGTATTTTGGAAAATTGTTGACAGTACCTATTAAAGTTCAACACAGGCATGCACTATGACCCCAAAATTCCACCCCAAATGTGCGCACCCAGAAATTCATAATATGTGTGTGCAGTATTAATTTTAGTACTTAAAAACTAAACATCTTTCAAAAGTTCATCAAAATAAAAAAATATAGTTTATACATGCAATGGAATATTACTCAGCTATAAAAAAGATGAGTCTTGCCATTTTTTACAACATGGATATACTTTGAGGGGATTATGCCAAATGAAATTATCAGAGAAAGACAAATACCATATGATTCATTCATATGTGGAAAATAAAGAAACAAAGCAACAACAAAAAAAAGAACTCTTACATACAGAGACCAGATGGGTAGTTACTAGAGGGAAAGGAGGTTGGGAGAGGGAGTGTGGGTGAAACAGGTAAATGGGGTCACTTTAAAGTTGTGAGTGGAAACTAGACTTTTGGCAGTGAACATGGTGTAGAATATACAGATGTCAGTGTATACTGCTGCACCATGTAACTTATACTGTGTTATAAACCAATGTTATTTTTTAAAAACTATCCCTAGTAGAATGGGTAAATAGTATTCTATATCCATGAAATGTAGTACTACCCAACAATGAAAAAGAACAAATCAATACATGCCACGCCATGGATGTCTCAGATATATAATGTGACTGAAAGAAGTCAGACACAAGAGCACAATTCTCTATGATCCCATTCATATGAAACACAGAATAGACATAATAACTCTATTGTGGTACACATCAAGGTATCAGTTACTTTGGGAGGATAATGATTTGGAGACTCCTGGGATGTTGATAATATTCTATATCTTGATCTGGATGGGTATTTACATGTGTTCACTTTCTAAAAAATCATCAACTTCTTCACTTAAAGTTCATATAGGTCACTACAGCAGACTATCCTTCCTTTTAAAAGTTTAGCAAAATACAGCATATGAACACTATTAACTTTCACTACACTTATCAACAATACCCTTCTACCAATTCTCACCAATACTGAGTTGTGTCTCAACTGAACCTTCATAAATTGTGAGCGTTATAATCTTCAAAGACATTTTTTAGCTTCACCTTATCTTGTCTGTATCCAACAAACCAGCAGATAGTTATCTCATTTCAAGCAACAGTTAATTCAAATCAACCTGTTTCAGTCTCTCTCTTTCTCTCCATTCCCTCCTTCCTTGGCCCCTGAAAGCAGTGGGAAAGAAAAAGGGATGACTCTAAGAGAGATGTAATACGAAGTATCAAAAGGACCTATCATGTGCCTGCATGGAGCTCAAGTCCCTGAAAGCAGCAGTTATAATAGGGGGGTGGAGGGAGGCACTTAATGATTCAAAGCCTGGAGGAGAGTCCTCAGGTGGGAGTCAGGACTCATGGTTCTTAATCCTTCTCTGGGTATCTGTTTCCTCACCTATAAAAAGAAGGACTCCATTAGTGGGTCTCCAAGGCCTTTTTCAGTTTGAATTGGCTATGATCACATGTAATTCTGTGGGTTTCTATATCTCTACTTATCTCTATCCACTTATCAAATAAATGATTGTGTTAGGTAGGTAGGCAGATAGTAGACAGACAGACAGACAGACAGACAGACAGACAGACAGACAGACAGACAGATAGATAGATAGATAGATAGATAGATAGATAGATAGATAGATAGATAGATAGACAGATAGACAGATAGATAATGCTGTTTTAAATACTCTGTGAAGCACATATGGGTACATTTTTGTATGAACTGAAATTCTCACATACCAGAATTCTCATTAGGAAGAAAAACAGACGTGTCATGGGCCTCTGAGTATAGGAGGAAGGGATTGTCTTGTAGGAGGAAGAGATAATTTTGTTCATTTCTCCAAAGAGAGCAGAAGGGAAAGGAAGAAAGGAAGAAATCCAGATAGCCCAGCAAGATGGTGAAAGGCTATGCAGTCTGCAAAGCATTCCCTCTCTACAGCCTCACCAATTAGCGATACTGTTGCTAAAGCCATGACATGCTTGGGAGAGATTTTCTTGTGAAAACTGGTGACGGGTCAAGCTCTCTGAACAGATTGAGATGGGCCAGACCAAGGCAATTCAAGCACCGCAAGGACCACAAGGGAGAGGAAAAGTGCAAACACTCTGCAGAGACTGGCATGTCATGGATCAAGAACTCGGCTTTCCCATCAGGGGCAGGGTCCTGGGGCTCGAGTTTCATTTGAGTCCAATCCAGGTCACAGGAGAAACCTAGGTGACAAATACAGCTGGCCCTTGAACAGCATGATTTGAATGGGGTGTGTCCACTCCCAAGCAGGTTTTTCTGATCCTTAGTCCCACATTCATAGATTCAACCAACCTCAGATTCAACCAACCACCAATGTCAGCTGCTTGACCCTCCAGAGGCACATCTGCACAGACAGAGGGCTGACTTGAGCATCTGCAGATTTTGACATGGGTGGTGGGAGTGGGGAAGTCCTGAAACCAATCCCCAAAGGATACTAAGGAAGACTATAGTTAAGTTTGGGGGTGGGTGGGAAGTCAAAGTTATATGTGGATTTTTGACTGTGCAAAGATCAGAGCCCCTAACAGCCCACCCACTTATGCCCCTGCTCTGTTCTAGGGTCATCACATTTTCTGTGCTGATGACAGCTAGTGACTGGCCTCACCCTGCATGAAATAACCTTGGGAAGCAGAGAAGGCTCTTCTCCCTCCCCTTCTTTCTAACTGGAGTCCCTTCCCTGGGGCTTGCCTTGCAGGGGCTACCTCTACCTCATCTCCTCATATAGTCTCAGAGCACCCTCCCTGGGTAGGGGACTACCTAAGGCAGCAGTGGGTGCTCTAGAAACACTGCCCTCTCCCTCCACAGAGCTGGTTTTGCACCCTGGGAACCATTTCCTTCTCCCTTGATTGAAAACAAGGTTGAATTCATAATTTTACAATTTTTCAAAACTGCCTAACTCCAAGGGGGGAAAAAGGAGCTTTCAGTAACCCCTATTCAGTAGCCAAGAATTAGCAAGGAAAACACTGCTTCCCACTTTCTAATTGATGCCTCTGCCAAGGGCCCCAGGTATGCTGACTCCTGAACACACGTCTTTGGGGAATTAGTCGCAGGAAACATATCCTCCCAGGCCATGTGCGCTTCCTGTGGCTCGCAGCGCTCCTGGGGCCCGCTCGACGCTAATTTTCTTAATACAAAACCATCTCTTTTTTCAAAATGAAAAATGACTTGTTAAACCTCTCCTGGGTCACTTTTTTCCCCCTCCTCCCAGAGAAACACATTAAAGTAAACAAACGTGAGATGTAAAATGAAAACAGGGGCCCCCATAGCACCTGCAGGGTTTTACCAGCTCACATTACAAAGCCCGTCTGAAGTGGCCCAGAGAACTGTTTCCATTACAAATAGCCAGTTCTCCTGAAACGAAGGCAAAAGCCAAATTAGTCAGATTACATCAGGATATATTTTCCTGTAGCATAAGTTCTTTGGAAACACCTGCCTGACATATTTCAGACGTGTGCCCAGGCGAGCAGGCCCTTGGTGGTTTCAAGGGCTCCTGAAAGTCTCAACAAAAATGGGTGTTTGGGTTTTACTAAGTACAACTGGGTGAGATGCCTGTGTGGAATTTCAGTTGCTAGAGTCTGACTTTCTGGCACCTTTTCGCCAAATTTTAACCAACTCTTGTCCCTGCACCACTTGGCGTTCCCAGATGGTGGTATGAGTCAGGCAGCCTGTGTCCAAATCTCCCTTGGATGGAGGCAGAGAGAAATGTTGGGGTCCCCTGGTAAGGGGGGCTTCGAGAGCCCAGGGGGTATAGCAGCGTGTTCTCATTCTTGAGGAAATAGAAAATTAGGGGAAAAAGGAGAGCCTGCAACTAAGCGTGGGACTGAATGGCACAGATATAGGTGGGCAGGTAACACTCCAGATCAAAGTCATAGTAAGAGCCATCCCCCTCTTACCTTTTCCTATAAACTATATAACATTCTGCCTTGACAGCCTTCTCCCACGTCACTACTTTTTGTGTTACCAACCCTAGTAAACAGGGTACTTTACTTTTTTTAAATGACCTGTATTACTTGGAAAATGTCCAGTTAATTGGGTTAAATTATTATCATAAATCCACATTATGAAATACTATACAACTGTTCAAAAGAGTCAGGAAGAATGACTAGAAGTGGCATAGAAATACCTCTCAGATATATATTCAGCATGTGGAAGGGGGATTGAGTTGCAAAAAAACAGAGATAAGATGATCCCATTTATTAAAAAGGGTGGGGGGAGCTAAGGGGAGCAAAGGCATAAGCATAAATACACATGTGCCAGAACACGCATCTGGCAGGACCAGAAAGAGATGATAAACTATTCATAGTGACCACCAGTGGGGAGGGAATAGGGATGCAAGAGAGATGAGGCGGGAACTTCATGTTATCTTGGGAATATGCTTGACATGTTTATAATGAGAATGGACCATGTATTACTTATATTAAAAAAAATACAAAAGGGGTGAGGTGGGGGCAGTGCCTGTACTCCCCACTGAGTTCCTGAATCCTGAAAACTAAGAAATCCACAGCTCCACGCTCTAGAGTCAAGGGCAAGGCCCTGGGACCTCACAGGCTGTGTGCCTATGAGCTTCCTTGCACTGTGATTGTTTCAACACCATGCACTTGGGCAAGTACACAGGACACCAGAACTGTGCATCAGTAACAATATCAGTGTATCTAACCACGCAGAAAGAAGGAAAGATTTTTTTTTTTAAAAGCTTAGTCGTTTTTTTTTTTTCTTGTTTTTTTTTTTTAAAGATTTATTTATTTATGCATACAAGCACTGGGGCACAGGCCAGAGGTGTGGGGGGGTGAGAGGATTCACCACAGAGAGCAGGGAGCAGAACAGGCAGATCAACAGAAGTACACTGCTGAGGGGAGCAGTGGGCACAGCAGGAGAGGTCTGCTGCACCATGTGGGTCCCCCCCCTGGCCGGCAGCAGGGATCGAACTCGTGTTGCAGTGGCTTTGATTTGCTTCGTAGTGCGTTGCTTAACCCACTGCGCCACCAGGGGAGGCCCAGAAGGAAAGATTTTTGACCTACCAGCCTGGACTGCCATTCTGACACGCCACTCATTAGCAATAGGAATGAGGACACCTTGACTTCTCCATGCCTTGTTTTCTGAACAATAAAATAGGGGCGAGAATAGAAACTACATAATAGAGAAATCATAGAGATTAGACAAGGTAACTTAAGTAAAAGCATTCTAAAATACGTTGCTGTTAATAGAGGTTATGTAACATGGTGGTGCTTTACACATTTATGTAGGGGAACATAGGTTCTAAACTAGTGCTAGGGAAGGTCTAGTTCAATGGACTTTGCAGGTGAACATTCCCCCCAAAAACAAGGATATGGGCCCTGCCCACTAGCAGAGTAGGTTCGCATGGATGTCCCAGGTGTGAATGGAGCAGCACCGGGTCCTACTGCACTCAACAGAGAGCCCTTTATTCTGCAGGAAGGAATTCAAAGCATATAAACCTAAGCCTCAGACAAGACATTCCCATGGGTCACCCCCGGGGTCAAGGACAGCCAGAAGTCAGAGGGGGTACTGAAGCAAGATTTCCAAAGGCAGCTAAGGGAGGTCATCTGTATGGGGACCTCGAGGTTTGCTGCAGGAGCATGGGGAGGGGCAGGGAGGTGCTCTACTTACTGGGGTGCACCAGCTGTACGAAAAGACCAGGAATGAACTAAACAGTCAGGGTTGCTGCAAGCCAGGAAATTACTGACCCAGAGCAACCGTGAACGATCGTCAAATGCAACTTGTGCCAGGTCCGACCTGCCCTCTCTCCCCACCGGCAGGAATCTTAACTGTGCGAACCCAGAAAGCCGCCTCTGGGCTCCTTTGTCTCATACCTCACAGCCCAGATCGTCAGCACAATTCCCTCTGGTGGGATTTTTATGACTGGTGATGATGTAAGGAGGCAGAGAAAACACAGCTGGTCCTGCGTGCAGTTTAGAGAGAGGGCGCTGGGAGAACATGTGCCCGTCCCCCAAACACCAGTCTTACAGCTGCTCTGAGCCCCGACAAAGCCTGAGCTCCCCACCACCTCTCGTGGAAGGAAACACATGGCTCTGAGCAATAAGACATTTCTTTAATAACAAAAAGTCAGAAATAGACATTTTTAAAGCACTGAGATGTTTGGGGTTCCCTGCCCCCTCATCAGGTATTTCTCATTCTTGCCAACTTTACCTATTAAATACTTCTCTCCAGTTCACCCCCTTCTGTGCTTCCTCAGGACCATTTCCTGGGTTAGGTCTCATTATTTCTTTCTCTTTTTTTAAAGGATTTATTTTTTTTTAAGATTTATTTATTTATGCATATAAGAGCTGGGGTACAGGCCAGAGTCGCAGGAGGTGAGAGGATTCCCTAGAGACCGAGCAGGGAGCAGAACAGGCAGACTGACTGAAACACACTGCTGAGGGGAGCAATGGGCGAGGCAGGAGAGGTCTGCTGCACCATTTGGGTCCCTTCCCTGAGCCAGGGATCGAACTCATGCTGCTGTGCTGCGGACACTTCCCAGTGTGGCGCTGGACTCACTGAGCCACCAGGGAAGCCCCGGCTTTCATTAATTCTAAGAGTCTATAACTGTTGTCCCTTCTCCTGTCTTGGCTCCTCCAATCCCATCTCCACCCAGTAGCCCGAGAGATGTTCTCAAATACAAATGATTTCTCCCTTCAGTGATTTTTCTCTTGCATCCAGTATAAAGTCCAAGCTCCTTTTGCATGGCACAGTCCACACTGTCATTCACAATAGTCAGGTTCTATAAAGTCACTGCAAATACTGAATCAGCAAACATAGAATCACTCCCTCGTAGGGCAAATTCAGGGTTAAGGTTCTGCATCCTCCAGTCATATTGTCTTCCACTCACCAGTATAGAACTTTGTTGTATGTATGTTTAATTTACATGTGTGTGTGTGTGATGTTCATTAATACTGAACTCACAGCCACCAGAATTACAACTCATACCTCATAAAGCTCTTCCAAGGCACATTTTTTCTCCATAAGGTAAACCACGTCCTTCTCAAGCTTGGGGAAACTAGACAGCACTTCAGCACTATGCTTGGAAGTATTTAAACAGTGAAATCTCCATCAAAAAGCACAAGCAGACAAGGACAAATTGGGGACACTTGGTGGGGAAGGGGGAGGGGGAGGGGGAGCACAGGGGATGAGGTGATGGTGCACTGGTGTTACGGTGATGGGAAATACATGGGGATTACAATTGATGTCAAATATATATAATTTAAAGGGAAAAGATAGAATTTTAAAAAGCACAAGCATAGGAAAAACATGGTACTAAATAGGTTGCTGAAAGAACACTGGTTTACTGTAGACGAACTGAAACAAGGAAGCAGAACATCACCTCGATCAGCATCAGCTGGGCCCAGGAGTTTTGGGTGACACAAACTTTACAGATTGACCCTTGAAAGCGGATTGTAGACCTGAGACTCAGGAAGGGATGAGGAGAGGGATGAGGAGAGTAGAAAACAGGGGGGCTGAGAGTGCAGTGGAGGGTGGTGGAGGACCGTGCACACTTTGGTGGTGTGAAAACTATGGTGACCGCACCTGAGGGGAGAAATCCAATATTGTGAAAAAATAAACAAGGATATTTTAAAAATCAATTTCTAAAAAAATTTTACATTGCTCTCCACACGGATGCCATGAAGGACCACAAAAGTGCTGTGAGTATCGATTTGGGATTTCCAAATAAACTGTAGGAAATAAATGAATTCACAAGTGGGGAATCTGAATGATGAGGATCAAGTGCATGACGGTTGCCTGCCCAGCTCCTCTTCGCTCCCCTTCTGTCTGGCAGCAGAGTGAACACAGGCAGGTCACGGCCACACAGAGCCAGTCTGAATGTCCCACCCTCTTGGCAGCAGCGGCTGGTCCCGAGACTGGTGCATGACCCAAGCACAGTTAACCAGAGACCTGTCCTAGGATGTTTTTTTCTGGAACTGAGAGAGAAGAGTCTTTAAGTTTAGGAACAGACTTGGAAAGATGTGGACTGCTGAGGACCATGTTCCTTGCCACGCTGGCCACCTGTGAGAGGACACACAGTACCTGGGGATGGAAGGAGGCATGACACAGCGACCAAGGGCTGGGAAGTCTGGCTTCTCTGTACCTCTGACCTCAATTGGCTAAGCTACCCCAGGGTCCTTCAACAAATCTGCTTTTTTGCTCACCTTCTCCTGGGTTCCTCTTACAAGAAGAGGCCAGAGTAGCAAGGCACAGGAGGCCCTGCCCGAGCTGGCTGCCACCTACATGTCTCCCACCAAGTTCTTACTTCAAAGGTTAGCTTGCATTCCCTGTGGAAGCAGGGCCTTGCCCCACCTCCACAACTGCCCAAGCTGTTCCCTCTGTGCCCTTCACTCCTCAGCTTAGTCATCCACCCCTCTCTGACCCCCTAGGCTGGGCTAGATGCCTCTTTTGTTAGGGCTCCTGTTATGCCTGGACTGCAGCCCCCTTCTCGGAATGCCCTCAGCAGCCAGACCCCACTCCTCTCATCTCTACACATAGTGTTGAGCTCACCTGTGCCAGACCGTCAGCATCTGAGGGCAGAGCCAGTTCATCTTCACAGAGCAGGAACTAGGTACTCAGAGGAGGCCCCCCAGCAAGCTGGCGAACTGGGGAATTTGTGACCTGGAGTGCAAAGACCAGGTCTCTGCTGCCACTTCTCTTCTGAGGCTTCATCAGTGCTGCTGAATTAGGTCCTCAATAAACCCCTTGTCCTCTGGATGGTGGCTCACAATCCAGAAAGCCATTCGACATGCACAGTAGCTTTCAAGCCTCACCAGAACCCCAGGAGGGCACGCCCCTTGAATATCACGCGTCATCGTTCATGCAGGAGGAGCTGCTTCATTCTCTCCCTTCAAGGAAACTGAGTCTCACAGAAGTAAGGTGTTGCTATCCCACAGACAGCAGGTGACAGAACAAGACATAGAACACAGGCTATGAGTGCAGACTAGACTTTGGGAGCAATGGGCTGGGCCCTGGACCCGCTGATGAAAAGCCCAGCCATTCTCAACTGACTATCCCTGAAACTCAGGAAGCCTGTGAACTTCATCTCATGCGGATGAAGAATTGGGGTGGAAAGCACCACTCATGGGAGAGGAGAGCGGTCTGTCCTATGCCTGGAAGTCCTCGGGCTACCTTGAAAAAATGAGCACCTCTTTGCCTAGCCTCAGTCAACAGGTGCTTGGTCAAGGACTACATTATAGGAAAACCAAAGTGATTCCATCTTGTGTGGACACCATCTTCGGCCATGACCAGCAGTTGCCCTACTCTGGGAGGGCTGCTGGTGTCCCCATTATTTCTTTCACATGTACTAACCTGCTCTCATGGTCCATATACAACTAACTCTATTACACTCAGAACAAAGACTCACATGACACGCCCCCCTCCAACATCTGGCATTATTAGCCTTACACACAAAAAATCACCTATATTAAGCAGGGTATAAGACCCATGTGGGGGTACAATTCATCCTGCCTAGACCCAAAATCCTGCCTACCAGCTCCAGTGCTCAGGACCCCTGTAGGTAGATAAGTTGCCCCTAATAAACCTTAAGTGTAATTAATGGATGTACCCGCTTCATTCTTTATACCCAAATTATCTTCTCAATTTGGGGGAACTTATTCATTCCCTCAGTCATACACTAGACAATAAATAGCATGCTGGATCTTTGTGAAATCTTTTCCATGTGTCTTAAGTACCCTGCGGGCCCTGTCTCATGTAGTCCCCACAACCTGGTGACCCACTCATCCCACTTTTCTTAGGAATGTTCCAGGTTTAAGATTGTAAGTCCTCCTCTTCAGAAACCCCTCTCCCCCAACCACCAGGGTAGCTGGGTGCCACAGTGACATGAGTCAGGAACTGGAATTGTTCCCATTTTATAGATGAGGCAACAGAGGCTCCAAAGGGCAAGTGACTGGCAAAGGTCACACAAGGAATTAGTGACAGAGCCAATATACACACCAACATGCCTTGCTATCAACTGCTTGACCAGAATCAGTGATCCAGAATGTATTAGAAGAATTGAGGGGCCATCCAGGAAGAGTGGGTGTCAGGCCACAAATATTATTCAGCCATGTACAAAGTGAAATAATGCATCAAACCACCATGTTCATTGGGTCTATATTTCTCATCAGCTCTCCACTGTGTCTCCACAGGGCTTTCAGATCAGCTAGTAGAACAACAAGCTCAACAGATGTTTTTCCCCACTGAATTGGCCAACGATTTGACTGTAACTCTGTCTGTAGCCGATGTCAAAACAACAGGACAATTAATCCAATTCAACTGGCCGATACAGTGGAAAGAGAAAATAAACAAAACCGGTTGTCTGAGAGAGATGACCCAATTGAAGACTGAATCTGGCTAGTTAGTTCACAACCCTGACCACTAAATTTAGTTATACCAGGTGACCTTGAGGCCCTTGGGAGACCCAGCTGAACTAGTTGAATGAACCAGTTCTGTTGGCAAGATCTATATGTGGCCCCAACTTTGAAAGACTAGATCAAATTGATGGTGGAGGTTATGTAATGACTGCCCATGCTAAATGCTTTCTGGGAATCATTATTTTTCAAAGGCTTCTGAGTTCATTATGTAAGAGGCACTAGCTCATGCATTATGAGCAGACCAGGGCAAAAAAATGACATTTAAGTTATTGCACAAGTTTTAAAGCTAGTTGCTCTACAAATAAACAGTGATTTTTAAAAGAAAGGGGAAAAAAGAATTTATAAACCCAATAAAGATGCAACAGAGGCCAAGCAAGATGAAAAGAAGTTTAAAACTGTGGTGAGCCACCTTCCGAGGCCTTCAGAACCCTCAAATCCAGAATAATTCCTCACACAGAAAAAGGAAGAGGCGTGTTCTCAGAAAAGCCAACCAATAACTTACCTTCCTCCCACCCTGTCCCAGCGCCACCACCAAGCTGCTTGGATTCACTGTACAAAGTAAGACTCAGTCAGCCAAGGATTTCACCAAGAGGAACCCAATCATTCACTGCTTCTCTGGCCCTTCAGGGAGACTCAGCCCAGACACCAAGTTGAGCTCACCTCAGGGAAAGATAAGAGACCCAGGCTACTGGTCCAATCACATCCACTTATGCATTAGCATGTGTTAAGCACTAACTATAGACCCATCCTTGTTCCAAGCATTTTACATACATTTTCCTACTTCATTCTCATAAAACTTTGTGATAGATGCTGTAATTAAACCCAATTTAAAATTGAGGCATGGAGAAGTAAAATGACTTTTGCCTGGTTACACTATGATGGAACTGAGGTTTAAAACCAGAGGTGTAATGCTAGAGCTTTTTGTTCTAGTACTGGTGCTCAACTCCCAGTCTCTCTGACTGTTCTGGCTCCCGGTAACTGCACAGGTTTCTCCTTTTGGGAGGATCTCCAGCTGGACGGCTGAGCTGAGCCTGAGTGTGCAAGTGTACCCACCGTGGCTGGGTTCACTGGCGCTTTCACTGAAGGAGACAGGTGGTATTTGCAAATAACCAAGAATCAAAACTCATGGATTTGCCTCTAAGTCCTTTCACGGGAAGAGCTAAAGAAAGAAGTTAAGAGCTAACTACATGTCAAACTCAGATAGCAAATAAAAGAATACTCAATTCAAATTGGCTTGTCACTATATCTGTCATATAACAGCGATTCTTGCAGGGGGCAAGGGGAGCCTCAAATGCACTTGACCCTGCATCTCAATGTATTTTTTTAATTTATTTACTTTTGCATACAAGAGCTGGGGTACAGGCCAGAGTCGCAGGAGGTGAGAGGATTCCCCAGAGACAGAGCGGGGAGCAGAACAGGCAGATCGACCGAAATACACAGTTGAGGGGAGCAACGGGCGAGGCAGACCTCTCCTGTGGGAACCCTCCCTGGCCGGGGATCGAACTCGCGCTGCTGTGCCGCGGATGCTTCACAGTGCGGCGCTCAACCCGCTGTACCACCAGGGAGGGCCCTCTCAATGTATTATTAAGGACTGGGGGTCTCCCTTGGGGAGCCCAATGTCCTACGTTGTGTGAATTGCACTGAAAAGTGAATGCATTCGAACCAAGAAACTGGAGAGTCCTGGGGAAAATTAGGTTACGTTTGCTTTCATGGTGCTTTTGGAGACACTTGTACCTCTGTCTGACCCTCAGCTCTCTCACAGACACATTTGTCCCCTCTGGCTCTTTGCATCAGAGCAACGGCTAAGAGACACCCTCCGCTGGCATGACCTATTCCAGATGGTCAATTATCTTTGCTTTTCAGTCAAGGGAGAGGCTCAGACACCAATCAACTCAATTTATTCATTAACTTGCTCAGTCCAAGCAGGGTAAAAGGAAGTTGGCTTACATCACCAAGTCTCCAGTCTGGTTTCAATCATTCCAACAAGCCAATACTCCTCCCTTCAGCCTAAGAGTCCTCTGCTTGAATCTACCCAGGTAGTATTTATCAGGGGAATGTGAAGGTCAGAAACGACCCTGGTTCCAAAAACAGATCAGTCCACACGTCTCTTATCAATCTACCTACTGCCAGCCAGCCAGTGAGCAAAAATCAGACACTGGTAGATCTGATGCCACCTGAAGACCAAGGGACTTTCTCCCCTCACTTGTGTATGGCTCCATCCCTCGAATTTCCTCAATCAAGACTTTTACCTTGACCAAACTTTAGTATGGCTACTCTGAAACCTTTTTTCCCTTGGGCCTCAGCTTTGGCTTTCTAAGTCCATCCTTGCTAAATCACCTTAGCAAGAATACTGCTAAGTTAACTAAGCAAGAATCCCTCCACCCTTGACATCTAATCACCCTTACTATCTGATGCTTAAGTCCTTGGTCTGCCTTTATTTTACTTTTTTAAATTAGATTTATTTAATTATATTCTGCATCATTTGTATTCCCCAGGGAGTTCCCACCACCATTTCACCCATGCGCCATCACCTCAGCCCCTTGTGCTCCTTCTACCCTCATCCCCATCTTTGCCCTCCCTCTCCTCCCCCACCATAGTCCCTTTAGTTTATCTTTGACCTTATGGTCTTGTTGAGTTTTTGTTGTTGTTTGTTTGTTTGTTTTTGGTTGTAATTGCCCATTTCCTTGAGCTTACTCTTCTTTTTTTTTTTTTTTGTAGTTGTTGCTCTTTCACATTCCTCCCAAAAGTGAAGCCATCCGATATTTTTCTCTTGCCTTCTGACTTGTTTCACTGAGTATAATTCCCTCTAGCTCCATCCATGTTCCTATAAATGACCCTAGTTTATCATTTTTGATTGCTGAATAGTATTTCATTGTGTATATGTACCACATCTTCTTGATCCAGTCATCTATTTTTGGGCATTTGGGTTGTTTCCAGATCTTGCTTAGTCTGCCTTTAGATCTTGCTAACCTGTTAGGCCAGATTAGCAAGAATGCCCATGTCCTCAATGTCTCCTCTTAGTAACTTTCCATCCGCTAACCCCTTCATTCTGTATGTTGGTTATAAATCCCACTTATCCTTGTATTTGGAGTTGAGCCCGATCTCCCTCCCTTGCTGGAATAGTCTTAAATACAGTCTTTCCTCTTGTTGCTCATCCAGTTCGATTATCATGATGTCACTGAGGTAGTGAAATCTGCCATGTCTATCATTGATAAATGGGATGCTCCTACCATTTCTTAAATATTAGAATAATGTTTTGCTTTGCTATCTTCAACTAAAGGAGACTGCCTCATCCCGTTACACCATCTCCCCACAGAAGCCCATATGGCATGGCTGGTTGGCTCAGGGACACAAATGCCATATTCTCCTTGGATTCGGGATGTCTCTGAAGGGCCATATCAGCTTTAGAGTTCCCTGCAGATCAGCTGGCCCCTCTGCCACAACTACATCTCAGTTCAACTATTCATCTGCCTTGATTTGCTTTTCTCTCTACTCAGGGCTTGCTAGGATAGAAGGCAACTACATGCTGAAGATGCCAACATGGACCAGCAGAAGGGATTCTATAGTAGGTAAAAAGCCAGGATATAATTTAAAAAGCAGAATTTATCGACGTGGGCACACCACCTTAAGATATAGGACTTAACCTCCTGGCCAGGATCTTGGGAGAAATAACTAAACACGTCACTTGATGGCTTAGAATGGCACACAATTGGTGAAGTATAAATGCCAGTGTAGCTGTCATAGACAGGAGAAGGAATCAAAGGACTCAGAAATATGTTCTCCAACTCTGTTCTGCAGAGACCGCTCCATCTACTGATGCAGTAAATCATGCTTCGGGGAGAAGCACCACTGTGTGCACCCTGGCTGTTCTCCAGAGGTCAGGGCAGGAGAGGCTGTTGCTGGACTCCACGAGAACGAAAATCACCAGATCCCAGAGGCCCGGTGGTGGTGCTGAGACATCAGAAGCAAGGCTGGTGTGAGGGTGGGAATGAGTTACAAGACGGCAGCCCAGGGGGTGGACTCCAGAGCTCCTGAGAAGTGATGAAGAGAACACAGTGTGCCCAGGGGCAAACCTGATGGGCCCCCAAGGGGATTTTTTTATACTGTACAATTAGAAGAAATCAAGGATAATTCATCAGGAAACTGGGAAAAGCTGCATCAACAAAACCTCATACTCCTTTTGTCTAGTTTTTGGACTTGAAACCAGAAGGAGAGTCCCGGTCCCTGTGAGGATGGACCATGGGACACCACAACACGGACATGCAGTATCAAATCCCTCAGTCATCCCCCAAAGCAATCTACAGCCATTGACACAGCTAAAATAGTGATTCATTTCAAGGGTAATTGGTGCCAGAGCTGAGCCGTAGCACATCAGAGTGCCTTGTGGGAATGGGGGCAGAAGGGAGCCAGGTAGCAGCTGAATAAGGGGAATAGACATTCATTGCAGTTAGAAGTTCCACAATGGTTCCTTAACATGTGGAGTCATCCTAGTGAAGAAAGCCAAGTGGGAGCCTCCAAAATTGCCCCCATCTCTTAGCCTAGATCTTAAATAAAAAACAATATCACATTCCAAGAGACTCTCTAACGGCTCACCGTTAATGACCTAAAGGAGCAAGGGAGGTGGGCCCCTGACACCCCCATTCAATTCGCCCATCTGGCTCCTACAAAAACCAGATAGACTCTGGAGGAGGGCAGCAGACAAACCACAAAGCCAACTAAGCAGTAGCTATAATCACAGCTGCCAGTCCAGATGTGGTACCTTTGTTAGAGAAGCCTAACCAGCTCCCACGCTTGGCACGCAGCACGGCTCTGGTAAATGTATCCTTTTCTATCCCTGTCAAGAAAGAGTACCAAAAGCAGGTTGCACTCCGGTGAACAGTCAAGGGTATAAATTTACAGTCTTACTCTTGGGCTATATTAACTCTCCCATCCCTTTTCCTAGAGCAGTCCAAAGGGATCTGAGCCATCTGGACATTCTGCAGAACATCCCATTCATCAATGACAGACACAGCAGATATCACTACATCAATGACATCATGTTAATCGAACTGGATGAGCAAGAAGAGGAAAGTATGTTGGAGAACTTGATCAGAGACACATGAGCTCCCAAGGTTGGGGGTGGGGAAAAGCCTTAGAAAAATTCTGAGACTACATCGGTGAAACTCTTAGGGGTCTCAGGGATGAAGCACATAAGAGGAGATATGCTATGCCAGGGGGTGTCCCCTTCAAAATACAAGACAACTTCTGGGAGCACCTAAGTCTCTGACTTAGTGAGCAGAAAACCGCATCAAGGACAAACTTCCATCCACCCATCCATCCATCCATTCATTCATTTATTTATTCATTTCTCCACCCAAAACTTGTTGACAGCTACTCTGAGCAATCTGTCCTGCTTGAGGATGAGGGACGGTGTGCTGGGAATGAGATTTGTCACCACACAGGACCCAGCGATGCCTGGACCCTGCCTGTTACCACCACTACCACCGTCTCTCCAGAGGAATCTGAGCTGTAAAAGCACAAGAGAAACAGAGGAGACATTTCTTATTTATTTATTTATGCATACAAGAGCTGGGGTATAGGTCAGAGGTGTGGGGGGTGAGAGGAGTCACCAGAGACAGAGCGGGGAGCAGAACAGGCAGATAGCTGAAACATACTGCTGATGGGGAGCAGCGGGCGAGGCAGGAGAGGTCTGCTGCACCATGTGGGTCACTCCCTGGCCAGCTGGGGATCAAACTTGAGCTGCAGTGGCTGCAGCTAGCTTCATGATGCCGAGACTTAACCCCTTGTGCCACCAGGGAGGCCCCCAGAGCAACCATTTCTGAAACAGCATCCCAGGCAACCCTTATAAAATACAGAGCACCCTAGACAAAGTTTAAGGTCAAAATGAGGCCATCTATTCCAACTCCAAATCTTTTTGTTATTTACTCTCTTTGATACTCCCTCTAGTGAACATGCAATAAAAATCCAGGCTGTCTTGAAGGAAAGAGGGTTTCCCTCAAGGGGGTGGGGGAGTTGTATATTAATCAGGGGAGCTTATGCAGTCTGGCTGGGCTTCCCCCCTGAATTGTGGATATTTTTGAAGCTGGTTTGTGGTGTGCACACACCCTACTCTCTCGGAATGCTTGACCTCCACGTTCTGCACCCTTCTCCCTGAGTTCTGCTTGGTGGCTGCTGAGACAACAAACATCCCTCCACTGGTACACAGTAAGCTACAGTCAGGCAACCCCCACGGACCTCGGCTGCTTCCAAAATAATCTAGCAAGCTCGCTGGCTCTGGTTCAAGTTCTTCCAGGTTTCAGTGGGACAGAGGCTGGAAATTGGCCTCTTGAAGCACCCTTGGCTGAACTGAGTGAGTTCATGAAAAGAAAAAATAAAATAAAATAAAACCCAAGGAACCACTGTTCCAAAACTTTTCCACTGGGCTGCAGTTCTGTCCCTCCATCTGAACTTTGCCAAAGTTGGGTAACCCTTCTTGTAGTACAAAATGCCCCAAAGCAAGGGTACATCACGTGATTTTGTGGAAAGAATTCAGGCTTGGGGGCCTCCCTGGTGGCACAGCAGGTTGAGCACTGCACTGTGAAGCATCCCCCACACAGCAGTGCAAGCTCGATCCCCAACCAGGCAGGGAACCACATGGAACAGCAGACCTCTCCTAGGCAGTATATTTTGGTCAGTCTGCCTGTTCTGCTCCCCACTCTGTTTCTGGTGAATCCTCTCATCTCTCGTGACTCTGGCCTGTACCCCAGCTCTTGTAGGCATAAATAAATAATTTTTTAAAAAAAAAGATAATTCAGGCTTGGTATCAGAAGGGGCTAAATTCAAATCTTAGCTCTGCCCCTGTGTGGTCTTGAGCTATCCATAGAGTTCACAGAGCCTCAATCTCCACATCTCCAAAATGGTAACACTCATGAACTCCTCGTGTGGATCAAAAGACTCATATATAAGGTGCCAGGTGCAATGCGTGCTCTGGAGTCCCTGTGCCATGATTGGATCAGATTTCATGAAATCAGCTGGTCAGAGTAGGAAAGGATCAAACAGACCATCGTGTCCAAGTTTCAGCTTAATATTCAATTCTTGCAACCCCTGGGGCTTCTGTCATGGCTGACCTCATCTAAAACGCATAGAGATTCAAGAAAGGAATCAACATTTTACTGAAAAGAAAAATATTTTGAAGGTGTATTCCCTAGCCCAGGCTCTGAGATGTAACTGTCATCTGTTGCTGTGTTGGTCTGACCTATGGACGGCGACATGGAGTGTGACACAGGAGGGTGGAACAGCTCACCCTGGTGGTCACACCAGGATCCATGACCCCACAGGTCGTCCCCAGAGCGCAGAGTGACATCTGCAAGATGGCCTAAAATTACTTCCAGCGAGAAGAACACGGTGGCGGCAGTAGCTGTGTAGATCACTTAGGGGAAGCTCATTCCCAAGTAAGACAAAACTAATGCACTGACAGAACTTATTGGCCCCTGTGACTGAAAAGTCCAGAGGCAGGATAGGTTTCAGCAAAGCTTAGTTAGCAGCTCCGTGCAAGTGTTCAAGAAGCTTGTCTCTTCACCCTTCCACTCAGCCTTTGGCCATGTCACCCTCACCTCAAGTTTGCCCCACCCCCTTCTTGGCTGCAAGATGGCTGCTGGCCGCAGCAAGGGCATCCTGGTCCAGTAAGAAGAGAGAGCACTGCCAACACAGTTTCTGCAAAAGAGCCCAATAAAACTTTCTTCTCAGAAGTCCCCAACAAATGCTTCCCCAAGACACATGCCAATCACCAAGGCCAGGGCACTGAACTGTGAGTACTCACTTAAGCCAGAGGACTTGGGTCTGCTCCCCGCTGTCCTATGGTGGGGAGGATCGGTACTCAGTTAAAAATTGTGGTGCCGATATCCAGATAAAGAGGAAGTGGATGCTGGGCAGCCAACAGCAGTAAATGTACGTGAGATCACCAAACTCCTTGCCCACGCTACACACGCATCAGCTCTGATTCTTCTACTATGTCCTTTGTTCTCCATTCTCAAGAAGGGAGACAGTAAATCTAACCAGTTCATCTCACTCCAATGTAAACATGGCTCCTTGATGAACTAATTTTTTGGTGGAAGGGGCCCATGGCTGCCCAAAGCTTGAAAATCAGTGATCTCAAACTTTGTTCCAAGCAGCATTTTTCCCATGGAGCATTCTCAGGGCAACAGAAAGGGGGTGCTTGGGTATCGAAGAGGCTGAACAGGGCAGACTCTGGATCCTCCTCTTCTCCTTGAAGCTCATACCTCTGCTCCTGGTACCACATTCAAACAGGTTTCTGATACCTGCTCATTATTTGCAGACTTGACCCTGGTCTTTGCGCCATAGCCCTTGCAAATGCCAGATCCTTCCACTCTCTGCCTTCAGGAGACTAATTTCCTACCTGGGGGACCTCAGTCCTGGAATTTGCTTCCCTTGTGGCCCTGAGCAGACCCCTCGCCATTCTGTGTCACAGCAGCACTGCCTGCACAGATGGTCAGCACCGTGGCTGGCCATCCTGAAACTATCCTGCCTCCACCCCATCTCGCCTCTGTGACCTTGGGGACATCACTTCACCTCTCCTAGCCTCTGTTTTCTTTCCCATTAAATTGCAAGAACAATTCACAATTTAGACCAATAAAAATGTTCTCTGTTGGGCCACTGGATTGACTGTTATATTTGCAGGATCTCTCTTTTTATTATCAATAATAACTGGAATTGCTTGACCTGTTCAACATTAATGTTAACTGTATCCAGCTCCAGGAAACCAAAAAAAAGGAAAAGAACGGAAAAGAAAAAAGCAGCTCTATATAAAGGGAATTAGAGGCCCCTGCAGACAACACTTGTACTAAGTGGGCCATATGTGTCCCCAGTCTGCTTCCCCAGAGCTCCATAACATTCAGATGTTGGCAAATAGGATACTTAAAGTGAAGTCTCCACTCCAATGCTGGGTCTGCTTACGAACAACATGTCTGCCCCTCAGAATGACTTTATGTGGTTGCTGCTAAAAGCAACTTTAAAAGCTGACTAAGACAGGCAGATCCAAGTCTTCCCATTGTTGCTCCAACCTTCTTGCCTTTCGCAGCCTGGCTGCTTGGTTCAACCAATTGTCAGGACAATGTGCAGAAAACTGCATGGAGAAAATGCATCCATCATTCATTCACCCAAAATTGTGCAGCCAGCTTCATACCTGAGGTTGAGAGATGGTGGGCGAGGGACTATTTTGATGATGCCACTGCATGGGACCCAGGAAAGCCTGAACCCTGCCTGTTACCACCACCATCATCCCCCAGAGGAACCTAAGGAATAAGAACAGAAGAGAAAAAGAGGGACCATTTCCAAAACAGCATCCCACATTATCTTATAAAATGCAGAACACCCTAGACAAAGTTCAAGGTCAAAGTAAGACCACCAAAGCTTAATCTTAAAATCACCATATCAATATATACTGAAACTAAGTACTCTAGAGAAAGGGGAAGGTGAGGAGCTGGATGGGGCAAGAGAGGTAATACCCATGAAAACAAGGCACCAAGAGAAGCCCTGTGTCCCTTTACCCACTCATAGGTACAGCAAAGAAAAATAAGAACACTCCCTGATGTTAGTTAGAATGATGTAATGTGATCCAGTAATTCCACTCCTAGGAATATACCCAAAGGACACAAAAACACTGATTCAAAAGAATACCTGCACCCCTATGTTTATTGCAGCACTATTTACAATAAGTAAAACCTGGAAACAACCTAAATGCTCAAAAATAGATTTTTAGATCAAGAAGATATGGTACATATACATGATGGAATACTATTCAGCAATCAAAAAAGATAGAATCATTCACAGAAACATGGATGGAGCTCAAAGGGATTGTGCTCAGTGAAGTAAGTCAGAAGGCAAAAGAAAAATACCAGATGGCTTCACTTCTAGGAGGAATATAATGGAATCAAATAAGGAACCAAGGAAAAGAATAATAACAATAAAAAAAAAAGACAAGGACAAATCAGAAACACTTTGTGTGTAGGGTGGGGGTTGGGAATGGGATGAGGGCAGAAAAAGCACCAGGGACTGAGGTGATGGTGCACAGGTGAAATGGTGGTGGGAAACCCATGGGGACCACAATTGGTGTCAAATATATATAACTAAAGGAAAAAAAAAAGAAATGATGTGATGGGGTTAACCAGTTGGATGGGCAGGGAAGAGCATTCCAGACCCCTGGAATGGCATGGACACAGAGACAAGATGTGAATGTATAGGGGAAGTAAGGGGTGGAGGTCTTGTTTGCTACAGCAGGGGTGCCGAAAGAGACAGAGAAAGAAGTGAGGCAGGTGAGGTTTGCAAGGGCCAGCTCATACAACCCCACTTTTTCCATGGCCCTCAGAGAGCACACTCCAGTTTCATACTTTGCATTCAGCCATATGACTTGCTTTGACCCATGGATGTTAAGACTAGCAATGTGCTTCCAAGATTAGGGTTGTTCTCTATGTCCTCCTGCCTTTGGCCATAAGAACATGATTTAGGTAATTGCAATCTAAGGAGGATGAGATGATTCAGGCTTGGGAGTCAAATCCATTTGGACCCAACCAAGATCAGCCACATCCCAGCCAACCTGCAGACACATCAATAAGAAAAAGAGATGCTTATTTGTTATGCCACTGAGCTTCTATGACTATTTGTTACCCGGCCAACACTCACTAATTCACCCATACATGCTGAAGTAAGACATTAGGAACAAATCCTGGAAGCAGAACATCATTTAGTAATTTATTAATTGACAGTCCTCTCTCAACCCTCCCGGGTAAAGCCTAGAATATGAGCAGTGTTGGACAAACAGAACAAACACATTAAATCCTTGTTGACAGCTGACAAAATCATGTGCCTTTCTGCAAGCTGACTCCTCTGCCTGAGCAAACCTGACTTTGCCATATCAGTCACCTACTAGACATGTCTCCTACTGGAAGCATCCCCCTGGTCAACACTTTCATAGAATGTGCTAGGTCAAGAACTCCAGCCGGTATGACATTGTAATTTAACTTCTCCTCTTCTAGACTATGAGCTCCTTGAGAGCAGGGACAATGTCTCTCTTTGCTTGGGTCCTCAGCATCTCAGACCAAGCCTGGTACAGAGCTGGTGCCAGGTAATGTTTGTTGAATGACTGAATAAACAAGCTTCCCCTCAGCTCCAAGCACAAAGCTAAGTCAGTGGCCCCCACGCAGTGAATATGTGGTTGCCTGACTGTCGATGTGTGTCCTAATTAATTCCCTTGCCTGTTTTTTCTTTCTTCTCTCATCCAGAATCACAAACTCCCTCCTGTGTGCTACTCAGGCTCTGCTACAGTAACGTCTTTATTCCATTTTAATAATACCTAGACTATGGACAGAGTGACATAAAGGAAACCCGTGAGTCAAAACATCTATGGTAGGAAAAATACAGGTGACCTATAAAGCACTTCACCAAGTTTCCCGAAGACTTCATGCTTGGACCTTATAAATCACGGGCGCCTGTCCCGCCAGGCTGGGCCAGCCACACTGCTGTGAGCTGCCCATCTTTAAGAGGCCTGGCGACACAATGGCTGGTTGATGCAGGGTATTTATACAGAATTTCCCACATCCATCTTGGTGTAAAAAGGAAGATGATGTCATCCAGGGGGTGAAACAACTATCATCTGTAGAAAACCCTAAGCAGTCTCTGCGACAGTCGTGCTTGTTTATTTATTCTGGGGTGTATGGATTGTAAGAGGAACACTGCAGTGTGCTCGAACATAGGACTTTTGCAGACCTTCCTACTCGCCAAACTGGGAACCATTGCCCTTCTAGGAATCTGCCTTAAGAAAACCATCAGTGAGGTGCAAAGAGAGCTGCCCAAAGATTTGTCCTCAGAGTTTGATTCCTGAAGTGATACCCGCCCCCCAAAAAAGGGGGAAAGGCAAATAATCGCAACTTAACACAGGTGAGAGATAGTTAAGCAAAGTAGATCACATTCCCATAATGTAGTCTTTTGCAGCCACTGAAAACCAGTCACTAGGTTCTTCCCCTTCCCTTCTTTTCCTGATTAATGCTAGTCAAAAGCCAGTAGATGCAGCTGTACAAGGTAGGAGTCTTCAGAAGTTCCTCCAAAGTGAGGAATTACACAGGGTTGCCAAACCCAGAGTATTGCGTTCTGAGTGTCCTTGAAGGAGAGTGGCATAGTGTGGGGGCAGGTCAGATGGGACCCATGCATGGAGATGGTGGTGGCAGCTTGACATAGGGTTTAGAGACTGGGTGGGTGGAAGAGAGTGTCCTCAGAGTAGTATCAGCTGCAGTAGGCCAGCAGGGGCGCTACAGGCAGAGCAAGGTGATGATGAGCCCCGCCCCCGCCCCCACCCGCCACCGTCCCTTGTGGGCAGAAGGAACATGCACCCCAGCACATCAGGTGAGAACCCAGATGGTTGGTGGCATGTCTATGTGATCAGAGGGTGAGTGGCGGCAGTAGTAGTGAATGTATTTTAGGCTTGTCATTGCCAGAGAAGAGTGTTACAAATAAAGAAAAGCAGAAAACCAGGATGAGCCTGTGGTATTGCAGATATCAGCTTGAATTCCTGGAAAAAGAGAGAGAGAATAGAAAGACAGATGATAGCTTGGTGAGGAGGAAGGGTGGAAGGGGAGGAAGGGAGGGAGGGAGGAAAGGAGGAAGAGAGGAAGGGAGATAAGGAGGGAGGGAGGAGGGAAGATGTCAATAGACAGGCAATAGAGAGATATACTAGATAGGCGATAAATAGATATGAAAACTAAGCATGCACATCTCTGTGTGCGTGTTGCGTGTGCTTATCTCCTTTCACTCTATCTTCTGAGAACATCTAAGGACAATAATAGTTCGATAGCAATCAGCACATCTAGCAAATAGATTTTGGTTTCTAAACAACATTCACCACTAAAAGGAACCAGGGGATGTGAAGAAATGGCTTTTTGAAGAGGCAGTCAGCTATAGGCATGCACATTCTTACCTGTGTGGAAGGATCTTACCCTTCTTTCTCAAGCCTGACCCAAGGTTCTGTTTGCAGTAAGCAACTTCACAGAGCACATACTTCACTCCTTGTAGGGTGAAGAGAAGGCTTGCTTAGGGCTTTCTATGGAAGTATTCAGGGTTCTTCATCTGTAACAAACATGTACACTGCTATGTACCCATCTGGGCCATGTCACATTGTTCCCCTAGACTTCTTGGGTGTAGGAAAACCTACACAATCATGCCCATGCTCATGTTACTTGCTGTGATGTGAATAATAAAGTACTATGTCTCTAACTCAGAGGTCTCGTGTATTCCACCAGCATCGAAGAAATACTAATAGACTCTTAGTAGCTTGTAAGTAGGGTAAAATAAAATCCCAGATCTCACAATAATTGATTCCAGGGCTGGGTCAGGAAAAGTATGAGACATGGCTGAAATATCTTTTATCAGAAAATAGAAAGTGTTCAGAGAAAGATGAGGACACATCAAAAGGAAACAGCTTGAAAAGGTTCTCTCTGACCAAATCTGGGGCAATTTGAACATCAAAATAAATAACGATATAACAGATAACTTATTGAATAAGATCCAGTCCTGGTCCTTCAAAGCAGGCCATGCTCTTGGCCACTGAAACTAGTTCAGGGATGGGTATTTGACATAGGCTGTCGAATCAAAGTGAATCTCAAAGGTTATGTGGGGGGGGGGGGGGGGGGGNCTCAAAGGTTATGTGGGGGGGGGGGGGTGAGGAGGGAAGGATGGAATCTCTACTCTTTTCCACTGAGCTTGAATTTGAAAGGGTCTGAGTTTGGAACTGCTCGGCCTTCTTGTCACTATAGAGGAAGAGCCAGGAACTCTTGGGGATCCCATGCTAAACCTGTGAGTGAAACTGTTGTGTAGTCTTGTCATGTTGTAGATGTCCAATGAGGTCTGAACATCCTTGATGTGTACAAGGTATGATTTGTTCCATATCACCAAGGAATGAACTCACTTCAATTCTGACATCTATCTGGAGGTATTGTTAGATCCCAGGTTAATGGTTCTGTCCCACATTATTATCCTCCCACAAACACCCGGACACTTCTAACCATACAGAGAGAAGTGATGGAACCTTACAGATATTTTCACGAATTCAAAAAAAAAAAAAAAGAGGTAGAAGTAGGGACAATTAATGGTCATTAAACCAGCTATGGAAGCTTCCAGGAATCTGAGGTGGGGTCAGAAAGTATTATTGTAACAGGATGGTCCCCAGGAAAGGGGGAAGTTCCAGAATCCTGGTTCCACCCTAAGTGGGTGGAGCTAAGTAAGGATAAGATGATGCTGTAGAGAAAAGAAAGGAACACAGAAGGAAGAGAGGAAGAAAGAAGCACGTAGAAAGCAGCATAGAGACCTAGAGGAGGCATGTAGAGCATAGGAACATGTAAAAATACTATGCTTGCTTTTCGGTCTTGGACTGGTTCAAAAAGATGTGGGTGAGAGACCCGTGGGGAGCTTAATAATGGCAGCTTTCATCTTGATTTTAATTTTTCTCTTTTCCTCCCGGATTTGTCTGACTCTTTCTGACCCTTTTCTATGGGTCTCCACTGAAGAAATTTCCTTTAGACTTGTGGCAGACTTTTGGTCCTTGCTTTGGCCAATCCTATTTAGCTGGACTTTTACCCTCAAAAAAATGGGTAACTTTCAATACTTAACTTATAGTAACTATATTCTTTATCCTTTCTGTATTATACCCTAGTTATATTAAAAAGTTCCTTTCCATTAAAAATCTTATATGTTTATCTTGATGTGGCAGATGGCAAAACCCATTTAAAGAGGGCAGGTTTCGGGGTTCTAAAGTGCCCCTCTCCCTGCCCTGTAACATTACCTGTTACAGAAAAACAATCCAAGCTGATCCAGAGTGATAAAATTCCACAAAAGAATGAATCCACCATAGAACATTCTAGGAGAACATACCTTCTCTGGCAAAACACAAATCTTGCCTTTCAGTCTGCCCACCAGTGTCTTTACAGGCACCTCTTTTTTCTTTTTTCTTTTTCCTTTTTCCTAATAAACCTGACGCTTTAAAATGCAGCCTTTGCCTGTTTGTGTTTAGGCAAATGTCTTTTTTCCTTAATAAACTCACTGTGTGTCACTGAAGGGGAAACCACTGAAACCTTTCTCAGAGAGACCCAAGAACCTCACACACTAAATCCCAACATCTGAACCCCAACAGAAGGATCACATGACTCTACTCCTTGAGCTTTATTACTTTGCTAGTATAGCTCACAGAATTCAGAGAATCATTTACTTATGTATACCAGTTTATTATAAACTAATATCACTCAAAAACAGCCAGATGGAAGACATACATAAGGCAAAGTATGAGGAAAGAGCTTGGAGACTATATGCCCTGTCCAGGTATACCATTCTCCCCAAAACTCTCTAACTCCTATTCTCTTGTGTTTTTCAGAATCTTCATTAAATAGCCATGATTGAGTCACTAGTGACTGAACTCCTATCTAACCCTCCTCCTATCTCCAAAGGTCAGTGGGGTGGGTCTGGAAGTTTCAACCCTTTACTCACTGGGCTGGTTCCCCTAGCAACTAGGCCCCAAACTTGGGTTACCTAGAGGTGATCCTAAAGTCACCTCATTAAAATAACAAAAGACACCTTTATTGCTCTCTCATCTCTTAGGAAATTCCAAGGGTTTTTAGGAGTTCTGTGCCAGGAAGGGGTTTTAAGACCACATATATACTTCTTATATATATTACAATATGTTTATAGGCTCTTTAACCTTAGGAATCCTTCCTCCCCAAGGAAGAATTCAGAAAACTTGCTTCTCTAGACCTATTACACCTAGCCACAGGTCTGATTCCAGGTACTGCCAGTAAGATGTATCCAGGCAGACTTTGTAAAGTAACATGAGAGGAGACATTGCTCAAACTACTTGTTGCTGCAGAAGGTAGCAGCATCTGGTTGAAAGGGCAGTGGTGGCTGAAAAATCATGCACAGGAATATCATGAGGACTGACAGAAGGATTAGTTGCACGAAGCTATAGCATTAAGTGCTCCATTGGTTGTAGGCCTGACAAGTTTTCCTTATCATTTAAGTTCCCCAGCACTTTTAGGGACATGATTCCTGGAAGTTCAGCCTCAATCTTGACTTGTCAGTCCTGTAACAACAATTCTAAATTACCCAATATTCGTTCATTAATCTCCTCTACTATTTGCTAAATTAGAGTCACACACAAGGATTTTCTCTCACTAAAAAAAATGGTACCAGGAGTAGGATAATGCAACTAAGAGGACTAAAATGTGAGGAAAGAAGGACCTGATCATTAATGGTTGAAGCAGATGCCCCTTTGTGTGCAGTGGCAAACATTTGGTCAAATTGTTGCCTACAAACACTTCACACCAATTAAGGTTACAGAGTCAGAAAAAATGAAGGGAAAATACCAGAATATTAGTCCACACCGGTTACTTTGTGTCACTTTTAATACACTCCTAATAGAGAGAGATTTCAGAGAATATCTATAAGGTAACGAGAGAGACACTGATCTGACAGCGTCTGTAACCTAAATTGACTGAGAGTCCCATAATTTGAAATCTTACAAGTTGAATAAGTCCAAGAACACCACTGAAGCGACCATGTAGCAGGATATTAGATCAGTGCCTCCAGGTGTCTACAACCTCTCCTTCAGAGTTCTCTGTGAAGTAAAGGGGAAGTACTGCTATCCAGGGTGCAACTTAAAGAAGGTATCTCTCCACCCAGAGTTACTAGTTTAAATTTCCCAAATAATCAACCAATAAGTCAAGGACTACAAAGTTGGGCAGAGCTCAGAGAGAGTGGGTAAAAGAGAGATTACATCTAGCATGCTTAGATGAACGCTTCTGTTAATAGTTTCTTACACATGAATCAAAGACTAATCCCTTACATTTTTGAGAAATATATAATTCTAACAACAATCTGAGCCTGGCCTATTATACCCTGTGATCATTAACCCCTAAAAAATAGTCTTTGGAGAACAAACTTGCACCAAGAAGAAACAGGCTGCTAAAGTCAAGTAGCCCTCCCAGAAGAGACAACTATCCCCGTCTCCTTTTTAGACGTAGCTTTGACAGACAGAAGCATCCTTTCACACATAGGTCTGATGGGTGGGCTGTATATCTTCACTCAGAGGTCCCAGACTACAGGGTAGATGCAGTCATTGAATTCGGACTACACCTGGAATATATGCATGGAAAGAAAGGCAAGTGTGGAGGTTACTAAAAGGATAAACTATAGCAGACATTTTTATTTATTTATTTAGATTTTTTATTTTTACAATATTTGCTTTCTTTTCTCAGGTGTAGTACCCAAAGAATTTCCACCACCAATTCACCCATGTACCACTACCATATTCCCTTGTGTTTCCCACCCTTCTTTTGATCCCCTTCCCTCCCGCTTTCCTGCAGACTGTCTCTGATTTGTAGTTATCTATTTGTTTTGTTGTGTTGTGGTTTTCTTTCCTTTGGTTATTGTTATTGTTGTTGTTGTTGTTGTTTCTTTAATCCCCTGCATTCCTCCTATAAGTAAAACCATCTGGTATTTTTCTTTTTCCTTTTGACTTATTTCACTGAGCATAATCCTTTCAAGCTCCACCCATGTTGCTGTGAATGGCATTAATTTATCTTTTTTGATTGCTGAATAGTATTCCATTGTATGTATATACCACATATTCTTGATCCAGTCATCTACTTTTGGGCATTTGGGTTGATTCCAAGTCTTACCTATTATAAATAGTTCTGCAATAAACATAGGAGTACAGGTATTCTTTTGCACTGATAATTCTGTGTCCTTTTGGTAGATCCCTAGAAATGGAATTGCTGGGTCATATGGTAGTTCCATTTTTAGTAGTCTAATGAACCTCCCTATAGCTTTCCATAGTCATTGGATCAGTTTTCACTCTCACCAGCAGTGTAGGAGAATTCCTTTTTCACCACATCCTTGCCAAGATTTGTTGCTGCTAGTTTTTTTGATGTGTGCCATTCTTACTGGTATTAGGTGGTATCTCATTGTGGTTTTAATTTGCATTTCCCTTATTATGAGGGATGTTGAGCATTTTTTTCATATGCTTGATGGCCATTTGCATTTCCTCTTTGGAGAAGTGTCTTTTGACTTCTGCCCATTTTGTGACTGGGTTGTTTACTTTGTTTTCATTGAGTCGTGTGAATTCTTTGTGGAACTTTGTGATCAATCTCTTATCAGTTGTATGGAGTGCAACATTTTCTTCCAGTCTGTGGGGTATCTCTTTGCTTTGGTTAATGTCTCTCTTATATAGCAGAGACCACAACTCTCTTCTTCCTTGTTTTGTTCTACTGTTACAGGGCAGGGAGAGGAGCACCCCAGACCCCACACTGGGCGCCAAATCTGTTACAGGGCAGGGAGAGGAGCACCCCAGAACCCCCAAGCCTGCCCTCTTTGAATGGGTTCTGCCATCCGCCGCATTAAGACAAACATACAAAACCTT
>JAGFMF010011606.1:2887088-2897556 GCA_019455555.1 Galemys pyrenaicus | reverse complement strand
AAAGGACCTTTCAGTAGAGACCCATAGAAAAGGGTCAGAAAGAGTCAGACAAATCTGGGAGGAAAAGAGCAAAATCAAAATCAAGACGAAAGCTGCCATTGCTAACCTCCCCATGGGTCTCTCACCCACATCTTTTTGAACCAGTCCAAGACCAAAAAGCAAGCACAGTTTCTTCACATGTCCCTCTGTTCCACGTGCCTCATCCAGGTCTCCTTGCTGTTTTCCATCTTCCTTTCTTCTCCTTTCTTCTCTTTTGCAGAAATTTTCTTATCCTCCTCAGCTCCACCCACTTAGGGCGGAACCAGGATTTTGGAACTCCCCCTTTTCCTGGGATGACCCTGTTACACTACTACCATAGCTAAAAGTTACTCACCTTCCCAGACTCCTTTGCAGCTAAGGTTACCATGTGACGTAGTTTTGACCAGTAAAATATGAGGGAAATGGTTAGGGGCTTCCAGTAAAGCTTGTTTAAAAAATAGAGAGGCTCAGCTGACATAAGGAAGGCAATTAAACATTTTATTTTTTAAACAATATCAGAAGTATTTATACAAAGTTGAACTTCCTTGGACCACTCCTCAAGTCTTGTCTCTTACCCTCCCCTCCTCTCTTGTTATCAGTTGAATGTGTACACTTCCAGCTCATTCTCCTGAATTTGAATATATTTGCATGTGTAGCTATACAATAAATGTATTTATATACATTTGACAAATGTATATGACATATATTTATGTCAAATATATATGACATATATTTATGAGCTATAATATTGTTGGAGCTACTATAAATAGTCTCATACCAAGGGCATTATTCTGCAACTTGCTTTTCTCACTCAACAATATTTTAGAGATATCTCTATGCTACGCTTATAGATCAACCATATCCTTTTTATCTGCCTCATAGTTTTTGGATTGTGGATACTCCATATTTAATTTAGCCATTGGTGAACGTTTAGACTGTTTCTGATTTCACTATTTACTATTTACTCTTTGAAACAAGAAAGGATTAGAAATTCTTGTCCACAGTTCTCCATGTATATCATGTGCCAGTATTTCTCTAGGGTAGATATTCAAAAGTGTAATTGCTAGGTCATAGGCTATGCACATTTTTTATTTTTATGTCCTTTTAAAATTTTAATAGATCCTGCCAAATTTCCCTCCAAAGTGGCAGTACAAATTTATAGTCTCTCAGCAGTGCATGAGAATTCCCCACACTCTTACCAACTTAATTTTTTTTTTTCCAATCTGATGGGTAAGAAATAGCTTCTGGATATGTTCTCTTGCAGTTTTCTGATGAGTATTGAGATCAGTTTCATTTTCTGACTTGTATCTCATCAGAGGCTTGTTTTGGGGGTTCAGGTCAGAAACTCAGTGGGTTCAGGTCAAGGATCTGGAGTTCCTGCAGTAACTCAGGGAAGTTAATGAACTTTCCTGGGGTTTCATTGAAACAACACACAAACAGGATTTAGCCCAATTCCTGGTACAGCAAAAGCACCCAATAAATGCAGCTATCTTTACCATCATCATCATCACTATCACCATCATCATCACTACCAGCACACCAGGTACCTTGATGCGTGATAAGCAGCTGCCTGCAAGGCTTCTAGTGACCTCCACCCCTGGTATTCACACCCTTGTGAAATCTCCTCCCCTCAAGTGTGGACTGGACTTCATGATTTGTTTTTATTGAACAGAGTCCAAGAAAAGTGATGGGCCCTCACTTCCATAATTAACTTATAAAAGACTGACTGTCATCTTGTTGGCATACTCCTGTTGTTTTCTCCACGTGTTCATTTTGATGAAGTAAGCAGCCATGTTGGAGGGGCCTGGATGGTAAGAAATCTAGGGTGCCCTCCTGCCATCTGAACCCCTCTGATGACCACAGGACTGGGTGACACCTTGACTCCAGTCTGTGGGAGGCCTGGAGCCAGCTCAGTCATGCCCAGACTCCTGACCTACAGAAGTTGTGAGATAATGAATGTTGTAATTTCAAGATACCATGTTTGTACTGCACATAGTTGTACCATAGTAACAGATAACTAATACATGATAGACGTTTCTTGAAGAAAATTACTCCACGGACCATCTTTCCTGATCAGTAACATGAAACTCAGAATCTCTTCTAAAAGTATGGCAATAACATATTCATGGCTGAAAATAAACCTATTGAATATTTCCCTAAGACTGGAAGATGCTGTGAGTTATTTTGAAGGAAACTGCTTCTGTGCATTTTCATAGCCATGGACTTAATTTGCCACCCCCTGCTTACAAAGATGGGAGGTAACAGAAGGAGCAAAAGCTTAACAGCCTAACAGACCTGGTTTTTAAGTTCAGTGCTGCTACCTCCAAGCTGGGCTCCCTAGGGTATGCCACATGCCTCGGAGCTCTCATTTCCTAAACCATCAAAAGAAGGTTAAGAAAGAGAACAACCTCACCAGCCCGATATAGGTTTATAGTGGGGATGAGGAGATAGGCACTTGTCCAAGTACCCAATACACAGCTGGTACAGAAATAATTGTCTCTTCTCCCAAACCATTTTGGACCTTGAAATTTCTACCCCTTAACAAATAGGGGGGAAAAAATTGAAAAATATACTACTGAAATGGTAAAGGGCCCACTCCTTTAAGCTTGTATGAAAAGAGAAGGGAGGCCCAGGCTTTCCCCATGGGATAAAGAACAAAAATGAATGGTGTGGCCACTTAAGAATGGCCAGTATTGTCAGAACCAAAATTCCTATATACATTTGCCTTTTCTTCTACCTTGGAAAGGAAAAACAAAAGCAGCACTTGGGATGTCACCTAAAAGGATGAAAGTTGGTTTTTCTTTTAACTTTTCAGTTATTTTTTTCCCATCACTTTCTAAGTAATTAAGGACTGAAAAGAAGTGCTGACTTTAGAGGGGCTTTATTTGGGGCACGTTTCCTTCTTTTTTTCCAAAAGAAATCCTCTCTCTAAGACCACAAACTGCACCTGTTTCCCTTGATTTTAGGGGCCCCTAAATGATGTTTTCAATCAGTAGAAGCCTTTCTTTCTAAACTTGATCTCAGGCCAAAGCTTTATTGCTAAAATATTCATTTTCTTTCACCACCTTCCCGCAAACAAAAAGATAAGAAAGAGAAGGAAGCTCCACTGTTTCCCACCTTTTGTTAAATTCTTCACTATGAAAATTCAAGCTTTTCTTTTAGTGGAAGCATGAATCCTTTGAAATTGGAGCAAGAAACAGCCTCAGGCCTATTTTGGCTAGGGCCCAGACAGCAAGTCTGAGGATGGCTCAGGGAGGATGGGCCCGGTGAAGGCTTCAGTTTCAGCTTTGGCCAAAGCCCACTGTGTCTGCTTTGCTCCCGTCCAGAGGAGCAAGCCCTGTCTAGACAGGCAGCTCCATAGATTATTTCCATTTCAGTTCAGTGCCTTCCTTCACCTGTTCTTGAATGACAAGCTCTTATTGGAAGTCCCATCCTTCACCAAAGATCCTTGAACTTTCTGCCTCCTAGATGACCCAGGAGGAAAGGCAGGTGGGTCTTCTGTGTTATAAAAAAGGAACTCAAAAAAAGCATTATTGGGTAAGGCATCCAGGCCCTCTCTGGTGAAGGTGGCTTTGAAACAAATCAGTCAGGTAACTTTTTAAAAAGAAGAGGAATTTAAAAAGAAGTGGAAGAATTCCAGCTGATATTTCCTTTCGCATTCTTGGCCTCTCTCTACCCAACAGCACAATCAATCCAGTTCTCCCAGTGTCTTACCACAGTAATGAAGGGGGCAGATGTCCCCTCCCACCAACCTAAAGCAGAATGTGTCCTGGGCAGGGTGGTCAGAATTAGCAAATAAAAACACAGGATGGCCCAGTTAAATGTGAATTTCAGATAAACGGCACTTTTTTTCTACTAAAAATTCAATTTTAATTCAATTCTATTCTAATTGCAATTTTAATTGGGCACCTTGTATTTTATCTGGCAACCCTGCCCGTGGGGAATTTGACTCTGGAAAGAGTGACCTGACCGCACAAGTGAGAGAGAGAGAGAGAGAGAGAGAGAGAGAGAGAGGGAGGGAGAGAGGGAGAGGGAGAGAGAGAGAGATGGCTCACAGTGCCCTGGGGCTGTGGGGTGGGAGAAAGAGTGGTCACCCCACCAGGGGGGCACAGCAAGGCCATGAACATAGGAAAGAGAAGACCCTGGACCCCTGTTGTGTCTATGATGGTGCCTGGAGCACCGCATGCAAGGAACCATCACTGATCAGGGTCTTCTCCAAGAAGTTTACTCCTTCCTGCTTAAGACTCTTCCTTCTATCTTCCTATTGAGCCTTAGAGCTATCTAAGGTTCATCCAAGAAATTCACTTCTTAATAATATACTTTTAATTGCAATTTTCCAAAATGTATTGCCTTTCTCACGGGGAAAAAAAAAAAGAAATAATGCACTTAACTGTTTCTGCTGTCATTCTGTCTCTCAAGACAGTCCCAATCTAGGGGCAGGGTCAGAACCCCAACAGGGTCCCAATGCCTCCAGAAGGGCCAGACCTATTTCTTTGGTGGGTTGGTGTCTTTGCCCTTGACATAGAGAACCTGACACTGCTGCAACAATGCTTCTGTTATTTAAGCCATCTAACCTGTCAGCTGTGCTGTGTAGCACGAGCAAGCAAATACAGCTTCATTCTTCTCATGCAGTTACACCTGACTGTGCTGCAGCAATACTTCTGGACACCTTCTCCTCTGTTGTCTGTGGGCTCATAAGAAAAGGGGCAATTTTCTGGGTGGATTTCAGTGCAAGAGGCCATTGAGGTCCTAATGCCTGCTGCATTTTATTTGCCTCCAAACACCAGTGCTGGGAAAGCAGGGTGCTTCCTGCTCCATCTTCTGCAAGTAATGTATCTCTTGGAGGCCTTCCTAGTGGCCTAAGGGTTAAGTCTCGGCACTATCACTACTACAGCCTGAGTTTGGTTTGATCCCAGGCCTGGGAGCTGACCCACATGGCACAGCAGACCTCTCCTGCCTCACCCGTTGCTCCCCTCAGCAGTGTATTTCGGTCGATCTGCCTCTTCTGCTCCCCACTCTGTCTCTGGTGAATCCTCTCACCGACCCCCCCACCCAAGTCTCTGGCCTACACCTCAGTTCTAAAAAAAAAAAATTGTCAGAAAAAACACCCCAGAATCTCTTGGGTCTTCTTCTGGCTGAACTCCCTCCTCACCTGAGCTCTAGTTCTCATGTCCCATTTTGGGATGGCTGATAGCGACCGTCTCTGTCGTGGCTCCCTCCTTGCTCAGGCTTCCCCAGGAAGTCTCAGGAAGCCAATTCAAGCAAGTGGCGTGCTCAGAGGCTCCTGCATGCAATCTGCACAAATGGAACTGCTGTACCTTTCAGCTCCCACCTGAGCAGCTCTCAGAAGCACCTGCCAAACTGGGAAGTGAAATCCACAGCCACATAAGGTTTTCACAAGGATTCCTTCCCTTCTTGAAATCCTTTTAAAACCCAAACTCCATTTTTATTTTTATCTGCAGCACCCCACCTACTCTACACCTTGAGAACATGGTGGTAAAGGAGGTTTCCCTGGCTCCGGCCTGCACAGCTTGGGAGCTAAGGTATGAGTTCTTGCATAAATGGGAGGAGGCTGGTGCCAACTGAGCTCTCTTGTCTCAGATTTTGCTACCTGTATCTAGAGGAATTAGACAGGCTGGGTGTGAATACAAGCAATATCTTTGCAAGTTGTAATTTAATTCTAGGTAGACTATCTTAACTGTTTATTAACTGGTTCCCGCATGTATTACTCAGAAAATTTGGCTATATGCAAGAGAAAACTAACTCAACTAGTTTAAGGTTAAGAGAGGAATGGAACTTAGGTACTTAGGAAACTCAAGAGTCCAAGATAGTACTAGTTCAGCCACAGGCACAGCTGGATCCTGAAGTTCAAACAGGGCATAGGCTCTCACTCAAGCGCTGTGTGTTTTCTCCTGTGTTAACATCTGTGTCACACCCCACACACAAATCCCATGTTGAAGTCCTAGTCCCCGGTACCTCAGAATGTGACTACATTTTGTGATAGCGTCTCTAAAGAGGTAACTGAGATAAACTGAAGTCACATGGGTGGGCCCAACTCCAATATGATTAGTGCCCTCATAAGAAGAGATAAGAGCAATGATAGACACAGAGGGAGGACCGTCTGAAGACACCAGAAGATGGCATCTGCAGGCCAAGGAAGGAAGCCTTGGAATAAATTAAACCTCTTGACATCTTGACCTTGGACCCTAGAACTGTAAGAAAATAAATCTCTGTTATTGAAGTCACCCAACTGTGGGTTTTGCTGTGTAGCACAAGCAAGCAAATACAGCTTCATTCTTCTCAAGTAGCAACACTGTGACCTCTGCAGTTCCAGGCTTCTATCCCAGCTCAGCAGAAAGAGTCCCTTCCCCTAGAAGGCCTAGCAAAAATTGAGTCTCATTGACCTGACTCAGGTCCTATGTACATTCTGAGCCTATCTCAGTGACCAAAGGGTAAGGAGGAGGCTGATTAGTCAGACTTACCCAGTGGGAGTCAGCCAAACCACGTGGCCCAAGATCAAGGGGACACAGATGGGGAGTCCCCAAGGGAAAATCAGGGCAAAGAGGGTAGTAGGTACCAAAAGGTGGAGACATGGGGTGTCCACTCTGCCTGGCTCTAACTTACCCCACCCACAGACCCCCGAGCTGCCAGAGAGCTTTCTCTTCAGGCAAAACCAGACCATTTTAACCTCTCCTTCAGTAAAGTCTCAACATCTGGCCTTGCCCGCCACTCCTCCATTTCCCTGCTCAAGATGTGCCTACCCTTGCAGCTCTCAGTCTATAGCACTTTGGGGGCCTGGTGTCGCCCGCCCCCCACCAAAATACTTCTCTCTCCCTCCTCAAGATCCAGACATAAAGATCACCCTGTCTTGGAATCCTTCTCTTTAGGGACAGACACAGCTCGCAGGTGGGCAGTGTGATGTAAAAGACAGACAGACTCTACCTACATGCAAATCTGTGCTGTGTGACTATGGGTGAATTACTTAATTTTTGTGCCTCCATTTTCTCAGGGCTTAGTTCCTTGCATTGTCGCCAGAAACGAAGGAGTTAATACATGAAAAGCCCCTGGAACAGTGTGTGGTATTTGGAAAAGGCCTCGTAGGTGTTGGTTATTATCACCTCGTATGTCTCTCGCACACACCCCTACTGGGATGATCTATTCGCCAGCCCGCTCCCCGCTAAGGAGTCTGGGCTCTCCTCTGAAGGGAGGGATGTCTGTTCATCACCTTGGACCCCTGGGTAGGATCCAAGAGTCGGTTTGCCGGTTTCACAGCACCGAATGAGTGCTCCGAATTTCAAAGCCCTGAACGCAGTAAGTGAGTGACTGATCATGCAGAGAGCGGAGATGAGACACAGGAGTCCCGACAATGGAAGGAACACCCTTCTCCAACTGTGCAGCCCTCCACCTGTGCCTGAAACCGCCCTCATCCCGGAGTTCTCCTCGAAGCCATTTTCCTCCTACTACCACCCCTACCTCATTCAGCCGAGTTCAAGAGCAAACCACCAGCAAAACCCAAAGAACGTTCATGGGATAAATCACTGGATTACTAATCAGGTCCACCCGTCCCACCTTTAACCACTATTTTCCCTGCGAAAAATAAACACGCCTCCTCCCCACCGCCTGACAGCGAAGCCATTAAACCCAGGAAGGGCGTGTCTCCCACGGCAGCCCAGAAACAACTTGAAAGTGGAAAAATACGGTGGACTCGGTGATTCAGTGGTCGTTCAGATAGCCAAAATGTTTGGTTTCAGCTTTGACAGAGCCCATTCCTCAACCCTGTTTTGTTTCTCTTAGATCGGAGAGGGGGTGGAGCCTCGGAAGACACCTGAACTGGGTGGACGCCAGTGGGTTTCCCTGGGTGAGTTTCAATCCCCTTCGGCCCCTGGCCGCGGTACTGCTAGCTAGCGGTCCTGCAATCGCAGGTGAACTTGAACAGCGCCCCCTGGAGGAAGTCCAAGAGGTGCCTTAGAAACCAGGGAGCACGGCCCCCAGCGCTTGGGCGACACATTTGGCTCTGG
This sequence comes from Galemys pyrenaicus, assembly GCA_019455555.1. NCBI lineage: Eukaryota > Metazoa > Chordata > Mammalia > Eulipotyphla > Talpidae > Galemys > Galemys pyrenaicus. The sequence goes on along the minus strand of JAGFMF010011606.1, from coordinate 2,889,520 downwards.
CTTCTGGCAGCTAAAGCAGAAAGAGAAACACATCGAGTTGCATAGTTTTCATTTTCCGACAACAGAAAGCATGTTCAAACCTCGGCAGAGACAACATTTTTACTGGAACCAGGCTCCAGAAAGAATGTATCAGGGCACTGCAGGGATAAAGGACACTGGGTGACAGGAAGGGGGGTCGGGGAAGGGATGGGGGAAGGGTGTAAATCCCTGCAACTACACTGTCCTTGGTCTCACTTTGTTTCCTTCATTCTCAGAATATACACCTGCTGAGCGGGCAGGTGATGCCTGGCTGGCTGTGTCTGGGACCACCCGCCACAAGAAAGAGCAAGACTACTCCCTACTTCCCAAAGTTTCTGGTTCCCTCCCTCCTTCTTCTGTGTTCAGAATGTCCCCTACCTCCCCCCCCCACACACACACACACCCTGTTCAGGCTGTCACCTTCATCTACCCATCAGAACAGGCACCACAGCACGATCAGCCTTCCTTCCTCATTTCCAGAATCGAATCATTTGGAAAGGAGCTGGGACCAGGAGGAACCCTATTTACCTGGGTACCCCTTGTTCCCCAACAGTCAACCTCCACTTTGTTCTAATAGAACCTTGGTAGGGTGTGCCCAGCTCTAGAAGATACTGATTGACCAAGAAAGCCAGGGACCCCACCCCATGCCCTTCCATCAGTTACCCGCTTTGCCATTTCCTGTTTTCAAGGCTAATCTGTGACCCATTTTTATCAGAGGTGCCTGCAAAGCCTCTAAGAAAGTCCTTCCTTCCCTAATATATAGAAAGCCCCCACTTTCTCACTTGCAAACAATGTGTGAAGACATAACACTCTGCACTGTGGCAGCCATCTTAAGACTATGAGGTAAGAAGCTGGACTCTAAAGGAAACAAATTGGGGGCGGGTGGAAGAATAAATAGAGAGTACTGGATGTTAATTTTGAATCATTGGATCGACCTGGGACCAACTTCCTGCCTGTAAATACCAGTGTGAGATGCCTTCAGTGCTTTCACTACTGTTAGATGGTTATTCTGTTATGCAAACAAATACATCCAAATTAATATGACAGGTAGATACTCAATGTTACAAAATTCAGTCCTGGGGAGACCCCCAGGGGTGGTGACAAGAAAGCATGCTTTGGAATAAAATCATTATGACTTTCCTCTTGTGGTCTAACATGCATTCTTGGAAAGTCATTTTACCTCTCTAAGCCTCTGCTTCCTCACTGGACGGGGGTAAAGATGACAGGCTAGATGTAAAAGTTCTGGACACACTTCCTGTCTGCCTGCCTGTCTATCATTTTCCCCAGCACCTGGAGTCATGCCGAGCACACAGTGGGCATCCCATAAAGTTCTGCTGAACAAAGGAATAAATTCCTTTCCTTCCCTCTTGTAAAATGAGGTTTCAGTGGTATATTGGTTTGCTAGGACTGCCAAAACAAAATACCACAGACTGGGTGACTGAAACAGCAGAAAATTTTCTCACAGTTCTGAAGGCTGGAAGGCCAAGATCAAGGTGGTGGCAGGTTTGGTTTCTTCTGAAGTCTATGTCCTGAGCTTGCAAAGGGCCTCTCTTCCTCCAGCTCCAGGTCTGCCTCTGTAAACTTGCATCCCTGGTGTCCTTCTGTATGTCCAAATTTCTTTTCATATCAGGACACCAGTGCTATTGAATTAGGGTTCACCCTAATGACCCCATTTTAATGTTATCACCCATATAAAGGCTTTATATCCTATGTCCCTATTCTAAAGTCTTAGGGGACAGAAGTTCTGAATTTGGGGGAACAAAATCCATCCAATACAGTTCTTTATTGACAAATTTTATCTCATTGGTTAGTTGAGATCTTTTCTTCACTTCCTTCCTGTCATTGGTCGTTTGAGCCTCACTCTTGGAGTACTCGTTCGAGATTATTTTGATAAATGGTATCAGAGCATTTATTTGACAAACACAAGAACAGCCAGTTTTGCTTTTCTCAAACTACTTTCCGCATATATGATCCCAGTGCCTCCTAGACTTCAAGAGGTCAAGTGACTTTCCTGGTGTCATTCCCTCATCAAAAGATAAGAGGGGCCTCCCTGGTGGTGCATCAGGTTGAGCAATGCACAATGAAGCTGCTGCAGTTGCTGTGTTGCAAGTTTGATCCCCGGCCAGGGAGGGGACCCACATGGCGCAGCAGACGTCTCCTGCCTCGCCCACTGCTCCCTTCAGCAGTGTACTTCGGTCGATCTGCCTATTCTTGCTCCCCACTCCGTCTCTGGTGAATCTTCTCACCCCCCAAGCCCCTGGCCTATACCCCAGCTCTTGTATGCATAAATAAAATAAGCCTTTTTTATTTTTTTCCATTTTTTTATTAAAATATTTTAAAATTTACATATACTTGCCATCAATTGTAATCCCCATGTATTCCCCATCACCATCTCACCAGTGCACCATCACCTC
>JAGFMF010011606.1:2859846-2887038 GCA_019455555.1 Galemys pyrenaicus | reverse complement strand
TTGGTTTCTGTGTCTTTATTGCTGTTATTGTTATTATTATTATTGTTCTTATTCCTTTCCTTGATCCTCCTGTGGTTCCCTTATGTTCCTCCTAAGGGAAGAACCATCTGGTATTTTTCTTTTGCCTTCTGACTTACTTCGATAAGCCTTTTTTTAAAAAAAAAAAAAAAGATAAGAAGCAGGTGGACCTCTGTGAAGGACAGCAGGGACCCAGGCCTCTCCCTCTAGGGAGCTCTTCCCCGTGACAACCCCAGCCATCTCCCAGCCTCCCATCTTTCACTCCAACTCTAACCAGACACACCCATGCCCTCTTTGGACAGGCGGAGTCTCAAATGCCTTCCCTCCTTACCCCATGTAGTTTCCCCAGGAACAACTCCACGCCCTTATAGGGCTATGTAATCTAAATGCATAACCCTGACCTCAGTGTGGTCATATCAGCCAGGCTCTGGCTGTTCCTCGCCCAAGTGAGGAACATTTCCTGTCGGAGCATCTGACAGTGCCAGCTCCAATGGGCCTGGGCAAAGCATATCCCTGCACGGCAGAGACATCTCCCACTGTTCCCTCTGTGCAGTGGATGCTTTGGAAGAATAAATATTTTAGATACCAGGGCAAGGGAGAGTTAACTTGTGCAACTTGGGCCAAGGCTGTGAGGGAGAGGTTGCTGAGGCCACTGGCCTCCATTTGAGAGGGGACTGGGTTTGTACACAGACCTTCCCCCGCACCCCCAGAACAGAGGCTTTACCTCCTGTCTTTGAGCCCCAAGGAGAGGATGTTCTCACCTGGCATTCCATACGTGACTTCCTTGCCCGAGGGAGGGGAGAAATACTATTTTCCTGCTAGAGAGGAGGCTGAGCTAGCTTTCCATAGAGAAATAATGACATCCAGTGGACATCCAGGTCATCCTCACACATGGGGGATGGCGTGCCAGCCGGGGACCCCTCCAGAACTGGGACGACAAGGAGCAGTGTCTGGAGCCCTAAAATGCTGAGCTCAAATCCTGATTCTGCCTCTTAGTGGGTGATCTTGCGTAAGTCATTTCCCTCCCTAGGAAAATGTTTCCTCCAGGGAAGTGCAGGACTCCAAAAACACGTGTGAGCCGTTAAGCAAGCAGCGGGTGCTCGTGCCAGCAGAACTTAGGTTTCCTTCAGCACTACAAGGTAGAAGGGAGTCAACTTTGGAACCAGATAGCCTCTGGTTCCGATGTCAAATTCCCAACTGACTGAACTCAAGTGAGTGATCCTCTCCCCGAGCACGAAATTCTGTGCACTCATGGCTATTTCCATCCCCAAGGGCTGTGGCCAATATGAGTCCCTATTATTATTTGTGCACCTGCCGCAGCATTCCTGGACTATGGCAAGGCGGAAGTGTCCCCACACTGGGGGCGTGGGTGGCCCAGGAAGGCCTCACAGACGGCAGCACTGGCGGTTCTGCATCTGAGAGAAGCAGAGGAGAGCTTCAAGTCCCTGGGTTTCCTGAGGTCCAACCATGTCGGGCGGGGGTTGTGCAGGTGGTAAGGCTGAGATCTCATGGAGCTCCAGAGCCAACGGCAGCTGGTGACCATGGTCACCTTTTGGTGAGACAATTACACAGGTTGAGGGAGAGTGGTTGGAGAGAAGCAGACAGGGGCTGGGGAGAGAAAGACCACCTCCTCCCATCCCCCCAACACCACATCTGCCAAGAGGAGAACCCTAGGGGCCCCGGGAAGAAGGCATAGTCAGGCCTGAACGTGACTGAACTATAAACCCTATCTTGGAGCAAAATCCTTGAATCACAGGGAGGTAAGCCAGAAAATGGCTAGATTAAGTGATCTGCCCTGAGGCACATGGGGGAGCTCAGAAACCAGAGTTTTCTGCCTGTCTTCTAGAAATAAAGATGTGTTTTTGCATGCCTGAGTTTGTGACTGAGAAATGAGTACTCTTGACTTAGGCAAAGCTGGTGGACATAGTAGGACCTCGAGAGAGGGTACCTGCCTTTCTGTTTCCTCCTCTCTTGGTGAAACTGGTTCCCCACCACACAGAACCCCACAGCCACCCATTTCTAAGGGGGAGCTGTTCAAGGTACTCTCTGCTTCATCTTGAGTTCCAGGAAGAAAGGAAAGTGTTCAGGCCTGGGCTGGGCAGGAGACATGTCCTCAGTACTAAGAACTTGGCTATATACCTACTATGTGCCAGGCACCTCAAAGGGGAATTATCCTCCCCACACACTCACTTTACCAACAACGATGAGGATACTCCCCACATGGTACTGGAAGGACACTGAGGAGCTAGAGTTTCAGCCTGACCTCTGCCCCTCAATCCCAATAAGGACTTGGCTTCCTGGTGTTCGTGGACACCTCCCTATGTGCAAGGTGTCATAGCAGGCTTGATGATGAAGCAGGAAAGGTTAACACTTATTCAGCCAGCATTGCATGCCATGCTCTGTGCTTTCCTGCACTATCCTCTTTATTCCTCACAAAAATCCCCGTGATCTACACTTCCTCCTCCATAATTCCCTCCCATTTTGCAGATAAAGGAACTGAGGCCCATGGCTCCTCACCTACAATCATGCACCCAGTCAGGACCACCTGGCCAGAGTAGACACAGCATCCTCACACTTGGCCACTCTGAGACCAGGGAGGAAGCACCTGTAAAAGCAGCCAGGCTACATCCATACCCCAGAAGACTTTTCAGATCTCCGCTATGCCTGGCAGTTGCCATCAGTACCCACATACCAAAATGGGCATCACCTTACTTTGCAAACAATATAAAATACTTCTTTTCTCTTCTCTTCTTGGTTTGCTCTGTGACCTTGGACAAGTGTCTCTACCTCTCTGAGCCTAACTGTTCTCATGCATAAAGTGGGGCCTGCCAGTCCCATTTACAAAAGCACTGGGAGCTGTTGTTTTCATCTCAAATCCCTCTCCTCCCCCAGCACACCTGTGAGTGCCCTCCACCCCCTGCCTCCAGCCTGGCTCCCAGCCACCAGCTCCCCTGTCCTGGCTCTTAACACAGGCCCAGCAACAGGCCAGGACATCTGCCTGAGAAGCTATGGAACTCTGCCCCGAGCCAGGGTCCTGCCAGCAGAGAGTTTAAACAAACAGACCTAGGCAGAAACGAAATGGTCTGTCGGTTGTAAAGGGCTGTACTTCATGCTCATGTGCTCAGGTTTCATGATAATCCAAGTGATGGTTCTCTTGAGAAGGATTAGGAAGAAAATGCCAGGGGGTCAGAGGGGAGCAAGAAAAAAACAGTCATGTACCTGAGGCAAGCCCTGCCAAGAAAGTGGCCCCAATGGTCAATAAACCAAGGATGGTGGGGGATGGAGAGGTGCTGGGGGCACTAGAGGAAAGAGAAAGTGGGGCTTTTTCCAACTATTCTAGAGTCCAAATCAGACCTTCAGCAGAGAGAGATCCTTCCACTACATTTATAGAAAAAGGCCACCACCAATCCCAAACCAATGGTCAGGATTTAATGGGGTGTAATGGAGTCCTGAAGCAAATTCAAACACCCCTGCCCCCAACCATGCTGGTAAGGCTTGAAGAGCCTAAAGAAAACAGCAGAATGTACATGACAACAGAAGCCATTACAAAGGACACTCAGTCTGGATATGGGGAAGGCAATAGGGCATGATGGGGATTGTGGCACTGGGGATAGCTGGTGCTGCATTGACAGCTCTAGCTAATCTTTGTCAGGCAGGAATGCAGGCCCAGAACTGCCAATCTTGATTTTTTTTTTTTCCAGAGAAGTAGGAAAGAACGGATTTTATTTTTTAATGTGCATGTTCCCGATTTTTAAACACTGGCAACTATTTCAAATGTGTTTTGAAGTACTGCCTGGGCCAAACAAAATAGATCTGCAAGCCAAATTTGACTTACAGGACACAGGTTTGCAGACTGAAGTTTTACACGATGGTAAAGGCAATGGAATCTGCCTGGACTCAAACTCCATTTGTCCCACCTGCCGGCTCGGTGACCTTGGGCAAGTCATCTAGCCTCCCAAGCCTCGGTCACTTCATCTGTAAAATGGGTATAGTAGTAGTCCCTGATATTTTGAGAAAATTAGGTGAAACGATGTCATGGCAATTTCTTAGCACAATGCCCAATTCGTAGTAAGCCCTCTAGATATGTTAGCTATTGTTAATAATGAAGGAGGGACCTGAAGATAGAACAGCTTTAGGGGCTGAAGGAGGAGGTCAGGAAAACGACAAAGCAGGGGAAACAGGAGTGAGCCTAAAGGGAGCATTCCCTGTCTTGCTCGGTCAGGAGTGGCCCTTAAGGGATTATTGTCACACTCCCATCAATTTGACCGTAAAACAGCACACAGATTGGACAGTGCTCTGAAGAGTGATTTTTCCACTTCATTCCAGAACATTGCCAATGTGACCTTGTGAAATCTGCTGGACTGTTGCAGAGCAAATGGGGTTAGACAGGGTGGCCTGCAGGAGGCAAAGTGGTGTCCCGGTCTATGGCGTGGCCTCCACCTAGCTGTGTGACTTTGGTTGTGTCGTTTCCTCTTCCAGATGCAAAATGGAATGACAATAGCTGCTCCTCAGGACACTGGTGGGAGATAGGGATACAGTGATCCCCCATATTCCCAGTTTTCATTTCCAAGATTTCAGTTCCCCCTGATCAAGCTGGTATGAAAATAATATGTAAATAAGATCTTCTGAGACATGAAAGACCACATTTACAGAACATTTACTACATTCTTGATAACATTGCTTATCATTCTTCCACCTTTTCAGTTATCCTTAATCTATATTTTGCCTAATTTGTCAATTAAACTTTATCACAGGAGAAAGCACAGTATATGTAGAATTTGGTGCAGCGTCAGGTATCCACTGGGGGTCTTGGAGTATATCCCCAGCGGATAAGAGTCTGCTGCACTGCAGGAGGTTCTTGTACAGAGCCCAGGTTCCATAAATAGGGGGCTACCACCACTGGCTCTTATGGTCGTTTTCATTATCCGGGAGGCAGTGGAGGAGCCTGCCTGACCTGGACCTCTCCTGAGGAAGCCCTCCTCGTTTTCTTCTGGAGAACCATCCCCTCCCTGTTCCCAACTGAATGATTCAATTGGCGTTGGCTCCACCCCAGGCTCCAGGGACAGGGGTGTGAATCAGGCCGAGCTAATGAGACAAGCATGATCTCCTGGGCCAACGGGAATCAGATCCAGGACTTTCATTCAAACTGTGAGGGAAGAACAGCTCCCTCTTTCCCACCAGATCTGTTGTAGTGAGGAGCAGGCCGGGGCTGCTGGCAGCTGTCTCACCACCATGTGGGAAGAGTGTAAGAATGGAGCCAAACTTGAGGAAATCAGAGCAAAGAGATGGAAAAAATTCTTGATTCTTGATAACATTGCTTAAGCACCTGGATCCAGCTTTGCCTGAGGCTTATACTGTGCTGGACTATTCCATTACACAAGCCAAAAAATTCTTTCTTTTGCTTAGACCATTTTGGATTGGGTTTTCTGTAACTTCAACCAAGAACCTCAACAGATACATGAGCCTTAGGATGAGTTAAGAAAATGCCCCAAAGGGAGAGTTTAATTAGTTGGCAATTCTTATGGGTTCTCAGACCATGCACTGTGCATGAGAACACTATTTTCCTTCCTCCAAGATTATGGTAATCTACCCTGAGAGCCTCACAGACTCTGGTCAAGCTTTCCATAAAGAGGTGGTTCTCAACCAGGCATGATTTTGCCTCCCAAAGAACATTTGGCAATGTCTGGAGACATTTTTGACTGTCACAATGGGGCAAAGGGAGGGAGTCTGTGCTACTGGCATCTAGTGGGTAGAGAGACCAGGGCTGTTACCAAATATGGGAGAGTGCCCCCACTCCCACCACCACTTCGGATCAAGAATGAACCCATCCAAACATCAACAGTGCTGAGACTGAGAAACCCAAAAGTAATACATCATCCAGTATCTTTCTCCTCCCAGTTCCTTCTTCAGCAACCCTATATCCCTGGGATCTTAAAATATTATACACTTAAGTCAAAAACCAGGTTATCTGGGAACTTCACATATTTTATGGTGTTCTCTTAAACTATAGTTTGAAGTAGGCAAAGCTGCGACTCAAAGCCATGTCAAAGAAGCTGCCCAAAGTTCTTATGTAGGTGATGCAATAAAGCTTTCCTTGGTCTGTAGCCACCCTCCCATCACCAAACAACTACAGCCAGCGGGCCATTGAGAAGAGCAACTACCTCTCTGCTGTCCCCCCATATCCAGCAACAACAAAGCAGCCATGTATGCAAGTCATCTAAATCCCACACAGCCACTAGAGGGGAAGGGAAGTCTGTATTCCCTAGACTAGAGCCGCATTTCTCAGGACACAGGTCTTGTGAGATACTCACAGGGGAAACATGGTTCCAAGGTTAACCACGGAAACATGAAAGCTTTTGTGACCTTCCTCGAAGGTCACACCATACACCAGCACACGAAAAGCTCTGATAAGTCAAACTGTAAAAATCAACAAAAAGCTCCAAGTTTCAGTATCTGTTACTTCCCAAACCCATTGGATCACAGAATTCTCACCTCTAACACTTACTTAATATGCCCTGGAACTATTGTGTCAGAGGACATACACTGGAAAACATTTCAAGGGCTCTGTGGACAAAATAGATAAAGCACAATGAAATGTAAATGTTGATCCAGGGAAATCAAATAATGGGGAAATAGAACAAAGCCCTGTGGCCAGAAAGATCTCTTAACATTCCGAGTATGCGCATCCTAATTTCATTTGAGCATGTCCCCCACGGAGATACTCCAAATAAGTCTCCTAAGGGTTAACCAAGTGCCAAACATTAGGAGGTAAGTCAGACTCCAACGGCTACAGCAGAAGAGCTAGCATGGGTTGTCTGTGTAGAAGGGATGAGGTTGTTCTGTCAAGGAAGTATTCCTGGAGCAAGTTACTCATGCCATGGAGAGTAGGGGCAGTTTCCCCTTGAATCTTAAGACCGCCAACAAATTTCAAGAGCATACTGATAACTTCCTACACCTCATCAGTTATACTTACCTTGCCAGTTTATTATGGAACCGGGTGGGCTGAACAGTGTGGTAGAGTATGCTAACCCGAGAACGTCTTAGCAGCCACTTCCAATCTCTCCTCTGCAGGGAATCACACAGACCCATCCACCTGTCCCAGTAGGAAAGAAAAAGGCTTGGTCATAGCTGCCGAATGGATAAAAGCTAGGCACCTGACTCAAGGGTAGCCTGTCCATTGGCTGGTTGGTGACCTATGAGGAGGCCAGAACAAAAAAGTCCCCCCAGTAGTTCCAAGTAATTTTGTTGAGCAGGCTCAGTCCCTGAAGCATTTAAATAAGTTGGTGGCAGAAGATGCCTGGAGCATGAAGTGAAGGTCCTTGAACTCCTTCTCTGAAGCCATATGACCTCGGCTCCCGCAGGGGTCGAACCCAGAATCCAGCCCTGGACTTTGACGCTCCTCATTAGTGGGTCAGCACCGGGAGTCTGGAGTTCTGTTCCTCTGCTGATCTCGCCCAGGTAGTCGTGAGGTTATGAAACCCATGGCAGGAGAACCGGGGCCTCCATAGTGACAGTCAGTGTCGAAATACTGGCAGTAAGGGGCCTGGCTGTCGGCAGGAAGCCCATTCACCTCTGAAGACACCTTTGATGTCCCAGACCATTTGGACTTCAGTTTCCATACCTCCCAAGGGATACTGCAGTTTGCACTTTATGGCTAAAGTCACAGGGAGCAGATTCTATGGGCTGGCCCAGAAATCACCTGGAGGGCATCGCAAATATACAAAATCTCCTTTCTGGAGTAACAATGCAACTGTGCTCTGGACTTGAGGTGGAGTGGTTTGTAAAAGCTGGTAGGGAGGGGGCAGTCAGGATCCTGTACTTGACTTGAAAATGAAGTTGTGCTCACCGAGACTGGAGGAAAGGAGAGGAGGTGGACTTCACTTGCTTGAATTCTGCTCTCCAGCTCAGGTACAGAGGCAGCTGAACCGCGTCCCTGGAGTCTGACCACAAGCTTTAGGACCCAGCCGTCTTCGGGCAGGAGTGTGCAGGCTAGCTTGGGGCAGCCAGCTTCAGGAGACTCGGACAGACCTCTGCAGAATCCTGGGGACCGTGTGTGTGTCAGACCAGTGAGCAAGAGTTCGGTCCGCTCCCACCACAGTCACTGAGCCCACATGAGCCACTCTGTCCAATCAGTGCACTGAGGCCTATGACCACAATATTCTCCCCATACCCTTGAGTCAGGTGCCCATCACTAACATGTCCCTTGGTACATATTATAGACAGAGAAATGACCGCACATTATGCCCAAATGGAGTGAAACTTGTAGGCAATGTACAACTGAGAATTTACCATTATCTCTTCTTTTTCCTTCCCTCCTTACCTCTTCTGATAGCTATTTAAAGGCAAAATCAAAATGGAGATCGACTGTCTCCATTTAGACTTTTCTTTGGGTTCCTTGGACCATCTGGGTGGTCCTCAGACTCTAAATAACTATAAGGATGGCCACATCTGAGCTCATGTTTTAAGGTTTTTCATGTGCTCATTTTGGAATCCAAATGCCACAAAAAGGCAGACCTTATTGTACCCCGACAGTACTCACCTCTATGGGCTTGTACATTTGGCACACATTTATCAGTACTTGTGATCAGAGGTCACCAGGATGGATCCTGGTATGAAGGAAAGCAGAAGGGCTCCTGGGAGCCCAGGCTGGGCTGGTTCCATCTCACTGAATGTGCAGAGCAGTCCAGGGAGGAGCGATGAGAAACAAATGCCTTGTCACCCAGCCAATAAAGAACAGAGATTGTATCGTATACACCTCTATGAAAGAGGGAGGAGCACAGAACAGGCGCCATTCTCTCCACCCCCACTTACATGCAGCTACCTTGGATTACAGGTCCCAGCATGCCATGAACTAGACTCCTTTCATAGGGAAGTTACTGGGGAATAGGAGTGGTGCTGATTGACCAGGTGAACCCATAAAACAGCGAAGATAGGTGGGCCTGATATCTTGGGCTGATATCAGCTCTGACTTGTACCCAGGTGTTGTTGGAAGAGACTTGGAGGACATACATAGAGGAGACACCTGTAAAGATACTTGGAAGAGACACATCACCTGGGTGAGAAACACATGGGGCTGGGGTGGTATTCCTGGTCCTTGGCAAAGACAATGGCAGCTGTTATCTTGACTTCATATTGATTATGTGGCACATTTTGAATTTTGAGTCTCCTGCACCAGCACTTTGGGACCTGCTTAATAGCCTCCCTGTGGTACCCCATCAGAAGGTGCCTTAGATTTGTGGCAAGCTTTTGGGTTCTAGTAATCCCATTTCGTGGCAAGCATTTTTGTCTGGACATTTGCCCATGAGGGGATAAATAATTTTCAGTGTATTATTAGGAATATCTTTTCTTCTCTCTTTCTTGCTATGCACATTAATTCTACTAAAAATCTTTCACACTAAGAGTATGCTTCCTTTGCCTTTGTGCAAGAGGGTGACTAAATCCCTTTCAGAAAGTGCATTCCTTAGCAATTTGGGGTGCCTGGGTGCCCCTCAGTCACATGCTAACAAGATGAAATGTGGACCCAAGCCTCCTAACACCAGAGGCAGGCTCTTTTACCCTTATATTCACAGTCCTTAAATGTGCATCTTAATGTCTACAAGCCTAAGGAAATGGGGATAAGGCACAAAAGGAGTTCTGGGGCTAGAGAATTTAGCTTCTGCTCAGTCAATCTGGGAGAAAGTGATATTTGAGTTGAACCTCAAAGAACAAGCAAAATCAGTCATTTCCCATGAGGAACAGACATGCCTGGCGGTGGGAGCAGTGGGTACTGGGTTCTATCTGCCCAGCCGTCTTTCTTGGGACCTCAGTACCTGACCTTCCTTTGGAAATCTGCCTCCCTTCCCTTCTCAGTGCATGTTGTCTGTGTGGGGTAGGCCCCAGCCCTGGCTTCAGGGTGGCCATGTGACCCAGGCTTGGCCAACCAGGGCATCAAATTCCTCTCATCCAGTGATGGTTTAAAGGATGGCACATGTCCCAATCTGCGTCAAGGAGATTAAATCCAGGATTCTTTGGACATGCTGGGAAGAGCTCTTGCTCCTACCAGAGGATAGGATATATGCCTGGGGTTGCTAGCAGCTACCTGGCCACCATGTGACATGAGAGATGCCTTCAAATGAGACTATGCTCCTATGGAGAGAGCAAGGACACAGAGCTGATGAGTTTGAGCTCCCAGATCCTAAGACTAGCCCATTACTATGGGCTATGAGCCAATAAATGTTCATCTTTTCATAAGCCAGTTTGAACCGAGCTCCATCCTTAGATCAACAGAATGAACAGAATAGAGGGCTGGAAATACCAGTCTGATAAGAGGTAGCTGCTGAGATTGTGTTAAGAGACTCTGACATTACTATTCAGCTGAAGATGCAGCAATCAGAATGACTTTTTAACCTCTTAATGAACACAATTTACAGACTGGTTGATCAGAAAGCAGGATAATAGAGTTTTGAGAGCTTTAACAAATCTACCATGGATTAAAATCTCCTTTTGATGAGAAAACGGACTCAGAGAGCAGAAGGGCATGGTCTGAATTAACAGCGAGCCAGTAGCCCCAAAGAGTGGGATACTGAGGAAAGCTTACAGGTCAGGTAAACTGGGTGTGGGCAGAGGGGAGGACCCAGATATTGGGCTGGGAGGAGTGATCGTGAAAGCCACTGTTCTACGTCTCAGTGCCCATGCTTCTAAGATGGAGCTCAGGCCTTCACTGAACTGTGAATTGTTGAGTTCTTTAATCACCATACCCCCAGATAGCCTCTGAAGAAGACAAACAAGGTCCCGTTCTCAGGAAGTTTATGTTTCTTAGGAGAGAAGTAGAAAATACAGTTTGTTTTTCCATCTGCCTTTCCAAGTCATTCTTAGGCTTGAAGGGGCACAGTTGTCTATTTTGTCACAGCCTAGCTCAGTACCTCACACATAGTAGGCCTTCAGCGAGCCCATCTTGAATAAATTCAAATAATAAATACAATCACATACCATGTAACAATGTTTGGGTCAATGACAGGCTGCTTATATTTCAGCAGTCTCAATAGACTATACCATATGGCCTAGGTGTGTAGTAGCTAGACCATCTAGGCTTGAGTAATTATACTGTGATGCTGCACAACGATGAAAATGCCTAACAATGAATCTCTTGCATGTATTCCTGTCACTAGCAACATTAACATAGGACTGTACTATAAGTAGAACACATGATGCAATAGAGAGTAACGTGGATTTTTGAGATGACCTGGTCAGGGAAGGCTTCCTGGAGAAGAGGGTATTTGAGCTGACACCTGAATGATGTCATTTGAATAGCTCAGGAAAATGGCTGCCAGGCAGAGGAAACAGCACCTGCAAAGGCCCTGAGGCAGAAACAAAAACTAACAAGAAAGTGATAGAGCTGGAGTGGGAGTGGCAGAGGGTAGTGTGATACAAATGACAGTCAGGGGCTAGATAGCTGCAGACCATAACAAGAATTTGACCTTGATTCTAAACACAGCAGGCAATCATGGGAGGGGAGGGCAGTGGCCTGGTCTGACTTATGTGTTGGAGAAATGGTTCTGCCAGCTGATTGATAGACAGACTGCAGCAGGAAAGACAAAAAATGTATGTCACACAGGAAATGGCACACAGTAGGTGTTCAGTGAGCAAGTAGCATCCATCACTACCCCTGAGGTCACATTACAAAGACTAGCCCATGTTTCTGGCAGGCCAAGAAATGTGCCCTTTTGATCTCTGGTTTAGATTTGCTCTAACTGCCCTTGTACTGTGATGGTCAGAGGGAAGCCAACAGACTGAGCTTTGAGGGAAAATCCTCACCACTCTTTTGGTTACAGTACAACCCAGGAGCCAGGGTGGGGAGGTGCACGGCGGTGGGGGCGGGTGGAGTGGGAGCCTTCTGTTAAATGTTGAGTTGCTCCCAACATACTTTTCAAACATTCGTTTGCTTTCGCCCAGTCTCCTCCATAAGAGACATGCTTTCGGATGTGTTTTGAAAAATATTCCATATGCTAATGGAATGTCACCATCTGCCAAAGAAGGCAGAGCTGTTTTGAAAGGAAAAACTATTACAGAAATGAGGTATTCACAGAGGGGCCCTAAAGAGCCCAAACGTCGCTGACCTGAGCCTGACCTGGGCCGCCTCGTGTTACCAACATGAAAAGGGAGTGAGAAAATCTGAGGCCAATTAACTTTTCTTTCTCCCTCTCTCTCCTCCCTCCCTCTCTCCTTTTTTCCCCTCCCCTTCTTGGAGACATGATGAAATTTCCTGAAACAAAAACTCGCAGCCCGTTCTATAAAATGCTTGCGCCTTTGGTGGAAAAAGCCGATGGTCCCTTTTATCTCCTCATTCCTGAGGCGCAGACCTGGCCCCCAGTCTGTTTTCGCAGATGGGCTGCAGGGAACGCTCCCAAAGAGGAGCGGGGGCAAGGGCCCAGCTAGCGGGGAAGCTGCTCTGGGTGCCTGAGCCCTGGCCTTGGAGAGAGAGCGTGTGGTACTGTCTTGGAAGAAGTGGGGAGAGGGATTAGGTGTCCTGCCGCCCCATCAGTGGACAGGCATTGTTCTGGGAGGCCCTGGCCCTGGCTGCTCACAGGTCAAGGGTTGGGGAAAGAAAGTTTTCCAAGTTCTGGGAGTATCACACCCCTACCTTTCCCTCTGCCGACCCTTCATGGCAATTTGTCCTCCTGTGCCTTCCCCTAAAATGCGATGCTCTTCCAGACTCAATGTCAGGCCTCTGCCTTCCAGGCAACCCGAGGCAGCCCCACTTGAATAGTTCTCGCACCTGTAGGGTCCAAGTCCACCCAGGTCACCCTTCCACCCCTCTCTCCAACCCTCCCTTCCCTGGTCAGGGTGATCAAATCCCCACCAGGTTGGTCCAGGGGTATTCTCACCTCAGCGCTTTGCCTTTCTGTTCCCTCGGCCTGGAGAGGTGCACGGTAGCTCCTGGCTCCTGCTTATGTGGTCCGGACCTGACCCAAGGTAAGCGCTTCTCCAAATATCACAATCTGAATGTGTCCTGTGCACTCGCCAGTGTCCTGTAAGGGTCACCAGCCCTGGGGGTTGTCTATTTGCTTTGGAATGTAAGTGTTCTGAGAGCAGGCCTCCTAGCTCTTGCCGTGACAGCCCCACCTAGTGGCGCACACGAGACTCACGCTAAACCTGCGTGCCTTCCCAGACTCTAAGGCCCTCTGGGCCACAAGCATCTTTGCAACGTATTAATTGGCCATAAAGCAATTCGGCCATAAAAGGAAAAAAAAAAAAAAAAAGAAACTGGTTGGCAGTTTGATTTCATTTCGTTTTCACACTTCCAGCAAGTTTATCAGGGAAAATTATGAACAAAAGACTTGGAAGACAAGGGCTTAGACATAATCCACAAGTTTTTTATGTAAGATTGTTATCAACCCACACATTCGTAAACGTACTCAAATATCTTACATTTCTTGAAGTACATTTGTATTCCAATGTAGTGTTTTTGTTATTTTTCATGTTTCATGAGGCCCCTTATTCTTTTCTGTTTTATGGCAAAATTTCCTTAAGGTTAGTTTGTGGTGAAACTAGCTGACAGGATCATCGTTGGCCCCTCCTCCTCCCTGAACCAAGTCCCACAGTTTCCCCACCTCCTCAATATCCCTCAGTCACTCTCTTGCCCCCCTTCAGTGTCGTCCCTCTTTCCAGACCTATTTCTCTCCTAAGTCTCCACTCCAGGGTCATGCTCAACATCTGTCAGGGGATGCTCACTGCCCATCAGGGCAGAGTCCCCGCTGCTCAGCAGTCATAATATATACTATATATACACAAACACACTTTTCTATACACAGAATGCAAAAAAAACTGGCTAACAATGATTAGGGGCTGAAGGTCAAGAGTGAAAGGGAGAATCACTTTTTACTCTATGGTTTGTGAATTGGTTTTCTAAACCGTGTGCATATAACCTATTTTAAAACTGTAAAATTGTATGGGGACAAATGCTATATAGAAATACTCTAATTTCACCTCCAGAGCCCACATTACCAACTCAGTTGACTAACAGGAGGAGGAGAAATAGTCATCCAGAAAACTCAGCAATTACTTAGGACTTCAGAGCAGAGGGCTTTGGACACTTCTACTTTGGTATCCAAACACAATGTGTGGATCTGCAAACATGAAAAACAATTTCCTGCCCCATGAGTAGGGCAGCAATGCACTTCATACCTCCACCCCCTTCTTCAAGAGTTAGAGAATCTACCCCAAGTCACAAATGGTCATGGGGGACACGGAAGGGGCCATTTTCCTCTATTTTCAGTAGCTTGTGAAGCAATTACGTACTGGTGGAAACAGATTTGTTGGGGAAGAGTTTTGAATGCGCCCCAGCTCCTGGTTAAAAGGTCAAAGTCAGTCTTCAGCAGAAGACCCACAGCATGGACTGTCGTGACCTCACTTTCTCACAGGCCAAAAGCAGTTTGCCTGTAACCTCATTTTACAAAGCACACGAGTTTTTAAATCTACAAATGTATTGTATGTTGCTGAACTACTGATAGTACATACTAGGTTGGTTTGTTGTTTTGAAAAATTTCTTAACAGAACATCCGAGTATTGCAACACTTTATTAAGAGTATTGGCTTTGAATTAGTAGCTGAAGTAACAAGTGCATGAAGCCAGATTAGGTGTACTGCATAATACTCATACTTAATTTACTGACATTACTTAGCAATTTATTGGACAAAGTTCAAACTTTTTGTTTTTTATTAAGCACATTCCACAGTACAAAGCTGTCATGAATAATATCTGTACAATTTAACAGTTTCAATAGCTGTTCAGACACAAATTTATTTCAAACAGATAATTGGCAAACATAATTAATTACAAGTTAGAATTAGACTATCCCAGTGCTTTAAAACATTAATATAGCAGTAATTTACACTTGCTCAATTATGATTAGCAAAATAAAGTCCAGAGTATGGCTGGGAATTACAACTATAATCCCAGAAAGTCAGAATTCCTTGGGTGCCGAAGTCCCCTGCTATAATTTAGTAGGCACAATTCAAAGGTTGTGTGCATATTCTAAGGCCATGATCTCCCAAGGAACAAGAATTTCTATGTTAAACATGCAAAAGCAACAACACAAAGTCGATTCTGTCAAAAGAAAAGCCTCTTCCCGCTCCCCCCCCCCCACCCCCTGGGCTCTCCTAACCAGTTTGATATTAAAGCTGGAGGATGAAGAATAAGAATGGTCAAAGTTAAATCATTTTCACAAATGCTGTCAAGTATACATCTACCAGAAAAGAAGGTTTTGTTTTTTGTTTTTGATACTGTGAGACTCAACTTCTCAAAAACAGAAATTAATTTAGTAACATGGGAGGAAAGGGTGTGTTTTTTTAAAAAAGGAAAAACTAAGAAGCAAAAGCCAACCCAATAAAACAAATCACATACACACACGTTGATCCCCACACCGTTCTCAATGCAAAGGACAAAGCAGAGCCCAGGGACCTTCCCTTTAGTAGTAGAGTGTGCTTCCACGGGAAGAGGTTTAATGAACAGGAGGTTCTTATTGGTCCTTGAATATGTTATTGACATTCCTTGATCTTTAGAAACAATGGCAAGGGGCAAATCAAAACCTAGTATCGAACATGGGAAAAGAAGTGCCAACTGGATGCCAAAGTCCTTTCCATGCATGGTTAGCGTGAGAGTGCCAATCACATGTCCAGGCTGCACAGCACTCAGGAGCTTGGAGAACCTGCTGGGGCCACAGCAGCAGGTGACAAGAGATGACAGGGATGGGATTCATGAGCTTGAGGCTTTGCACCACAAGGAGTAGCCTTCCACTCCAGATGGGCCTCTGAAGCTGCCTGACCTGGTATACAGGTTCCCACATCCTGCCGGGCCCTGTTACCATCCGACCAGGCCAGGATGCATGAAATCTAGAGCCAGGAAACCCAGTCAACTGGGTCTTCTTGTTCTTCCCTTTCCAGGGTGACTTACACACAGAATGATTTTTGACAATGAAGTCAAATGAATACTATGGAAAGTGACCACTAGTACTCGGGAGTCTTGATGAGGAAAAGAACAAAAAAACATGTTAATGTACCTCTCTATTGTATGTACTGCACAACAAATAAAACATTTTGTGTTAAACTTCAGAAATTACATTTTAAAACAAGATTCCAATTAAAAACACACACGCTACACACACACACACACAATGACAACAACAAAATAAAAACACCGTATGAATACTGCAGGAAGGGTTCTAGTTAATCCACATCAGCCCTGGGGTCAGGTCCTTGAGCCCAGCCCACGGCCAAGTGTGAACACACTCTGTATTAGTGTCTCAGGCCCGGTGCCCTGACTCCAGCAACCTTGAGGTTAAACTGTTATGTACATTATATCTACATGCGGGTACAGTATTTTAAATTAGGAGGCAAGCACACACGTAAAGGTGTTACTCTACCAGATATCAGATGGTTGGGGTACAGAGAACAGTTCATGAAAGAAAAGAGCTATATTACCTGTTGAAAGATAATATAACCTGGCTTACAGTTCTTTAAATTAAAAGAAATTGGTACAGAAAGAAAGTGTAATCCAAAAAATATTACTAAAACAATCCAGAGAAATTTTCCCATTGTCCAACATGTTTCTAACACAAGTCAGAATTCATAATGACTTGGACAGTCAAAAGGAGAATGCTAACTTCTGAAAAGGAAAAGCCCTGGACATTCTGGGTAGGTGTTTGGCACCCAAAATTTCACTGAAGAAGAATGCCGTTTCTTAATATCAGATACCAAAGTGCAAAGCAATATAAATTAGAGGCCAAGTCTTCTCTTGACGGTCAATTGACTTCCGTAAAACAGACTGTACGTTCCTTTTATATGAACAATTTACATTTGAAGCATTAGATTTTTTTCACTGATGGGGGAGGAAATGGGCTTCTGTTCTACTTGAAGTCAGTGAAGCTAAGGTATCCTTCTCAAAGTAGAGACCAGAATCGGAGGTGAGAAATGTCCGTACTTGAAGAGTTAGGCTGCTTTGCATCTACCCAGCGTCTAGAACCAATTCCAGCTCATAACTCAGCTGTGAAGAACTTCCGTAGGCATTCGGTAGCCATGTAGCCAGTAGTTCAAGACTAGGAAACCCTGGGTGGGGGAAATCCAAAGGGAATAAGATTGGATAATATTCTGGTTAGACATAAATACATACAGCACAGCCGATCCATACCAAGAGACACATGTGTGCATGTAACACATTATTGATTTTCAAATAATCAGCAACTAAAATAGAAGCTTCAAGTTGTTTTTTGAGTGTACTAATACCAAGCATGATAGTCATGCAAACTTCACATGAGACAGAATCTATTACACTCACTTCACAAATAAAAGAACTAAGGCTCAGAAATGTTGTTTACAGTTCAGGATGTTAGCCATTAAATGACAGAGAGGAAATTCAAAGAGATGCCTGGCCTATAATCTATTATCTTTCAGAGTTGCCAATAAAAATTATGCACATAGCACAATATGTTTAAGGTTAGATTTTATATTTACCATAATCTTTTGTGACATGCAGAGTCTACATGGGCCTACTCTATATCCTCCAGAGAGCCCTCATCTATCACTGCAAAAATATGCAAAGCTAATAAGCAACCCTTCAAAACGATCAGAAACTACTTATTTTTGAAATAAATCATTTATAAAAAGACAACTGTATAAAGGGCAAGACTACTGAATATTCCATATTTTTTAACCATGACTTTGAGTCAGAAAAACATTTTAATCACAATCTCTACATGCACTCATGTATATCAATACACACACACACAGTTTTCACCCTATGCAGAACATTTATAAGACAGTATTTATTGTTACTATGTAAAAAGTAGGCTGACATTCTTTTCTAAATTTCATCAGAACAAAATCAAAATCCATTAAAATGATTTAATCACCCACAGGTCGCAACCCTTCCTAAATACTGCACTAAGCCACTGGCACAGAAGATCTAAAAGTCACTTTGAGGTCGGAGCTTCTATGGCAAAAATAGATTCTGTGAAGCTTGTATGCTTTTTTTAAAGGCAACTTTCCTAAAAGGTTATCAATTTTCATAAAGATCAAGTATCCTAGTAATCCTTCTCAATGAGCTCAAGAAAGATTCAATTTCTTTTGTCATTGCTTTTTCCATTAAATATATTTACGAGTACCTGAATTATTTTAACACTTAACACTGAGATTAGTAGTAGGCACTTTCAGATATTCTGGTAGGAGTAACTGACAACTACTCTGGAGGGGCGTATAATTCTATGGATCAAGAGTCTTTAAATATCACACCTTTTAACCATAAGACTCTAGACATTTCTAGAATGCTTTCCAAAGACATCAAGGATTGGGTAGAGATTAAACTAAAACAATACCCATGGCAATGTGTTTCACAATAGTGAAAAGGTGGAACTATACACATATATAATACATACATAAGATATGTACACATGTATGCATATTACGTAATATATGCATATTACGTAATATGCATACATGCATACACTTAATATATACATATTATGTATATAAACAAAACAAAGGGGCCTATCTGAACATTGTTTTGTTATTAGAAATTCATAATTTAGACAAAAAAATTACTGGACAGGCAACAGTTTCACAAGACATGGAGGGGGGAATGTTTAGAAAATAGGACAGTTATCAATCATAACTTTTATATAACCAAAGGAACATATACAAAATATATACAAAGGAACATATACAACAATGCTGAGTTGTAAGAAAAAGCTTAGTTTCTTTTGGTCTATCTATTTTTCAAATTTCCAAATAATGATCTTATATTGTCTTATAATGAAAGTAAATTACTGCAAATCTCTTAGAAGTAATTAAAAAAAAAGCTTCAGTAAATAAGCCTATAGCTAAACTCTCTGACATAGAAATACTCTACTTTCTATTTTAGGGGTGAGTATTCACTACAAGGTTAAATCATCATTAGGATAGTGTTTCTTATTATGTATAGATCCTACAACATCACATGGCAATAATTGTTTTCAAGTTACAATAAATGAAAAGAATTTGGAAAAGAGCAAGAGGGTCTATAAAGTTGACTGCCAAGCTTGTCATAAGTAATTCACTTTGAAGAGACAAACACACTTGAGGTTTTCATCGCTAGTGCTGCTCAAGAAGCAGATAAGATTTTTTTCCTTTAATTTACAATTGTGGATCAACAAGACAGTTTTCTTAGGTTCTCAAATGGGGGGTACAGCAAGAGAGCCTGGAAGAAGTAACACTTGTTTCCTTTTTACCCTAGCCAACGAGAAAGATAGCATTGATGAGCATGATTTCATCTCTCAAAGGAACCTTGTTTCAGGCTGATTTCAAATAATATATAAAGGCTGTCCAATTTGTGGACGTTTACTGTGCTCCATATTTCATCTATTAAATACACCAATAGGGAAAGGGGGAGTAAAAGGGGATAGATATACTGTGGATGTCTTGGATTTTATCGTGCGCCTCTTTAAAAAAAAGTATAATATACAAACAGGAAAAATGCAAATGAGGTCCACTTCAGTTATTCTATGACACTCCTACTCCCACATTCATCCATCCATAAGTTCAGCTATGGTGAAGTTGTTCATGTCCTATTTTATGTGTTTCTCTTCTATGGAAACATGATAGCAGGGGCAGGACGTAGCTCAGGCAACGCACAAATGGAACTAGGGGTCAGGTGTGCACCTACCTACTCCAAGTGGAGCATCTATGGTGCTGTGGCTGCCTAGGACATGCTTGACTAGTCTAAGGCCCTCGCAGAGGTGACTGGTTCTGTCCTTAACCAAACTGTGGCTAGACTCAGTTCCACCATGACTTATAAATACTTGATCACTAACAATTTATAAAAGGAAAAATTAAGAGAGGAATGAATTCAAAAGATGTGAAAGACTTCTACACTGAAAACTGAAGCACTAAATTAGACAGACACCCTGTGTCTATGGATTAGAACACTCAACGTTTGTTAAAATGGACATTCTCCCCCAAAATCATCCTGAGTCAATGCAGTCCTAATCCTAATGCCAGTAGTCATCTTCACAGGATTTGACAATATCAATTTGAAAACGAAAACCTAAAGGACCCATAAGAGTTAAAACAACTTTTTTGAAGTCAGAAGCTTTATCATTTGGTGTGGTATTGGTCAAAGGAGAGCCACAAAGATCATGGAGCAGAACAGAATCCAGAAATAGACCTGACTTTTTTTGACAAAGATACCAAAGCAATTTAAATAGTGCTGGATCAGCTAGAGAGCTGTATGAAAAATAAGAACAATGATGCTCTTAATTCACACCACACATAAAAATTAACTCTCAACTGATCAAAACCTAAGTTGTAGGTTAAAAGTGCTCCCGATTATAGCAGTCACTAGCTATATGCAACTACTTAAATTTAGGTTCAAACAAAGTCTAATGAAATACAATTAACAGTTCAATTAAATTTAATTAAAACATAACTAAAACTTCAGTTCTAAGTCACATAGGTCACACTTTAACAGCTCAGCAGCCACATGAGGCCAGTGACTACCCTAGCAGACAGTACAGCTATGGGAAATATAAACCAATCCACTGACAGAAAGCAGGTCACAGCTGGGCCAAGGCTGGGGGCTAGGGTTTAGGGGTACACAGGGGTCTGACCACAAAAAGGGAACTAAAAGAGAACTCTTGGGGGTGATAGAAATGTTCTTATCTTGATTGTGGATGTAGCAGTATATTTATTTGTATAGAAAAAACACCATGGGTATCATCTATTTTATACAAACCCTACCTCAACAAAATTGATTCAAAAAGACATTAAGAACAGAGCAAAGAGACATGTACATTCAGGGACCTGTCTTTCTTGGGACTACATCTAGTACCTGACTAAAACAGTTTAGACAACTCATTCCAATTTTTTACTGTTATTATTTTTATATATGCTGAAGGTGACTGCAGGAATATGCAGTAGTTTCTTACACACACACACAGACACACACTCACCCCTCATTCATTCACTGGAAAATTTTTGTGTGGCCTAGGAGAAAGCACAAATATGTAATGTATGTTAAGAAGGCCTGAGTGTCACTTGCCCAACAAACACCACTGAGCACTCATAATCCCCTGGGCACTCTAGCAGATGCAGGCTCCACAATAAAATGACACCATGGTCTTCTGAGGGACACAGGCATGAAATTCATGCTTCAAAACCAAATAGTAAGTTAAGCAGTAATAATATAAGCAGGAAGTGGGAGGGTCTGCAGACTGAAGTGTGATTAGGGAAATGAAACAGAATTCGGTCTGGTTAGGGCATGGATTTCTGGAAGGATGTAATGGCAAGATGGTGACACTCCTCTCAGCTCATCTAGGTGGTTAAGAATTAATATGAAGACCAGAGGGAGCCAGTGAAGCAGAGGATGACAGAGTCAGAGCTAAGATGACCCTAGTTAGAAGCAGAATAGAGGGTGTTTCATTTGCCTCCATTCTTCCTTCCCTGTATTTTGCTTGGGTTTTTTGGGAAAGGAAGTGGAAGGGGTAAGGAGCAAGCATTCTAGAGATTCTTGCCTTCCTCCTCTGTAATCTCTTACTATGTAAAAATTCTATGTGACTTTTTCAACTGATTTATGAAAAATCTGTCCAAAGAGAAAGCAGCAAAAGCTGGTTGCTATCACCAGATGCAGTATAAACACACTTAAGATCAGAAACAGCAAGTGTATTTGTAGCTTACAGGTCACGACAGGGCTCACCTTCCACACGCAGGTAGACATGCAACCCGCAGAGCCCTCAGTCCTCTGGGGTCCAAAGGGGTCCCAGAACCCTTCTAAAGGCAGCACTCTGTAGCAGTCATTACTGATCAAACCAAACTGGCATGAAGAAAAAGTATTTGCCATTCTTGATGCAGACCCTTGACTTATCACTAATAGATGGAACAGGGTCAAGACCAGACAGAGGTCAGCAGATCTTTTCTTAAAGGGCTATACAGTAAATATTTTAGATGTCTTAGGCCATATGGTCTCTGTCCCAACTACTCAACTCTGCCACTGAAGCATGAAGACAGCCACAGATAATATACATAAGCTAATGAGTTTGGCTGTGTTTCAATACAACTTTTATCTATGGGCAGTGGAATCTGAATTGTCATAAAATTTTTATGTGTCGTTAATATTATTCTTTTAATTTTTATTCAAGTATTAAAACATTAAAAAATTCTTAGCTTGCTGCACTAAGGATAAAAAAAATCAGGCGGTGGGTCTAGTTTGGCCACTAGTTAAACCCATGGGTAAGACAAACTGCCTGGAAATCTATTTAATGGGTGTTAGAATCTTGAATAGGAGCACCTGAAAAGATGGTAACAGGGTTCTCCATTTCTCATCCCCCAAAAAGGTCGCAATTTTTACACAGACTTTCTCTACATTTTTAATATTCAACCAACAGAAAAAAATACGACAAAAGCCACTAAGAAATAAGGAATGTTTTTAAATAAATATAACTTTCATGAATCATAGTCTTTACATGCATATATAATATACATAGTGCAAATAGGCACAAACATGTTTTTTCAATCTACAAAACTGGATGTGCAGAGGGCTCTCTTGATAAACAACCTCTTTGATTCCTCTTCTAAGGAATGGGGTTAGTGGGTAAACTCTGAAGGCAGGAAGGGAGAATCTTGAATGTTTGCTAAAGGTTTTTCTTTTTTTAAAAATAGAACTAAAAGGCAGGAAAGAGAAAAAGTAGATTCTTAGACCCAAAACCAGAATTCGAATTACTTTAACTGATGTTGAAATTGATAAGACCTGGAAAACCATTAACTAAATAGTTTTTAAAAACAGAAACTGGGTCTCCTTGATGGTCCAGGGGTTAAGTCTCAGCGCTAACACTGTGAAAGCCCACCACAAAGGCCTGAGTTCGATCCCCAACCAGAGAGCTAACCTACATGTCACAGCAGACCTTTCCTGTTCTGCTTGATGCTCCCTCAGCAGCGTATTTCAGTAGATCTGCCTGTTCGGCTCCCCACTCTCTCTCTGGTGAATCCTCTGACATCTGCCCCCCATTACGCCTACCCCACACCTCTGGCCTGCACTCCAGTTCTTCTACACAAAATAAAAAAATCTTGTAAGAATACTTTGATAAAAAAAAAAAGAATACTTTGATAAATATATAGATAAATAAATAAAAACAGGAACCATGTAGTTCACCAACGTGAAAGCTCACAATTTGCAGGATTCCAGACCTTATTTTCATGTGACCATAAATATCTAGCCCTAATTCTAGTTCTACTAGAACTCTGCAATTGATGCATCTAATGAAGATTCCTATCACTAGGAAACCCAAATAACAAAATCAGCCCAAAGGAAATGTAATTCCAATCAGCAAAATTAAAAGCAGGGGAAGTACTCACCTTAAACGGGTAAAGTGCAGACTGTTATCTGGAGATGTAAGTGTATGTTCTGGAGGGAGAACGGGTCTCATTCTGAGCACTGGGAGGCACATTTAAAAAATCCCAAATCAAAATAGTGTCATCGTGGGAGCTGCTGATGATCTGAAATTCATCAAATTGTAGCCGAAACACACGTCCAGAATGTTCCTGTGAAATGTAACAGCTCGATGAATAAAATGAGACCTTCACAATCCCTCTTATCTCTCTATTGACTTGGCAAAGGCTAAAAATGCAGCCACTTATCCAGGCTTCCTAATAAAATAATTTTCTAGCGCTAACTGAGCTTTGTCCTTCCACCTTCAGGAACATACACTCCACTTTCCTTTTTAGGCCTCTTCTTTAATTCAACTTTGTATCCTAGGTCCTGGTCCATTAACATGTCAAAGGAGGAAAACTACCCGCTCTTCCTCAATATCAAAATTAATGGTGAAATTTAGAAGCATTCCTATCAAAATCAAGAAAAAGCAGGAATAATGATAGTATCTGAAATGAAGAAAAGTAAAAAGATAAAAAAAACCTATCAATATTTTTCAAATGACTGTTTCTTTAAAAATACAAGAAAAGCAAGTAGACTATCATAAATAACGAGTATGGTAAAGTTGGTAATTGAGATTAACACATAAAAATAAAGGATTCCGGGCCTCCCTGGTGGTGCAGCGGGTTGAGCGCCGCACTGTGAAGCATCTACGGCACAACAATGTGAGTTCGATCCCCGGCCAGGGAGGGGACCCACATGGTACAGCAGACCTCTCCTGCCTCGCCTGCTGCTCCCCTCAGCAGTGTGTTTCAACCCATCTGCCTGTTCTGCTCCCCACTGTCTCTGGTGAATCCTCTCACCTCCCATGACTCTGGCCTGTACCCCAGCTCTTCTATGCATAAATAAATAAATCTTAAAAAAAGGATTCCTGGGGGGTGGCCGGGTTGGGGGAAAAAAAAAAAAAAAGGATTCCTGTATGCCAAGCAAAAATCCATAGACTACAGATTAGGGGAAAATTTCATTTAACAGTATAACACCGTTATACTGTTACTAAAACATATCAAAATCACACAATCCCATATTAAGAAATTCCCAAAGTACAGGAAGGAAATATTCATGCCCTAGGAGGAAATCAGTTTACCTATAAACAAGGAAACCTGCTTTCACATTTTAAGCTGCATTAATTCTCTTTCTTGGGAGTAAGTTCACAGAAATATAAATGTCAAACACTCTCTGACTTTGGCCAAAGAGCATTTTCTGAAGGTGTGCTAGAGCACAAGCATGCTGTTGGTTTGTTAGGCAGGTCTATCTGCAGGTGGCCACCCACCCACCAGCACAGGAACCACCTTCCCATCTAACACGCCACATACCACCAACGTGCGCAGACACAACGTGCTTGCTGGGGCCCGCGGGTCCAGAGCAGCTTGCAAGTCCCAGACTTTAATTTTCCTAGAAAGGAAAATGAGATTGCAATGAGTGGAAAAGCTAATTAACATTTTACATATTGTTAGGCATTTCCTACTAATTACACTTGATCTTGGAAGAAGTAAGGACCCTACACATTCTCAAAATTACTGAAATTTTGTAGAAATATTTAAGGGAGCCAAGAGAATAACTTCAGGTTATCTAACTTCAATTCCTGACTGATAATCTCTGTCACCAAATTCATTAATCAGGGGGCTCTCTAGGGCTGAGTAGGTGCTGCTGACAGAAGTTAGGGCTCTCTGTGAAATTCCAAGGATACCTTTCTCCAAATTGAACAAAGGCTAGAAGTTAATAATAGCAGTATAGCCACACCAGTTAACCCGACTGAAGTATATACAAGGTTATCTTGAAAGGTTTACAGCTGTCATTTGCTCATTTAAAAAGTCATGAGACTTTTGTTCAATTCACCGTAAGTAGAAATTTATCAACAGACTCATCCAAAAAAAAAAAGTTCTGGTTGAATTTAGGACAAAGGCAAAAAACTAAATTCCTAAGTATTCCTTGGATTCACAATGATGGTAACTGACTGAATCAGAGATTTTATTCTGCTACTGTGAGATCTGAGGCAAGACAATGCATCCTTTTGAGCCTGAGTGGCTCCTTGATCAAGTGGTATTAATACCTGCCATCTACTATCACAAAGAAAGCAACTGGTATAGACATACATAGCTGCTTAACAGGCAGTCCTTTTCCATTCTTCTGACATACTTGTGGCAGTACATTTGAAAATTTGAAACATACCCATCATAGGCCCCACTGACAATCCTCTTGTTATCAAACCGGATGCATCGGACCAATTCTTCGTGTCCCTCCAGGACTCTTAAGCAGGCGCCACATTCAATATCCCATAGCCTTGAAAGAAAAACAGATCTCTGTGAAACAACTGCACACACATGAGCCACGGTGTCTCCAAGTTCTTTGTAGTTGTCCTGTATGTGATTATCGCTGTCCTGGAATTTGTGTTTTCTATCTCACTCCCAGTCCACCCTATTCATATATATATATCCATATATATATATATATATATACACACACACACACAAAGCTATTTGACATCATTTATGTATTTTTAAGCACTAACTTAAAAATACTTCGTTTTATTCCTTTTAAACACTTTGAAACTTTTAAAATCATTTATTGTTATTTAAATAAGGTCAATAACAAAAAAAACCCCTCAAATGTATGTAGGCATTCTCTTGATGTCTGAATTGATGAAACCTTGTAGTCAAATGGTCTAGGAGGAATGTGTGTGTGTGCGTGTGCGTGTGTGTTCATTCACATGTCCACCTACCGTTGGAGAGTTGGAGAGGGGCGGGGACATACACAGAGGTAGAGTTAGGTCTCCATCCCCAGGTACTTCTAGACTGCAGTCCATGAGGTCTACCAAGGTTAGACTTGATAGAACAGCATGGCAGTTCCCTTTCTGAGGAGGCTTAGGAATAGCTCTTCATAGGTTTATACGTCTAAAGGTATCAGGTATAATCAAGGTCAAAGTGGGAGACTCTCAGTAGGTTATATACATTGTCTTGGAAATATGGACCCACTGACTACATATAGCCTTTTTCTCAGCATATGATGTACCTAGCAATTCTGGATTTAGAGACTTTTTCTTACATTTTAAAACTATCACTGATTTTTCTGCATGGTTGGCAAAAAGAAATCACAGCATACAAACCTGTACAAAACAAAGCTAGCAAACTAATTCTATAATTTTCTTAGCCTCTCTAGCAGCAGCTCCTGCTATAAATCTGATGAACATTTTACCCAGCTGCCTCAGCAAATCTTAGCAGTGCCAGTGATGATCTGATCGACTCTTCTGATCTATGTGGATAAGCAACCCAACACTACCACTCTTAACTCCATGAACCGTAGAAAAATGCACATTATTACTTTGGAGAGCCTCAAGAGACTCCAAATTTCTTAAATATTAAGTATTATAAATTATCAAAAAACATGAAGAATATAATAGAACCAAGATTCAAGTTCTAAACTGATTTTTATAACATCTTAAAAATCAAGATGATAAAGAAGTACACAAGTTATAATTTTACTACTGCTTGCTTTCATTCTTCTCCTTCCTTTTAAATTATCTTGAACCCAAATCTTTATTTTGCTCAAACACTGGTGATTTACTTATAAATGCCAAAACTATATTTGTTTATGTAAAGTTACTAGCATATGTTGGGACAGTGGAAAATGACTTATATTTAAAAGAAGTTTCTGGGCCTCCCTGGTGGCGCAGTGGGTTAAGCAACGCACTATGAAGTAAACCGCAGTTACTGCAGCACGAGTTCGATCCCTGCTGCCGGCCAGGGAGGG
>JAGFMF010011606.1:2818193-2859796 GCA_019455555.1 Galemys pyrenaicus | reverse complement strand
TCTGCTCCCTGCTCTCTGTGGTGAATCCTCTCACACCCCACACCTCTGGCCTGTACCCCAGTGCTTGTATGCATAAATAAATAAATCTTTAAAAAAAATAAAATAAAATAAAATAAAATAAAAGAAGTTTCTTCATAAGATACAAAGTATTTAAGAAGTGTCATATTTATTAGAAAGCAAATAAACTGAGAACTGGAAAGAAAAGTTCAAATAAATGACCATAGAGGAGTAGGTGATTTTGTAATACAGTTTTGGGAGAGATAAATAAAGTGCATGCCTATACATCCAGGAGGAAGGCAGAACTTGTAGGTAAGAAAATGTAATGAGGCCACTTGGTCTACGTGAGTGTTCTCTGTTCTGAGGTACTTTTGGTGTTAAATGATTTTGGGTGGAGTCAAGTTTAAAACCTCATGTACTGGTGGAATCTTGGAGGAACACCAGGGCATGCAGTTTACCCACTCTAGTACTCAGAGCCAACAGATAAATAAAAGTTACCAAGAGTTTTCTTATCTGAAGTATCCCATAAGACTCTGAGTCTTCGAAGTATTAGAGCCAGAAAATGACTCAATACCAGAGGGAAAACCAGCCTGCCCTGTCAGCATGCCAGTTTCTACTCACCTGATGGTATTGTCTGATGATCCGCTAACAACCAGTCGATCCCTGTACTGGAGACAGGCAATGCCTCGCTTGTGCCCATTCAGAGTACGAACAAACTCACAGGTACTCGTGCTCCAGACCTAAAAGCAAACGAGCGATTATTTTTAAGAATGAATGCAGGACAGGGGCCTCCCTGGTGGGTTAAGCAAGACACTGTGAGGCGGACCTCAGCCACTCCAGCACTAGTTCAATCCCTGCTGCCGGCCAGGGAGGGGACCCACATGGCACAGCAGACCTCTCCTGCTGTGCCCGCTGCTCCCCTCAGCAGTGTACTTCCGTTGATCTGCCTGTTCTGCTCCCTGCTCTGTCTGTGGTGAGTCCTCTCACCCCCCACACCTCTGGCCTGTACCCCAGTGCTCGTATGCATAAATAAATAAATCTTTAAAAAATAAAATAAAATAAAAAAAGAATGAATGCAGGACAGTCCTCCATAATATATCTTTATAAAAAATCAGTTTCTGAAATGACCAAATACTTGACTCAAGTCAAAGTCAAGAGGTTAGGAGATACAATGGGCAACAATAAAATTCTTTTGGCTGCTGAGTGATAAAGCTAGAATGAAATACAGAGGGACACTGTCAAGTTGCCAAAACTTGAGATCTTCACAAAAAGAACAACTCCTGAGTGGTTCAGACATTCATTTGCCTACAGGGAAGAGTTTGGGCCAGTTTTCATGTTTTTATGCCAGCTGACATGTCAAACCCAAGGTAACTGATGTGCAAAAGCTTCACCTTTCACATCCTCCTCTCTTCCAGCATAGTTTCTGAACAGCTCCATTTGTTTTGACACATCACTCCTAATATTATATATGTGGAATAAATAATGCCTCCTCTTTTGTAAAACCATCTGCGAGACTTAGATGTTCATAGACACACTTAATATATTACAAACCAAATAAGGAAACACAAAGCAACCAAAGTTCCCTGAATTATTTCACCAGCTGCATTTGTAGCTGACTAGGATAAATACATATCCATATGTAAAGGAATAAAGTCTGACCCTACCTCTCTATATGTATATGCAAAAATTTAATTCAAAATGGATCAAAGACCTCACAAAAGGGTTGAAATTCTAAACCTCTTAGAAGAGAACATAGGACTATATCTTTATGACCTTAGATTAGGCAATGGTTTCTTAGCCAGGGCAAAAATGTATACGCAACAAAAATCGATAAATTGGAACTTATCACTTGTGGTTCATTTCAAATGATTTAATTTTAATACCACCAAAAAAAGTGAAAACACAATTCACAGGGTGGGAGAAAATATTTGCATGTCATGTATCTAGCAAGGAATTTATAACCCAGAATATATAAAGAGCTTTTGCAATTAAACAATAAAGAGATAAGTAACTCAAAACTTTTCAATGTGCAAAGACATACAAACGGCCCATAGCACATGACAAACAGCTCAGTATCATTAGAGAAATGCAAGGTAAACCACAGTGATATCCAGACAGATTAAAATAATGGCTAAGTAAAAAAGACCAAGAAGGCGGAAATAAAGACAGATGAAAATAAGTGAGGATGTGGAGAAGTCCTCCAAGGTGATATTATGAAATGGCTTGGTATTAAGGCACAAGCACTCCTGACTTCTCAGCACTGGCCTCATACCAGCTGGTATGACTGAGGGGTAAGTAAAATACTGCATACAAGTCCTTAGTTGCTTAGCATCCAGACCACCCAATCCAATTCTGATACTACCCAGTCTATGATTTGTGGGATTAGAAACTAGAGTGTTATCTAGTGCTGGTCATAAAAAGAATCTTTTGGGGTCAAGTCCAAACCCTCATATATTGATGGCTTATAAAATGGTGTTGCCACTTTGAAACATAGTTTGGCAGTTCCTCAAAAATATTAAAACACAGAGTTAGCGTCACAAGAAAATGGAAAATATATGTCAACACAAAAAACTTGTATACAAATATTTATAGCAGCATTTCTCATGATAGCCAAAAAAATGGAAACAACCAAAATATCTATCAACTGGAGACTGGATAAACAAAATGTGGTACATCCATACAACGGAATTTTATTTGGTCATTAGATGGATTGAAGCTGTAATACATGCTATAATGTACGTGGATGAGTCTCGAAAACAAAACACTAAGTAAAAGAAGTCAGACATAAAAGGCCTCACCATATATGATGAATTTATATGAAATGTCTAGGATATGCAAATTCATAAAGTAGGTAAGCTGAGTGATTGCCAGTAAACAGGGAAAAATTAACCCTTGATACTTAAGTACAAGTCTCATTAGCAGGGTTAACTACTAATGGATATGATGTTTTTTTGGAGGGTGATGAAAATGTTCTGGAAATAGTGATAGTTTTACAACACTGTGTTTGAAAATGGTGAATCTTCTTAATTTAGCTCAATAAATGTTCTAAAAATATAAGAAAATTCAAATTTTTTAAAGTTAACATGGATGTTGGGAAGAGTCAGTTTTGACTATAACTGCTTGTCATATGTCTGACTCCCACCTCATGTTGAGCCTCCTGAAAGCAGGGACACATCTTGTTCATCATCACACCTCTAGCACCCAGCTTACGGTCTGTGGCATGACAGGCTCTCAAAATTAAGTAAAGAAATCAAATCTCAGATCTGCCATTAGCTAGCTGTATGATCCCCAGCAATTCTTCACTGAGTCGTATCTGTACAGTGGAGCTGGCAACACCCATGTACTTAGCACAATGCTGGGGGAGTGGTATGCGATGGTCATGGACAGCTCCTCGTACACAGCGCATGTTCAATAGGTTAGTTCTCTTCTCCTTCAAAAAGTTATCAACAGTGTCATTTTATGTAGTAGAGGACAGCTCTCTATCCTGAACTCAGAACCTTTTCCTCCCTTCCTTGGCTATATTCTAGAAACCTGTAGGATGGCATTGGCTCAAGGGTTCCAACACAAATGGAGGAGAATAAAAACCCTGCCAGCTGCCGGATTGGTATCAACCTCCTCTACTTTCTCTCTGAAAGGAATACGTGCAAGCAGGGTTATGAATTGAGACACACTTACTTTGATCGTCCTGTCACCAGAGGCAGACACGATGTACTTATCATCAAAGTCTACTACATTGACAGCAGCACGGTGGCCAACCAGAACACGGCGTAAAGTGATATCGGTAGCAGAAGCCATGTCCCACACGGCGATGGAGCGGTCCTTGGAACAGGTCACCATTAGTCCGTTGCTGAAGCGTAAGTGTAGTACAGCCTCATTGTGATGGATCAACGTGTTCAGAACTTCGCCCGTGTTCACATCCCAGACTCTAGATGAGAAAAGAGAAGTACAACGCTTAATAATTCAGACAACCAGGAAAAGACCTGTGTCTATGCTCTAGGTCCGTTTTTAGTAGTAAGTCTGGGAAGATGCAGACTTTTCTGGGAAGACTGGGACTTGATACTTGAGTACATGCCTCAATGGAGACCCCAGAAGCAATTTCTGTTTGTTGAGTATAGAGATGGTTTCATTAACAACAACATCAAAGAGATGAGTTCTGGCTCTACCCAGGTTATTTAACAGCCAGGTATTTAGGGACTGTTTGCAAAGACTGTCTGATGGCCAAAAATGCTTTCTCAAGCAAACAGGCCTTGCAATGAATTTCAGATGACAGAAGACTGGTGGCTGGGGAAATGAACACAGTTCCAAGCTTAAGGCTGACCTCTGACAGGCCTCTGAGTCTGTTATTTACCCACCACAAACTGTAGAGTATAAGTCATGCTGCCTCATCAGTCCCCACACCCATCTACTTACCAACTGTTTGATGGTCAAAAGCTAGTGTCTCCCAACAGCTTCACTCTTGATATACATGGTTCTTATGTGTAGACCTTTTCATATTACAGCCCTTCTACAGCCCCCATTTCCCATGAGGACAAGTTCACACAGAGGAACGAAGGAAAGACTCAAACTTTTGAGGCCAAGACATGATCTATGAAAGAAGGCCTGGAAGCACTGAGTCAGAGAAAGGATACTTGGCATACTGGTGACTATTCCAATCTCTTAGGTGTGCCTGTAAAATAATCCTCTTCACGTCTCTGACTCAGCCCAAAGACACATTTTCCTCCTTCCCAATCTCATGCCTTCTCCTAGCTACCAGCAGTCCAGCTAAGGCTTTCCTGTCTGATCTCTAGGCTCCGATGACCTCATCATCACACTGAAATCAAAGCCATCTGGTGTGGGAAACATCCTTGTCCCAGTCATTAAGGAGTGGAGTCCATAATGTTTCCTTTCTAGTCTCTGAACTCCCCACCAGCAGTCACTGCTTCTCTTCTGCTCTGGAACACTGCCATTTCCAACTTCATCATTCTGCCTGGATGGTATCTGAAACTAGTGTCTTCATTACTCAAAAGGTTACATATATGAAGACTATTTATATTGAATGATATAAATTCAAGGTTAAAAATTAATTACATGACTGAGAAAATTACTTAACCTCTCTGGTCTCAATTTTGGAATACAACTATTGAAAAGCAGAAGATAATATCTACTCACAAAGACTGATGTGAGAACTCAGAAAGATAACATTAAATAAAACTAGCACACTATCTGTGCCCCTCAAAGGGGCCTAAGAACAACTTTTTTTAACTCTGCATTTGTAGATTAATTCCTGCCACATTCCTAGAATGCCTACCTACTTCCTCTCTTCTCTGGAGCAGTCTTCCAGAAGACAACAGACCTAATAACACTAGGTAATGTGCTTTTTATAGGAGGACATGTTGCCATCTCTTCAATGTATGGAAGTGGAAATAGGACCTACTTAACAAAAGCTAGTTTTCCTCCCTACTTTGCTTGAATGCATCCACACCAGAAGTGGTTTTGAAATATAACATGCAAAAAGGTAAGATAAGATATACATGTGCTGATCCCAGAAGAGGCTGCATCTCGTTAGTCTCCTCACAAAGGTGTAAAGTTCTGACCAGGGAAGCTAAACCACTCACCTCACTGTGGAGTCTGAAGAACCAGTCACAATGACACGCTCATCATACTGGAGACAAAGGACAGAGCCTGTGTGTCCTGTTAACACTTTCAAACATTCCAAGCTGGTTTTATCCCAGATCTATAAAGATAAGAGTGACCTATACATTTAGTGACTCATACTTCAATAAATTATTATCATTTCACTTTATTTTCTAAAACATAAAACAAACTTGTGTTAGAGTAAATAAGAGCAAGTGAACATTAAGCAGGCAGGAAATGCCAAAGGGAAGTGGAACACTAAGTAAGTTCAGGAAGAAATACACTATGTTGTTTACTTTTTACCTACAAGTATTGTACTCATTACACTTAGCCTTATAAAGTGAGTTTTCAAATAAAACCTGTGAAAGGGCAGGCTCAGCTCTGGAAAACAATGTAACAACATCTAAACCTTGTAAATCTTATGCCTCTTAACCCATTCTTTTACAAAAGAAATTTTAAATGAAAAATGAAATGTTTAACATTTCAAAGTAAAAACTAAAATCTGAAGTCAAAACAATTAAAAGTAAACTATGAAGCATTTTTGATGAAAAAATATAGTACTTCATTATTACAGGGTTAAAAATCAGAATAAAAGTCACCTTAGAGGCTTTGCTCTAAGGAGAGCCTATAGTCATGGAGTTGCTCTGTAGACCTATGCACAGATTAGCCCACCAGACATTAACCACTAAGTGATACTTCTTTTAAAAAGGGAAAAATATTTATTTTTAAAATAAATAAAACCATATTTATTTCTTTAAAAAAAAGTAAAAAGGGAAAAATAGATTAATGGGAAGTAAAATGGGGCCTCCCTGGTGGTGCAGTGGATTAAGCAACACACTATTGAAGCAAACCGCAGCCACTGCAACACAAGTTCAATCCCTGCTGCCGGGGACTCTGGCCTGTGCCCCAGCTCTTGTATGCAATAAATGAATAAATCTTAAAAAAAAAAAGGAAGTAAAATGTTAAATCATTCCTATTTCTTTTTCTCTTTCCAGAGTTTTCCAGGTTTTCAATATTGTCCAAATACAGTGGAGGATGGGACCCGATTTTTTCAAAGATTGGATTGTTAAAAATAGATCACATGAACTTCTTCCCTTGTAAAATAAAACCATCATAATTTTCAATGTCTATAGTTAACTTACAATGGCCACAATCTTATAAGCACTACTGACCTATAAGGGTTGCTTGCTTTGATTTCTGTTAGCAGAACCATATTTACAATGAAAGAGTGATTAACACACACAAGTTAGTGTAATATAGAGTACAAAAGGTTGCTTAACCACTGGTCTAGATGATCTCTCCAAAGTGTATTACTGCTCTCCTGTTCTGTGCCTTATAATGTTAACCTAATTTAAACATAGGCATGGCTCACTTAAGGAAATTCTTTATAAACATGTCAAGTGCAAATGAAATGCAAATCAATGGCCTGCCTATGCTTTGTCACGTCCTTATAAACCAGTCTTATCTATTTCTTAAATGAGAGTGCCAAAATTAAATAGTAGCATGTGTTACTCTTTCTAGACTTTATCTGTGGCTACAGGTTAAGGCTATCAGTAAGTGATAGATAAAAATAGAGTTGTGTGGTCCAATACATTTTGGAAGCTGGGAAAACTGGGTGTCCAGTGAAGGGTCTCTCAGAGTTTTAAATGCTACTGTCTTCCATGATTCTAACAAGGAGAAAGAGCATACCACGCTGTCTAAACTTTAATTATTTTTCAAACAAATATCCTTTAGATTCACACCCACAAGATATGTTTTGAGAAATATTGCCATGCATAAAAGATACCAACAAAACAGTTTCTTTACATCTCATAATTCAAATGCTTCTTGCTCTAGCTATCTGAATTCCTGAAATTCTACTTCTTTATATACTTTTAAAAACAAAATCAAAAAACCTTTAACTCACCCAAAGTAAAACAATATAGAAAGCAGGGGCCAAGATGGAGAAAGCCCACTACCATCTATACTCCCAGTTGATTATAAGTTAAAACTCTACACAAATTACAAAAGCAACTGGCTAAGGATTCTAAAAAGTATGACAAGAAAATTGGGGAAAAGTAGATTGTGGCAAGGAGTAAAAATTTGGAGAAACAATTCCCATTGCGGAGCTAAAGTGATGTTTTACCAGTTTACGCTTTTTTCTATTCGGTGTTCCCAGAAAGCTAGATTCCAATGCTAGATCAAGGCACTACACAGAGAAACAGCACAGGCATTAACATTTGGAGAGAAACCACTGTGGACAAAAGGATCCATGGGAGCCAAAGAACATGGAGGGTCCT
Source organism: Galemys pyrenaicus (assembly GCA_019455555.1). Lineage (NCBI taxonomy): Eukaryota > Metazoa > Chordata > Mammalia > Eulipotyphla > Talpidae > Galemys > Galemys pyrenaicus. The sequence continues at coordinate 2,851,907 of JAGFMF010011606.1, read as the reverse complement.
TTGCCCCATCTTTTCCCACACTTAGAAATGTAAGCCTTTGCTCTGTTGTGGAGATGCACTGCAGAACAGCATACAGATCAGCCACCAGACATTAATAGGGAAATCCAGTTTACTTTCTATTGAAAAGGGAATGAAAACAATATCAATTGCTCTATCATTCTTCTGTGTTACCATCTGACCCATTCTCAGGAACCATGAAAGATAATGACTAATTTGCAGGTAAGCGAGCAACACTTTCATCAATAGCAAAGCCTGTGATATTGAGATATTTCCTATTGCGCCTAAATACAGAAAATGAATGTGCTTAGAGAGGGATAAGAAGCAAGACCAGTGTCTGCTATTAGTATTGCGTCTGCCTCTAGTTCTTTAGAACAGAGAGCTGCCAAGATTGAGTGGAACTGACAAAAACCAATTGGGAGTAAAGGGAGAGAGTGTCATGTCTAGTGTCCAACACATAACCACGATTCTAAAAATAATTCATACAAATGCAGTCATTCACCTTAATAGAATTATCTCGTAGGCCACTGATAATTTTTTCATCATCATACTGTAAACAGTAGACACCTTTACTATTTTCAGAGCGGCACTGAATCCTCTGCAAGTTGTGTCGTCCACACCGCCAGTTAGATTCTATAGTCTAGAAGGGAAAAGAGGCAACAGATGAGTTTTTGTGAATCAACTATTCTATTAAGCTTCAGACTCTGGCATAGCTTGCAGAAACAGCATACCACTGATACCCGTCTTGGTTTGCATAACTGTCTGTGGATAGGAATATCACGCTCTTTTCCAAGTAAGACATTAGCCCGACAATGTGTTTTCTCAAACGTTCCCTGCCCGTCTGGCAACCATCATTGGATTTCCAATGAGTTTGGGTTGGGTTTGAAAAAAATGGCCTAGACAGAATTCAATATGCTTCAAGAATGCCACTTGCACCCAAAATATACAAATAAATAATAACTCACGGGGTCACTCTCTAATGCCAATTAAAATATTTGGCAAAAGCCCACCGCCAACATTAAGTGTATACTGATAATCCACATATCCATTTAGAGCATTGTCTTGATCACTGAAAAAATACTGAATAACTACTGCATGCCAACTACTATAGAAAGAATTTTATTTGCTATCATTTTTAATTTTCTACCAGACTGAGGCACTTTTAAAATAAGAATGGCACATTTTAGCCCTGGACTCTCATTCTTTCATCATGCAGTATTTGCTGAGATGCTGGTATATGCCAGGTACTGGCTGTGCTAGGCACTGGGGCTGAAAAGATCAACAGGAAGCATGTTGCTCTGAAAAAAGGCACCACTCCAGCAAGTAGGCACAGAGTATCTAAAACGAGACCCACTCTAAACATAAGTGTCTTTGGTTAAATGCCCCAGGCAGCAACAACTTTAGAAGGAAGTTCTTACTATTTCTCCTTTACAAACAAGGAAACAGTTGAATTTGCCTGAAGCTACAAAGCTAGTAACTGAAAGAATTAGAGATCATACCAGTTCTTTCTGACTTTGAGCCCATGCTTCTTTTAAAATATGCAGTGACCTCAAAGAAGCATACTACTGAGGCAGCAGAGATAGAACATACATCAGCAACAATTCCAGATAAAATATGTGTCAGATGAGTGAGTAAAAACCTAAGTGCTGCAGGACTTAGGAGAGATAAACAGCACTATGGCTGAGACCAGTGGCAAGTGGGTCATGCCCAGAGCACTAGAAGACCTAATCTCAGTAGATGGGAGGGATTTTCAGGATCAAAAGATACAATGTCTCTACTAAGAACAATCAAAGTGTAAACTCCTGATCCTTGAAATTAGAGGACAATACAGACTACAATAATTGGTAACACCTGAGCTTAGAATATAGTTTGAAATATTATTTCTGAGTAACTCGTTTATCTCTGACTAGCTAAAAATTTAATTAGTTGGTTTGCCAAAGAAAAGGAGATAAATCGCATCTTAGTTCACAACAAGCACTTAATTAGGGTTCTCACAACTAACAAAAATTACACTTACTCTTATTTTGAAAGCAGTATGCCAAATACTAAGTTTTTATAACTATTTTATGTGCTTTATGTATTTTACAGCTACCTTAAGTACTGCAACTTTGAAGTTGAAATTGTTGTTCTCAGTTTACAGAAAAAGAATAAAAGGATTGGATATCCCAATACTCATACTTAAAAAGGAAAATGTTTCATTATATGTGGCTTCAGTACTCTGCATAGGACTCAGGAATACAGTCCCTGCTCCCACAGAGCTCCTACACACAGCCTTGAGGAAAACAGGATTGCTTATTTCCAGCACACCGTGGATATAAGGAAATGCCCATCTGCCCATCTGCTTCCAAGCCAGTTTCTCAGTCAGCAGCATATCTCCAATGAGTTTATAAAATGTCACTTTCCAAAACAAAATAAAAATTCACCCCACTTCTGCCACCTCTATCAAGGCAGACAACAGATTTGTCTGTATAAACAATTTTTAGAAAAAGGTCCAGAATATCAAGAATTTCTGAAACTGAATTCAATGCTTGGAATCATTTAGAGAAATAATATATTTTTAGATAGTGACCGAGCCACCTCAGCATGCTAAACATACCAAGAAAATGCTGACTGAGGAGGCGGATGGACCGGTAACAAGTCTTATTCATGGCCAGTGACTCTTGGCAGTGGTTACCAAAGTTCAAGCTACACCCTCTGGGCCTCCAGAGGGTGGCTACAGGAATTACAGCTCCATATGAACCCAAGATATACATCTGTATCAGTGCTATTTTAAAAATTCATATATTTGTTCTTAGGTTTAAAATGTATACAAGTAACATTAAAGTACTATTGAATCAGCAGGTAGCTTTGAGTTGAAGTTTATATATTTCAAACAAACTAAACATATTTCAGTTTGAAAAGGCACATTTACTAACACATGGGCATTTGGAAGGAATTTTTTTTAAAACTTAAAAAGAAATAGTAAGGGAATTCCCATACCAAAGAATTTCCCTACTACTCTAAAACTGGATGGCTTGGTTATAGTCTTTTTACCTAAGCCCTGAAGACAGCAGAGAGAACCAGAGGCTGGGATAAAGTCACTCAGGCAGCATGAGACATACTCTGAGGTGCCTGGACAGAGAACACCTGCTGATGTGAAAGTCTAAGCACCGCCCCCCACTCTCCCCCTTCTGTGACTCTCAAGACCCAGAAGCCAGGGTCTGGCAAAAGCTCTGCCAGACATCAGACTTTCCAGTCTAAGGCAACAAAACTAGGAAATGGTTTAACTTCTCAACATAAAGACCTTAATTTTCTAAAATGCATTTATGAAATTTTGCCACATAGTTCTTGATGGGTCATTTTAGGAAGTTCCCACTTAGCTCCCGAACCCCAAAATGAATATAGGTTTGTTTTTTTGTTTTTTGGGGCCAGGAAAGCAACACTAAACCAGATTAGGCAGTTGATTGCTTTGCTGCACACCAATTCCTAAGATTTCACTGGTCTCAATTCCCAAGGCCACCCACAAAAGAAAGCAGCACTTCCTGCTGACTCTACTGCTCAAAATACTACCACCATATTTGACAACCTCGACACTCACTAGAATGCTTGTAAAAGTCAGGTCTTTTTTAGAAAAACTAGATCTTTAAAAATAGGAGACAGCACATTGTGGTAGAAAATACGTAGGTCAATTAGTAGCTTTGGCAGATGACTTGAACTGTTTGAGCTGCAGTTTCCGCTTCTATAAAAATGGGAAAAGTAGTATCTTCTTCCTCAAACTGTGGTAAGGGTGAAATGATATCCCCCCCCCGCCCCCCATATAAAGCACTCATCACAGAATCTACAAATGGCAACAGTTCCCTGCTTCCTCATTTGCTGAAAACACTGACCTAAAGGAGGGGGTTGTGACCAAAAACATCTTCTCACCAAATTGCCAGGAACAGTTGTTTCAGTCTAGGTGGCGGATATTTAATGCTGATAGCCCTGAGCCCTCACTAATCATTTCCAGGAAGGGGCTCGGCCTTCAAATGCAGTTCAACTACTTCGGCCACAAAAAGGCAGGTCATTTGCAGGTGCACCTCTCTCATGCAGATACCTGCCATTTCACCAAGAAATCAGGTGGTATGGCTACTGTAGAGGAGTATTTCACGTTTTTTGAGAACTTGTAAAATCCCCTTACCCTGTGCAAATTTTCAAAATACTGGGAAAGTAGCCATGATACACAGAGTATACAGCGGCATTTAAATCGGCAAAAGAGTGAAAACAGATGTCTGAGTATGGAGGAATAACATTATTTTTAGAAGCCTAAACACAACTGGGTGGGTGGGCAAGTTTCAGCATTTTCTGGTCAGGACAATGTTAATATCAAGTTTGCAAACCACAAAAAAGCTCCCCACTTTCCCTGAATAAAATGTGGTTTATTGAAAGGTGTGATACAACACACCATCATTTTACCAGTGGTCTGTTCCAAGGAGAGCGCTTCAAAGGCTTTAACCCAGTGACTGAAAAGAGGGAAAAAGCATATTACATGAAAGAGTTCACCACTACTCTGAGACAGCCAAAGAGAAAAATCTATGTTCAGGACATAAGAACTCTGATTCAAGTCTGTTTTAAGAACTCTTTTTCTCTTTGTAGAGGGGTACTTGGAGGCATGGTATAAAGAAAAGAACATGTGCTCTGAACTAAGAATTCCAATTTTGACTATTTGAGGACTGAATTAAGTCCTCAAAATACCTAACAGTATGCTCACTATTAGTAATGATGGTAATGATTCAAACTCTAGATAGCAAAAAAGGTACATGACTGCTTCTTTTAGTGATGTGCCTCAAGGTTTCCAGGAATACCTTCTCAACTCGATGGCACTCTAAACCTTCTCTGTGGCAAGAAATGAACCTTTGCATAAAGTTAAGAAATTCTTTTTTTTCTCCTCAGCCTTCTATCTTGCATCATCATCTCCCGAATAATGGAGGTTGGCTGCACTAAGCCAGGTTCTCTCTGTTTTCCAAAAGAGTTAACTAATTTCTAGTGGGTCATTAATGGAAGGGCAAAGTCATCTGCTCATCAGAGTGAAATCTGGGAATGGATAGATGTTAAGAGCAAATGAACTGAGCTGCCAGGGTAGACCAAGGAGAGGGGAGAAAAAATGTGCTGTGAACTGTGCTATAACCTTGCAAAGTATATGGGGGGAAAAAAAAAACACAGACTCTGCAGTTGTGTGTGGGCAACTGAAGGGGGACACAAATGTCCACTTGACATTTAGGGTGTAATTTATCTTTTGGCAATGTGCTTAAAACCTTTTAAAACACTGCCTTTCCTGTAACTGGCTAAAACAAGGCCAACTAATCTTATCTCTCAACTCATACACTTTTTTCAGCTAACAGTCAAGGACACTGAGTACTCACACAACTGGATAAAGATGAGAGGATCACCTTGAAATGTCCATAGGCATAAAACATAACCTGTTTTGTCTCATTTCTTCAATTTTCTACTTTGAAAATAACAGTAACATTATGCCCAGAGCTAGACAGACCCCAGTTCTACTTAACTATGTATCAAATTTGAAAACTTCTCTTAGTCTCAGTTTCTCTTTATTCCCATAGGGATAATATGTACCTTGTTGAGAGAATCAAATGCAATGATTTATGTAAATCTCACAACAAAATGCATGGATTAGTGCAAAGGCTCAAAAGAGGGTATTTATAATTATTGTATTCTCCTGATGAGGGTTTCACACCAGCAAAACAGAAAGCAACTAAGCTTAAGAGTCTCTTGTCTGTTGAATCATGGATCATTGACAGAATTTTCTACATGTATATTTGACTTTGACATATTCCCAAACAGAGGTAAAGAAGTCTCTTTTGAGGGGGGTACAAACAAAAATTGTAATATGTTGTGTTAAATGAAGAAGAATATCTGGTTGAGAGCAGACTAAACAATTACTCCCTAGCTGTGTGAGCAAGATGTTGAACGTTTTGAGCCTCGGTTTCCTCAGCTTTAAATAAGGATATGGTCATATTTTCCAGCATTACATGACAAAATGTATTACAAAAAGCTTAAAATAAAATATCTAGCACAAGTAAATGTTTTCTATGTGGTACATTATTTTTATTTTATTACTATCAATGAATGTACCAAAGTATAAAACATTGTCCATACACTAAGAGATCTAGGCCACAAAAATCTAGAAGAGACTCTTATGGTCAACCGGTGGGTTTTCCCAAACCACACTGTAAGAACCACTGGGTAGACCACCATGATGTAGTGGTTTTTGTGTCAAACAGGGTTTCCCCCCATAATTCTATTTACCTCACATCTGCCTCCTCCACTAACTTTAAAATATTATTTCAGTCAGAGGAAACAGTTACAGGAGGTGGTATCACAAGTTGTCATATTACAGAATATTAAGTTCATACTGTTGATTATGATAGTACTCATGGGAATTACATAAAATACCCTATGTCACCATATATTCAACCTGATCAAAGCTCTTTCAGAGTTCCTGTTCATTAATGATTGATTTCAAACAGGAATCTCATAGTAAAAGGCTTAATAAGATTATTCAAGGAAATTTGGGGATTTTTTTTAAAATAACAGTTTGAAGGGGGAAAGAAAATAAAATAGTTTCTGAGATGTATGCACAAGTAATGTCTTCATACAACTACCTAAGGGTAAAAGACCAGTTCCCTGAAACACACATGCACCAACCTAAGATTCAAGTTAACACTTCATCTCTGCTACTGTAGAAGCAATTTAGTCTACATTTGAACTGCCAATGGATCAATTAATTCCTAAACTTTATGATTTGTTTGGCAGAAGTTTTAAATGATTTAACCCTCCTTAAAAAGTTACTTTATAGCTCATTTTAGGGAGTGGAATACTTAAGACAAGGGTTTGTTTTGAATAATGATATTTCAGTCACATTCAGGTTTACCGTTAATGGACAGAATGATTCCATTAGTTCACATCTGCCTTAAAAAAAGGGAGGAGGTACCTCCAAAAAAAGCATATGTTTCTCCATTAGTGAATTTTGGCACAATAACTTTTATGTCTATCACCTGGGGAGAGGATTACTTCACATTTGGGAAACTGAGTATAACTTTATGGGTGACACAGCATTGCCTAAAGAAGGCTAACTTTTCTGCCAAGGAGGAAATAGTGAAGTAACCAAGACCTGCCAAGAACACATGCGAAAGAGTTAATGAGAAATGCCTGTGCATGTCTTTCCTGATTCACAGAAAAGGGTTAAATAATAAAACTGGACTAATTAGAACACGTGAACAATATCAAACATCTCCAACATTTCTCATCAAGTTTACAGAGTTTTACTGGTCTAGTGAAGTTGCACTCAAATCCAAAATGATCCAGGAGTATATTTGCTTTTTAAGCCCACTTAATTATTGTGTAGATTCATATTTGAGCCATTTTTATGAAAAAATTATAGGAAATTTACAAAGGAAATTAAGACTGTGCCTTCTTTAGTTCTCTAAAGATGGCTCAAAATATAAAACTATATTTACCTTAAAAACCAGACCTTGGACTTTGGAGAATTCTTCAAATTAAAATAAAATGTTAATTTTAAAGTTTTAATTCACTGACATTCCATGTTTTAGAAAAGTTACATCATTTTTCACAAAAGGCATCTTACTCTTAAGTTATCTTACTCTTAAAAATAACTAGAGATTCTATTGACGGCGACACATTTGTGCCAAGAGTTCAACTTTTAAAAAAAATGACTAGTTCCATGATTTAACATCAACAGAACACTCTAAGGCAATATAAAAGGTTGGGAACAAGACATATAAAGCCCATAAAACAGATAAATCATAAAGTTACCTCTATATCCTGGATAATCTTTGGGTATAATGACCTATAAAATGAATTGGGAGGGCCATCTGTGGGTCTGTTTTTAAACAGGTACTGATCCCTGGCAAATAAAAACAAACAGATGTTACATTTTTGCACATTAAAAAAATGGTACTTACAAAAATGCTGTCAAGTCTTCTGACTTACACTGAGCTTTAGGAGCTCCAAAGCAGGGTTTCTGACAAATTTACATGTTAAGACAAGTTTAACTGAATTTACAGATCTCTAACATGATTTTTGGCCTTTTATTTTCTGAATAATGCATAAATATCTAGTTTTTCATTCTACAGTTTAATGAAAAGTGCTAATGTCAATTTGTGGAAAATCTAACTTAGTATACACACCTTCCATAAAGAAAACACAGTTCTAACTCTCATTCATAACACCACCTGTACTTCTGTCTAGTTCTCTTTCTCTGAGTTAACTGGGGGAGACAACTGACATTTACAGAGCTATAAAGTGGCATTTTAGCTAATGGGTTTTCTCTGAAAACTCCTGCCCATTATGCCTCCTATATCCTCAGACATAAACATCAAAGAGCAAAACAGCATTACATGACTTTGTCATATTTTCTTTTTTCCTATCTATCTTTCGTTAATAGTACCATCACCTAAGAAAAATGTGAAAGAAAAGCTTAGTTGTAAAAAGCCAAATACATAGCTGTGAAAAGCGAGATCATTCACTCAAACTACACAGTACTTTCTGACAGTTAATAAATATAAAGGAAATATACATTTCAAAGGGGAAAATTCTAACAGCTTTAGCACTGTTTTTTATATTCTTGACCACCCATCCTTTCCCCCTGTATGAAACAGACCAATCCGTTTTTCCAAGGATAATTGTTCTTCTGGGTAAACAAGCAAACCCTCTGTCATGCCCAGTACTTACCACCCTCTTCTTTCTGAAAGCCCCTTCCATAAAGGGTCAGTGCGCACCATCCGTTCAATCAGCTTTTTCCAAAGCATTCCTTCAGAGATCACTCGCTGCCACTCTTTACACACCAGCTCTGCTGCACACAGAGATCTGGCATCCAGGTAGGAAAGAATGTTTTCTGCTATGTGATCTAAGCCTTGCTCTACAAAACAGAAAAGGCAATGAAGGTGTAGGAAGAGAGAGAGAAAAATGTATCAGACACCGTTTCCCTAAAAATACGAGGAATAGGGGCCTCCCTGGTGGTACCAGGGGTTAAGTCGCAGCACTATGAAGCTATCCACAGCCACTGCAGCACGAGTTTGATTCTCCACCAGGCAGCTGACCCACATGGCACAGCAGACCCCCCCCACCCCGTTTCACCTGCTGCTCCCCTCAGTAGTGTATTTCAGTCTATCCACCTGTTCTGTGCCCCACTCTGTCTCTGGTGAATCCTTTCACCCCCTGCATCTCTGGCCTGTACCCCCAGTTCTTGTATGCATAAATTAAAAAAAAATCTTTAGGGAAGAAAATACAAGGAGTAAAGAAATTGAGCCAGGTAACAAATACACTTGAGAAATAACATAACTTCTGCAGATACATAATAAGTATGTGCTTCTTTTGGTTCTGATTTTTTAAAGATTAATGAAGGCAACAGTTCTTGTGTGTAAAAGTCGACCATGAACAATTCTGTATTTGCTAGATATTATAATGGAAGACTCATTCACATCTTCTTTTAAATAACTCTTACAGAAACACAAATTTTACAAATGAGGCACAAAGAGGTAAAAACAACCAAGGTTTCACAACTCAGAAGTAAAGCCACAACTGTAACTCTTACTCCAAAGTTTGTGTTTTTTCTCCTCTAATATACTGTCTCTTATAACAAATCCCTTGGGACCAAGGCCATGAAAAAAGCGAAACACTAACACATCTTTGAAAGCTTAAGAAAAGTTACAATCTAAATGTTACACTCAGGTGAACTAAAATGTATTTCTCAAAATCTTTGCTTCATCTCCTCTGTGTAAAGACAAAAATCTTCAAAATCAACAATGTAGTATCTACAAATTTTAGGAAGAAGCAGATCCATACAATGCAAGACTCATTTCAAAGACAACAGGATTCAGTCTCTGCCTGACACAACAGTAAGAGGATCACTACGATCAGCATTATTGCCCTCTGCACATGCTCAACTTGGAATTCTAGGCATGTTCTCTGTAGATACAAAAAATAAAGCTCATCCCAGGCCTATAAAGTATAGTGGTGGGAACACTGAACATGTAGGCTGTACATTCCAACTTCAAGTTCAGGTTCACCAAATAGTTCTGTGACATGAAACAATTACTAAACCATGGCAGTGAAAGGCCACTGTCCTTTATGTTTTATCATCTGTCAATAAAATGGTCATCACCAACAACAACTGTCCTTTCTCAAAGTATCTGCAAGAATCAAATAATCTTATGAAAAGATTTTGAAGACAATAAAGCATCATAAATGTTAACATCTGTTTTCTTTTTCAAGGTAAACAAGCTGTATAGTAGCAACAAATTTGACAAGTATAGGGTAATTACTAAACTCAGAGCCTCAGTTTCCTCATTTGTAAAAAAAAAGGTTAACAGTCTCCGCCTTGTTTTGAAAATATCAAAGTGAGATGATGCATTAAAAGTGTTTTACAAATTAAGGGTTTCTTCAACTCTGAGAATGACTATTTGCACTGTTCACTATCGTTTATAGGTCCCTCTTCTACTCTATGGCATCTAATTAATACCCAAGCTTTCATCTGATGATGAGCATTTCATTGGGACCACTATCTTTCCTTGCACATGTCAGTATATTACAGGTTCTGCTATTAAAAATCACACTGCCTTCATCAGTCATCGTATCAAAGCAGAATTCTCAGATGGCAGTGAGTTCAAATAAATCCTAAACCTCTTTAGCCCAAACTTCTATTAAAACAATTCCTTGAATTCTATCTTTAGAGGTGGGGCTGGGAAAAGCAGCAGTGTAGTTTACTGGTACCCTTACTATCATTCACCTTCAAAGTTTTACCTGACCCTTCCTTTTCAGCCTTCAGAGTTCAGGTTTGGTCATCCAGAAAAGAGGATATTTTGTCCCAGATCTGCATGATGGGCAAATGCAGCAATTCTTTATCCCAATTTGTTGGCAATAATGTCAAATGGGTCAGAACCAAGGACAGCACCCATGATTCTACCTAATCCCTCCAAGCTACATGGGATCCATTCATTAACACTCTCAGGGTACCAATATTGAGTCATCTGTGTTGCAACTATCTGGATCACTACCGTCGGGCTCATATCTGTCTAGTCAGTCTTCAGGGACATAGAAACTGCCCTGTGAAGATAATATCACCAATTACATCGTTTTCCTGACCTACTAGTTTTGTAACCTTATCCAAACAAGATGAATTTGGTATGGTTATTCTGCGTTCCCTTGTTGGTGCTGACTACATAAAGTTGGCATTGTAGCTCTTTGTTTATAAGTTGGCATTAAACACTCTTTTTGGCACATATAACCCATGTCCATCATAGAAAAATTATAAAATGCACATTTCAGAACGTGTCTTTTAATGTTCTGCATACATTAACTGCTAATTAACTCTGATAATCTCCTTAAAAATTCTGTTAGAGTATAACATCAAATTTAACAACCAGTACCCTCCACAAATATACCTTCTCCAGTTCTCCAATTCTAAGTCAGGAAAACTGACCAAGGTACCATCATGCAGGACTACTAAATCCAGCAGTGTGAGCCCTACTGTGCCCACAGCCCTGCCTACTGGTTTCCGATACTTCTCAAAGTTTCACAATTCTGAAAACTACACGACAGGTCCACCACCACCCTGCTGTGCATCACTGTACACAATGCCTTTGGGTTTACTTGTTTATAAGGAGGTACGTGTTTCCTGACTATCTTCCTATTTTTTCCTACATTGCAACTTTTCTATCCTTTCTGGTTTAAAAACTATTATTTTTAACTTGGGGGGTGGAGAGAAATTAAACGAGGAGTGAATGTATGCTTTTCATTCTAATATGACTATACCCTCTATTCACAGCACACTATTCCTTCGCCCTTCATACTCTTGATCCAAATAATGGACTGTTGTTTGTTTTCAACTCTCCCACTTTATTTAACCATTCTGGACAAATTTCCATTGTTCAGAATTTGACCTCTTGACACCATTATCAAAGATTCTGGCTAATTTTTTTGTATATCCCCATGATTATGTGCCCCTTTTCTTCACATCTGTTTAATAAAATCAAGGAAATCCATGGGTAATCTTTGGAGTTCTATTTATGCCTCTCCATTGCTAGGATTCACAGATTATTAATCTGAATTTCAAATTTAAATTTTTTAAATCATATTTTGTTTTAGAGTCTCTAGTTACAGGCTAATAAAACCTGGCTCTTCTCTGATTTCTCTGACCATCTTCTAGTGTTTACACTTAATAGCAGAATTTAATAGCACAGTTACTGTTCAAGATAAATTATTTCCACATCACCAACCAAAACTCTCTAATTCCTAACCAATTCCACTCCTGAGTCCTCTGCTCTCTGAGGAAACAAACAGCAAGACAAGAATGCTTTTGGACATTTGCCTTTCTGGCCTCCATGACTGTAACATCCCTATTGTCTGTTATGAAGTGACAAAACAGTATCTAAATCTTCCACCTGGCTGGGTGGTCTATAAGCTGTTTCTCAGAGCAAGTGTGGTTAGATACGATTCTTAATGTTACTGATGTTAAAAACAAATAAAAATAGCAGCAGCAAACAGATTCCCTGGATATTCTCCTGGGTGACTGAATCACAAACCCTAAATGATGAAGCCCCAGGAATCTGTATTTGTATAAAGTGCCACCAGATATACTGATAAACTGGCAACTATGACATTATAACAATGACATCCCTTTTACTACTAATTTTTTCCCTTCACTAGGTTATTGCTATATTATTCAAGGGTTTCTGCATAAGGAAATCATTATTAACATACTTTTTTTCCATTTATTTAAAAACATTTATTTTTCTTTATTTATATATATTTGACATCAATTGTAGTCCCCATGGAATCCCCATCACCATTTCACCAGTGCACCATCAACGTCAGTCCCTTGTGCTCTTATGAGTCCTCAACCCTCTCTCTCCCCCTCCCCACCAAGTGTTCCAATTTGTCCTTGTCTTTTCTTTTTTTACCAAATGCCTTCAGATCAACTCAGCAACATCTTAGTCATTTTTTTTTTTTGACTTGGTGTATTTCCTTTGGTTAATACTTTCATTTCACCTCATTCTAGGAGGCAGCACCAAAGTCTGTTGGGAAAAACACTGTAGAGTCAGATCACCAGAATTCAATTGAAGCAAACAGTTTTCCCTTTGGGATCTCAGTCTTCCATAAAATAGAAATGATGTTAAATGTTTGTACTGGATTATGTCATATAATCTGCATGGAACCCTCTGAGATTGGTACTCTCACTATCTTTGTTTTATAGAGGAGGAACTTCTAACCTTGTTGTGAAAGTTAATCAGAGTAAGTTATTAGGAGCCAGCTATGTTACAGGTATTTGATAATGTCAGTGTTCTTCCTTCCCCAAACCCCTCAGCTGGTCATTGGTCAAAGAAGTTAAATTACATCCCTCTTCTGTTATTTCCTGTAGAGAAAACAGTACACACCTCCTCTAGAAAAGTGTTAAACCTGCTCTAATCACCAGGTATCGGTCTCATTTCCCGTGTTTTGAGACAAATACGAATCACACAACCTATCTGGAAACCTAAGGTGCCCAACTTAAAACTTTCTGTTTCAACTCTGTTCAGGACAAAGATCCTGAGCTCATCTGCCTGTGCTTAAAAGTGCTCTGAGGTGTTAAAACTAACCATTTTCCTAAGTACCAATGTCTGCGTTTCATTTATTCCATAGTGCTGAGATTCCCCATCTCCTCCTGTCACCCCTTCCCAAGGCAACAAGAGGACACATTACAAGCCCCAGAAAATGAGGTCAGAAAACTGCACACACAATGCTGAAGAAGTGCTGCTGCTGCTAATTATAGGCACCAGATGAAGGTCTGGAAAAATTTCAGTAATAAATTAAAACAATTAAAAGGCACAAATTTCAAAGCTCAATGTGTAAATAACACTGTATCAAAATGAAACGCAAATGTGTAGTCAGTTCAATGCCCTTGACTACAGCCAGTTTTAACACAGCTGCTTAGATCATACAATTACAGAAACTTTTATTATTTTAGAAACGCATTTCAAAGAGCAGCTGCAAAGAAACTTCCTTCTCTACCCACCCCTGCTGTCCCTCCCCCCAATTTCTAGTCACGGATCTAGTTGTAAAATCTGAAGTGAGAAACCTTTGGTGGGGGCGGAGGGGGGGAGAACAATATGACTGCTGAAAACAACAGCCTGTCAATGTACGCTTAAACTTGGCTTTATTGACCTAAGGATTCAGACAGAAATGACATGAGAAGATGCTTAGGACACAAAGTACAGCATTTTGTTATGCCAACAGAGTGGCACACACCCCTACCTACATGATGTCAGGGTGAATCAATTCAGAAATTAGTGGGCGAATAATTAAAACTTCCTGGCAATAAATATTATTACCTCTGGAGAAACAGGTGCTTCCTGCCTCTCAGAGCCTTTTTATAAACCTGCCGTCCTCAGAGTACTCACCAGCTGCCAAGCATATTATATACTTTGTCTTTAATCTTCACAATATATCCCATGAAATATCATCATTATTCCCATTATTCCCAGATAAGAAAACTGGGGCCTTATAAAAATGGAGTCACTTAATTACTAAGCGCAGGAACTAGATTCAAATTTAGGGGGTGTCTAAAGATAGCATGCTGCTCTTTCCACTCTGGAATGCTGGGTCTTTGGCCCTGCATCCCGCCTAATGCCTTAGCTAAGGTCTGGTTCTTCCACATCTCCCAGCACCTGAGCTACAGTCCATGATGGTTTGTCATCCTTCCTTGTAGATAAGAAAGATGAATAAACCCTGACAAGGAAACACAGTGTTTCAAAAGTTTTAATTGCTTTGACACCTCACCAAATGCATCGCCAATGCTTATCATCCTCTTTGAAGTACAATCTGCCTCTACTTTAAATGGCATAAATTTTCCCTTTAACAACAATTCTTGCAAACCACAAACTTAGCCTGAAGAAATTGACATTGCAGACTAAACATTTACCATGATTTTTAGAAAAGCATATCATAATTATCACTTTTTCCACTGAAGCAAAAGGAGCCAGAGACCACAAACATTTTCCATTTTCCCTATACTGACAGGTACAATATTCACAGTAAGCATTAAGTCAAAACCATAGACAGTTTTTACAGAATTAACGATTTTCACAAAAGAAGTCTTAGTCTATCAATTTCAGCAAACTAGAAATTCAAACTCAAGATCATCTCAGTAAAACTGAATACCAAACGAGAATAATGATTAGTAAGTTGCTCCACACATTATTAAATCTAAATCTGAACAGACACACACGGACCAATTTCTGCCCTAGTGCTCTTAGGCAGGGTCTGCGTTAAGAAACGAATGCCAGGTTTAATCCAAGTCTACTAGACACTGAACACAATCAACTTGGCCAGTTTGTCCCTAGCTATTAGATTCACATGTGTGATATATACTGACATATGTATATATGTTCAGATCAAATCCTGTTAAAACAAATAGCATTTTAACAAAAATATTTCCATGTCCCAGCCAATGGTCCATTTATTTCATGTAATATTCAATACCACAAAATTCCACTTTAACAGAGATATGGACAATGCCTTAAAATTCACTGTAATGAAAACTGAATTGTATGCAATTATACTAACCATATTTATATACATAACACATGTTCATCTGTTCTGTCTCTTCTCCAAGACTCTACACTACACAAGAAGAGTTGCCACTAACTAGCCTCTGAAATATCAAGAGAACTTCAACAGTGCCACCTTGTGGATATTTTGTAAATTTAAGGTGAGTTACCTGATGAAATGTTTTGAAAAAAAATTACAGGGAGGGAAAAAACAAAACAAAGACCAGATTTGAGGAAAATGGAGGCACAGCTTCATTTAGTTAAAAGCATTTATGAACAACTTTAAAGAATGACCCTGTCTTTTCTTGCTGTGAGAGCCAGGGTCAATAGAAAGGCCTAGATAATTGAGGTTCTGAGTTCTGCAAAGCACGCAGAGGAACTGCCTAGCTTGTGTGTTTATCTTGCATTCACCTGTAATTCTCTCTCCCCTCCTACAATTACAAGTCTACCCACACCCCTCCCATCTCCTCCTTTCTGCAACTAAAATTAAACATTACTGAACTGGGTTCTAAATCTATACTGAGGACCTTAAGGAATTTTCCAGAATAATAATCTTAACTGTACATGATTTCAGTTTTTGCAATAACTTTTTGAACCAACCCCTATCACCACCTGCACAATGACCAAGATGTATGATCTTGGTCATTCATCCCCAGTTTCCTGATCTCTGGCTTCCTGACCTGAATGATTTCAAAGCCTCACTCAGAAAAAGGACTAATTACCCTTTGAGTAATAAAATACTATTATTCTAGAAAGAGTGTTTTGGGACAACATTGGAAGCAATAGTACAACAATGTATGGTAATCATAAACCTACAAACTATATTGACCACATTTGATCAGGCCAGCACCAAAAAAAAGGGTGATCAAAAATAAAAAAGGGGTTTAAAAAAAAAAATCGAAGGGAGATGACTAGGCAGAACACAAAAGATTTTTCATGCCATGAAAATGTTCTGCATGACATCACAATGGCAGATTATATCACTATACAGACATTTGCCAAACCATACAGCATGTACAACTCCAACAGTGAACTCACACATCAAGTCTAGGCCTTGGATGACTGTGTTATGTCAATGTGGGCTCATGTATTTATTATAACAAATGTGCTACTCTGGAATGGTGGTGGTGGAGCGGTTGTATAGGAGGAAGAGAGATAAAGAATATGGGAACTCTGTGCTTCTTACTCAATATTATTACCCTGAACCTGAAACTAAAACAGAGAAGCAGAGACAGAGATAGGTAGGGAAAAAAGAGAATGCAGAAGTTAAGTTTGTAGGTAATTAATACACAGGCTATCAATTTTCCCAATACACTTTTGTCATTCTCTAAATGTCACTTCAGATACAAATAAACATTCTAAACCTTAAGACAATTCCCAAATGTAAACACTGTAAGAAAAATTTTTCCCATATTTAAAAAAGAAATTACTTATAAAGTCAAAAAGATTTTATGTATATATGACATCAAAATGAAAAGCAAAACATTAGCTCATTAAATAGATGATTACAGTACTGACTGCAAAAACTGCCTATATTTCCTAGAGAATACTAAATTATAACTCTTCTCCTTGTCATATATTAAAATATGGCATGTATCAAAAAAAAAAATGCTGCCTCATCCCAACCTCATTCATTCATTATACCAATATTGACAAAGTTCTACCTAGGATCTTGGGCTAGGCATTTTCCACCATTCAGCTTTAAAAAGGAAAAAAAAAGGCAGTATAGTTACCCGGTAAAGCGGTAATAAAGTCCCGCTGCAACATGGGCTTCAGGTAAGAGTTAATATGTCCATGCTGATAATGACACATTCGTGAAATAAGGTGTTCCACAAATTCCACTTGATCTGATTCAGACCACTGGTCAAAATATTTAATACACAAGTCTTTTTCTTTTTGATAGTTTCCTTCTGATGGCCTCTTTCTGGAGACAATCACAGATGATGTTCCATTACTTATCTATTTTAGAAAAACAAAAAAGTAATTAGTCTGACAAGGAAATATAATTCATATTTCATTAGAAACATCTTAAACATGTATTTAATCTTAGATGCCAGTTTTACCCTGAAGTCAAACTCATTCCTTTATTAATTCATTCAAGTAGTAATTAATAATGTATTCAGGGCCTGTGTCCTCAAAAGTCTCCAAAGCAAATGCTGAGAGGCAACAGGTATTTCTAAAGCTAAGCAATATCTTAAATTACCATTCTCCAATGCTTATTCCCAAAACCATGCTGTTGTTAGATAACTAATATTGCAAATCACCACCAGAAAAACTGCTCAAAATTTGTCAAGTGTCAGCTGATTAAAACATCTTACTTCCTTGATGTTGACCTCAGCTGCCACATTCATCTGTTACCAATGGTATTCACACTTCTGTATGCATGACAGTAACAAGCAAACCTGTTAACACACAGGGTGCTGGGAGTCCATCACAGACATTCTGATTCTACAGGTCTGGAAGAGAGCCCATGAATTTGCATTTCTAATAAGTTCCCAGGTGATGCTGCTGCTGGTGAGTGACTCCTTTACAGATCACTTTGAGGACCACTGGTCTAACAGAGAAGACAGGCATTATGTTGAAACCTAAAGGGAATCAACCTAAATAAGCTTTATTCAACCAAAATTTCAATATTCTCCATATTGTTTCCAGGGCTACTAATCTGCTGGCAAGAGTTTAGATTTTTTCACTCCTTTCTTTTGATCACCTACTCAGAGAGTGACCCAAAGTCAATCAATCACGTAGGTTTGAAAAGTTCCTCCGCTTATACAACTGGTTTATGGCCATACTAACAGTGCATTTCTCATTAAACGCATGAAAATCTCATCAAGTACATGATCCTTGCATGAAACCAGTGTGTACACATACACACACACAACACACAAACACACACACACATATATTTTAATTGAAACTACAGATATTACATTTGGACAATAAACATCTGAATCCCTAGACTAAAGCCACAACTGCTACTGATGCCGTGAGGCACAGTAATGTCCCTGTTTCAAAACAAAACAACCTCATACTTTAGCCAAACATTTGCAAACCAGCTGTCCATCACTTCTCTGACAGCTCCCACCTGTGTTATATCAGCAAGGATAACATAAAAGAATTTTGAAAACTAAAGAGTTACAGTTCATATATTCACTAATTCCATTAGAAGCTTATGTCAGAGGCTTACACTGAAAGAACCAAGAAATTTTATCAGTATGTTCCTTAACTTAAAAGTGAACTGAACACATCCCATAAAGAAGACATCCTTTGTAACTATCTAAAGGAGTCTTCCGCTTTCCTTGACAAAATCTTATAAATCGTTCACACCTAAAGCAAGTTCTCATGTCCACAGAGTCAGAAACCTCCCATCCCACCTATCTTGTCACCTCCCTGGTGAGGAATGTTTTTTACCCTTGCAATCTGGGCATAGAGCGCACTGACACCAGTTACCACCAGAGGGCAGCATTGCACAGAGGATTTCTTTCTTTCTTTTTTTTGCTTGTACTAAGCCATACAGAGTCCACAGACCATATCAGCATTCAAAACAGTCAGATGAAATGACTTTTGTTTGTTGTGGTGGATATCAGCCACTCTAGGGGTATTTTTGCTACTTTTAAGCATAAGGACGTTCACCATAATACTTAAAATTAGAAATAATTTGCTCAGTTAATGACAGTTAAAACAAACCATACATCTACATGCAGTAATCATTAAAATTAAGTTTATAAAGTTATATTTCAATACACGAGAACATGTCTATGAAATAATATTAAAGGACAAAGGCAAGATGAATAATTCTGTATCACACTGTGATGAGGAACTTACCAAGACAGAGTAAAAGGATATATATGGAAATGGTAAAAGTGTCTAATTTGTAAGGAAAACTTTGTTTTCCTTTCTCTCATCGTTCTATAATTTTTTTCATAATAACTTGCCAAAATAATTGCTCTCAAAACCAGTTAAATAAAATGATGGTAACAACTTGCATTTGTGCATTGTTTTATAATTTATAAAATGCTTTTACAATCAATAATAAGCACTGGGTTACTACTTCATTTACAGAAATAGCCTCCCTAGAGCACTGATACACCATTAACTAGCCGAAAGAGTGAAGAAAAGAAAAACTGAAGACAAAGTGTTAAGAACTGCCCTGAATCAATAGTAAATAAAGATAATCCTTATTTGCAAAACACAAAATGTGAAGGAGGCAAAGAATCAGTATGCACACAGCTCCCCCAAAAAACAGTAGCAAGGGCCTGATCCTATAGCTCATTTTCCATTTCTATTTTCTAACCACCTATAAGGCTCAGAAAGATTTTCCTGGCGTTGTTTATACTTTGTTTCATTTCATCTTAAATTTGTTGAGGACTTATCTACTTCTCTTGTCAAATCAAATGAACCAAGAGAATACTTTTTTAACATCTTCAGCAATCTTCAGATTTGGATTTGTTTTGACTTTACTTGTGCAAAGGCATGATGGGAGAAAAATATATATGTATACCATAATGGCTGATGAAAACACCAAATTATGAGACTACATATTTACAACTGTGTGTGTGTGTGTGCATGCATGCACGAGCGCACACATGCATACATATACACGCACGCAGAAATTAGGAGAAAAGCTGCCAAACTAAAGCAGAACCAAATGAGAAGAAAACTGAGCTTAGAAGGCAAAGCAAACCAAAAGGAAATGGAAGAGCAGGGTTGGTGGGGGAGCAACAGGAGAAAGCATGATCAGTGTCAGGTGTGTGGCGTGTGGCGTGCGGCACGGTGCCATTCTGGTGACAAAGAATGCCACCACTGTCCATCTTTGGCTTAGACAGTGGCCACAGATGGGCCATTTCAGGCTACAGCCACTTCAGTATCTTCGTGAAAACTCCAAATGTTTTAACTATTGTTTTAGTATTCACAATGACGCTTCCCTAAGAAAGAGAAGACACATTCGCGTGGATTCTGAAACTAGCAAAATAGCACAAAAGAAGACAAAACTGCTTGGCTCTTGTTTTCATTGAGGATATGAGCTGAGGGAGCATCTTATCTATAGTAAGTTAACTGCTATCTTATCTGTACGCAGTTGTTCCTACCTGCCAAAGAGTATTTTTCTTTGGGGACCCATCTTCATTTTGATCCTCCATAACTGAAGTGTTCTAAGGGGGGAAAAACAGGTTATTTGAATTATGCCGAGTTTTGCAAATCCTAAATAACTACACCAAAATATAAATTTGAAAATGCAAACTAAAGTGTACTAACACAAACCCAGGAGTTATTTGGCTTGTGGCCAACACACCCCATTTTGGGTCCAGAGGGCTATGCTCACCTTTCATAAATCAATACAGTTAGTTCCTGGACAAATGTCAGCATCAAGTCTTTATTTATGAAGCTGGGTATGCTTAGAAAACAGACAGTTATGGGAGTGGGGCTGAAGCTCTACCTCAGTTATCACTATTACTCGTTTACTTGTGGCAAGAAGCCCCAGAGACTCACGGGAGTTCCTAATGATTGTGAAGACATTTACTAGAATGTCTGCTATTCAGTAACCACCCCAACCATCAGCAATTAGAAGTGACAAAACCCTGGAAGCCCCACTGCCTTTCTCTTTCCTCCTTGGGTAGCCTTGTTTTTCTGGAATGGCTTTGCAATCTCCCATAGCAAGCACTGTGGGTGCCCCAACTTTTTCCTCAAGAGGAGGATGCTGTTAGCCAGTAACAATCTGGCTTGCCTTGGGAACGCGTTAGCTTTTGATTTTTTCTTTACTGCACAAAGAAGCACTGTGTAATTATTCTTCCTGGTGACCTAGTCACTCAATAGCTGCCCATTAACTAGAGATTATACACCACTGGATTTTCCCTTTTGAAGCTCCCACCTAATGGCTAAATGGAAACTTAATGAGAATGGGAAGTGGGAATTTGTTCTCTGAAAGGAACAACTCATTTACGGGTGACAATGTCTCTAAGATTCCTTCTTAACCTAAAATTCTAAGATTAAGACAAAAAATCTAAACTACAACACTAGTCCAATAATATTATACAAAAGGGTTCTATAGATCTTTTCAAGTATCATTGTTTTACAATGTTCTGTTTATTGCCAGTAGAGGATAAGCTTGTTGCTCAAACTTTCCTTATGTTCAAGTCACAAAATGTTGGGATCCAAACAACTCACTGAAAACACCCACTGTAGGTAATGGCAGAAGGCTCCCCGCTGGACACTAGTGCTCTTGTCAGAATGCAGTACGATGTAGTGGGAAAGCCAAAAGCTTTGAAACCAAAGACAAGAAGCTGAAATCCTGATCTGGTCCTTCATTCACTATGCGTGTAACTCTGAGCTAGCTGTTCTACCCTTGCCAGTATCCAAACTCCACAGGGTCATTGTGGGGTTTGAATCTATTCAACACAGATGCTTGGTGTGTAACAGAAATTAAAAAAAAAATCCTCACTCCCAACTTTGAAAAGTGTACTTGCCCCCAAGTATTATCTTTCCACATATTTTAAACCTTGGGCTCTGATACATTGACTCCAATGGTTGCTGTTGCCGTTAAGGAAAAACCAATGACTTCCATAATAAAATCTTATAAGCCCCACAGCACCAAGATCTACAATGGCATGGTGGAGGGTAGGTGTGAAAACCAACCATGAGCTAGAAAGAAAAGCAGTGTGTCCAAGTGTCCAAACAGGTCTAGAGTGGTGGCAGGAATACATGATCTTGAATTCTGGAAAGGGGGTAGAGATAGGAAAACAGAAGTAGTTCTTTTCTCTCCATATAATATTCTTTTTACTGCTATCTTAAAGGACTTAGGGATTAATAAAGAAGGCAAGTTTCCTTAGGGAAATGAGCCAAGTGGGAACATCATCTCCTGGGTTTGATTAGTAGTTACAAAGCCACCTTTGCAACGTCACAATGTCCTGGATTCTAAGAGAATGTCAAGAAGAAACAATAGATGGAAATGTGAAGAGCTGAGCATGTAAAGTGAAAGAAAGATGGGAAGTCCCCACCCCTATGTCTCCAGGCACCCCAGGAAATGTATGAGGGATGTATTTGTTTTGAACTAAAAACTGAAACATAGGAGGCTGAATCTGCCAGAGTTTTTCTGCCCGAATCTACCTTAAAATTTTTCTCACTCAGAGAAGAAACTAAAAAATAATGTCAGAAGTCCCTGAATACTACATAAGAAACAACTGTCTCTACAGTAAGAAAACTTAATTCTTCCTTCCATTCATTCCAAAACAGAAATGGTATTTATTTATGTGGTTGGGAAGGAAACAACCCATCTGATAAAAATAGCAACTATTCTCTTAAGGCTTGATGAAAGTGAATAAAGACATACAATTTAATAAAACTGTGTTTCATAAAGCCCTGTGGGGGCTGGAATAGCTCTCCCATCATACGTGTTTTCAACTTTTCTTGCAAAGCCGTCAGAAGATGCCAAACGAAAACGCTGTGCTCAAGTGCACTGATCAGAGGCTCATTCCCAATGAGGATTCCAGGTGATATAAGAGATGCTCAGAGAAAAAAGATCTTGGGGTCCAATCTTAAAAGAAAGATCGGTGTACTTCTGTACCCACTCTTTTTCCCCACACTGCCCCCCCATCAAGTTCATTAAGATATTAAAAAGGCTCTATAGTATCTCCTAACTCAAATCGTTTCAGTCCAAGTTTGTTGAACATGAACCGTCCGGACCTCTTAGTAACTTCTCATTAACAGCTCAACACATATTGGCAAACACTGGACCAAGACAACAACACACAATTCTTTCCTCCTCCCACTTCATTGAACAAATACTTCTGAAAGACAAAGGAAACAGCCATTTTTGGTAAATGCATCCCTGTCCTATTTCCTATCATCTTTCTCAACCTGCTATCTGGGATTGTGGGGATGAGAAGGGAATGACAAGAAATTCTCTTACAGGAGCCATATTTCTCTTTCTTTTCATCACTTTGACTTTTAATCCTTAAATGTATATAGTACACAAGAAGTCATAGGTTCAAGGGTGAGGTAAGAAAAAACAATGACCCTTCCAAGAGAAAAAGGTGGTTTCCCACATCCAAACTCTCAGGTGAAACCATGAGGTAAGCCAATTTGAGAGATGAAATCCTCTGTAAGTCCCAACACTTCTGGGGAAGGAAGGTTCTATGAAATACCGACCTGGCTTATTCATCGCTCTTCTCGTCATCACTTCTTTCCTCCTACATCTACCAGGAAGCATCACGAGGAATTAAGAATGCAGCATCCTACTCTGACACTACCACTAAGGAAGGACATGACCTAAGAAGTGCTGGCTATAGACTCCAGGGCAGACAACCCTCAGCGCCATGGATACTGTGGTCAGCCTGCTGGCTGTGGCGCTGCTGAATGTACTCGGTGGGATGTTCAACAGCATCCTGTCCTCTACCTATGAGATGCCAGTAGCAGCCTCCTTCCCTGCCTGATTGTGACAACCAAAACCTCTTCAGACTACCAAATGTGGGCAAAAGGGGCTGCAAACTGTCCCCTCCTCTTCAGAGCCACAGCTCAAAGTGTGAGTTCCTAACCTTGTCTCCTTGGAAAGATAGGCTATGTCAGGCCTGGCCCTTCTTTCTCTTTGGGGTTTTTTCTTTGGGTCTCTGTAATAGCATATTTTTATTCAATTACTATCTTATCTTATCATGGCCAAGTAATTCATGGAGTACCATGGATACTCAAATTCTGTACTCTCAAGTACTGCTTGACATTAAGTTCTTAACTGGGAAAACTTGCTATATGAAAAGTTCTTTACTGGAGAGCCATTGGCTTGGGGTGTGGATGAGGACTGCAGATATACCGTGAGATCATATATAAAAGTTCATATGTACATATCCCTTTAGAAAGACAATCCAGAGTTTTCATTAGATTCTTTTTTTCAAAGATTTTGTTTATTTATGCATACAAGAACTGAGGTATAGGCCAGATGTATCTAGAGTGAGAAGATTCACCAGAGACAGAGTGGGCAACAGCACAGGCAGACTGACTGAAGTACACCGCTGAGGGGAGCAGCAGGTGAGACAGGAGAGACCTGCTGCACATTGTGGGTCACCTCTGTGGACGAGGGATCAAACCAGCTCTGCAGTAGCTGCAAACAGCTTTACAGTGTAGCACTTAACCCCTTATGCCACCAGGGAGGCCCCTCATTAGACTCTTAAAGATAACCCGAATGCAATTAATATAGCAAAGCACATCTTTAACCAAAGAACTGATCAGAAAGGAGCAATTCTTGGCATATGTGTTTATTTTTATGTTCTCAGATAGTTTTATGTATGTCTCTGCTTCAAAATCACTGCGGCATATAATGGCACTAGATTAAATTAGGAAACTGAAGTGGCACCATAATGCCAGACTATCCCAACACATGATTTTCAGAACTAGCAAATATCACAAGAATTTAGTGCCTATTTATTCCTTTTCTTACAGGGGAAAAAAAAAGCCTTCAGAAGATGCCAGACAGAAAATGCTACTTTCAGGCTATACTGATCAGAAAGAATCCTTTCCAAAAGAGTATTCCAGGTGACAGACACTCAGAAAGAAGATGGTCCCAAGGGCTTCATAAACTTGAGAAATACTTCCTACTGGGTAAATACTCTCCTCCTCTCCCCTCCCCACAGACAGGCTTACAACACACTTCCTTTAAGATACCAAAGGCTTTATAATATTTCATAATCTTAAAACCAGGTTAAATTAGTACAAGCCAGGCTTCCCAAGTTTATTAAACATGGATACCCCCCCCCCCCTTTGAAGATAACTTCTCAGTAATATCTCAGCACATACTGGCTAACAATGGACTCAGACAATAGCATAGCACAATTCATTCTTCCTCCCACTTCACTGGACAAATAGTTCTGGAACAACAACAACAACAACCAAAAAAAAGCCCACTTTGGTAGACACAATATACCTCTCCCATTCCCCATGAGCCTTCCCAGCCTGCCACGGGGGTTGGGAGACCCAGTCTGTACATAGACATAAGCATAGGCACAGGAAGCTCTAAGCAGTGATATAAACTGCCAGTAGGTGCCACCAAATAACACAAAATTTCACTTGGAAAATTCCTGCTTTAAGAGTTATGTAAGAAGAATCAATTTCCTACTCTAAAAATGCTATAAATTCTACATTTTTCATTTTACTATCAGATACTGTAATTATAAGATTTACACACAAAAAAGCAGCTTTACTCCCAAAATGAAGCAAAAAACCCAAATTTACAAAGGACCTAGAAACCACAAGAGTATTTTGTCATTTTTCTTTTGTGTTTTTAGACTTTTGGGTTTGAGACATTAAAGAGAGATACATAATGCAAAATAATATTAGTTAGTAACTTTATATGTCTTTGCACTAGGTTTGTTTCATATATTGCCATTGCTTCTTCAGAAAAAAATATCAAAGTAAACAATCCATTTTACAGAAGAAACTGAGGGTCAGAGAAATTAAGTAACTGGCTAAGAATCACACAGTAAATGGGAGATGAGGAACTCAGACCTAGTCTGCTCTACTCAGAAATTAATGTACTTTCCATACATCTCAGGTGTTTTCCAACTGCTGGTGGCAGCCTATGAAAGCAAGTTAATGGCTTGCAACAATTTTTAATAAAATGAAATTTAATCTGGGCATTCCCCTGCCCACAAGGGTGAGCATAACAAAATCACACAGAATGGTTAAAAGGAATAAGCATGAACAAAATAGGAAAATTCAAACTAAAAGGAAAGCAAAAGTTACTATTCAAAAATAATATTTACGCCAAACCACTAAATAACAGAGCTTTTTTTTTCCCAAAAAAAATTTGGGTTTGGGCAATTTTTTATTAATCACAAATGGATGTTGGGAGTGATATAAAATTACAAATACAAAGAAAATCATTATTTTTAATGAGGCCAGTCAGTTCCATATAATGACCATTAAATTACTAAACCTAACCTTCAGTGTAAGCAATTCAAATTTTTACTTTTAAATATAATTTGTTAATCTGAGATTAATACATATTTGACCCATAACAATAATATAAATGTTGAAAAGAAACAAATTGACAATTACTTGTCATGATCTGGATGATCTTTCCATTATCTAGTTGATACTGTGAATCATGAATTCCTTTCAAATGAGGAAGGTGTCAAGTTTAAACACTCTTGGTCTGGAGGTAAAAGTTGTTAATAATATAGGCATTTCCCAGACCTGGTTAAAATGAACAGAGCTTTTTAAAACCTCTAAAAGGTAAAATTTATAGTCGATAGTATGTATTTTTACATAATGAGTAAATTTTTGCAACATATATCAAGGAAAAAAGTCAGAAATGTCTAAATTTTTGAAACACCTTTCCATCTTGGATAGAGCTAGTAGATGAAAAACAAAACAAAACGAAAAAAAAATCCCCTCTATTGACTGGCTCTATCTCAAACTTTTTTTCCTAGAGACTATACAGCATTTTCAATTTTCCATGGAACATTAAAAAAACCAAAAAACTGAATACCTTAGACCACAGAAGAAGCCTAAAATACAGTTAAAGAAATCAGGAAGAGGAGGAGGAAAAAGAAGAGGAGGAGGAAAAGAAGCAGCAGCAGCAGAAGATTATATGTTTAAGAGCAGGCTGTACAAAATAAAAATCTATTTTGCCAATTACTACTTGCCATAAAATTATAAATGCAAAGATAAATGCATAGAGCAATGTTGATAGGCACAAGGCAAATCAGGGCCTCCTGGTGACACAGCAGGTTGAGGCACCGCACTGTAGGGTACCCACCGCACAGCAATGCGATTCAGGCCAGGGATGGGATCCACATGGCGAAGCCAACTTCTCTTGCCTCGCTCGCTGCTCCCCTCATCAATATTTCAGTCAATCTGCGTGTTCTGCTCCCTGCTCTGTCTCTGGTGAATACGCTCACCTCCCGCAACTCTTGCCTGTACCCCAGCTCTTGTATGCATAAATCTTTTTTTAAAAATTTAAAAAATAAAAATAAAATTTAACTTAAGCTCTTTCTGAATGTCAAAATAAACATCTTTATTAAAAATAAAAGGCAAATCAAACTTTTTGGCTATTACTAATTCTACTTAGGCCCCTAAACCAGCCTAAAATTTTTTCCCATTTTCCCATCGTAACAAAAGATTTCTGGGAAATAAGGTCATTGGAAGTTAGAAGCATTCATTTGGAAAGAGAAAAGACAAATTTGTCCAGAAAGCAGTCTCATTTCTCATACTAATCTGACACTGTGGAAGGAGAAATGCTTTTTTGCACACATGACTTTTAATATCACACTAACCACCATTAAAAACAAAGTTTAATCTGAAACCTTTTCCTCACTCCACACAAATAGTTAAATAAAGAAACTGATTTCTTTCTACTATATAATAAAAAGTATCCTTCCTTTCCCATCTGGCCTTGCAAAATGGCTCCTGCAAAGAAGGGTGACAAGAAGGACCGATCTGCCACCAACAAGGCAATGACCAGAGAATCCATCATCAGCATTCACAAGCACGTCCGTGGGATGGGCTTCAAAAAGCAATACCCTCATGCACCCAAAGAAATCTGTAAATGTGTCACGTAGGAGGCTGGTAGTCCAAGTGTGCATGCTGACACCAGGCTTAACAAAGTTGCTGGGCTAAAGGAATAAGGACTGGCCTGCATAGCATCCGTATACCATTGTCCAGAAAACACGAGGATGATAATTTATCAAAGAAGTGCTGTTTTCTCTGCAGCTGTATCACCGCTTGTAGATGAGAATGAAGCACTGACTGTCAAAGTTGTAAAACCACAAAATAAGTGATAAAATTGAAGTTTATGGGGAGTTTGACTGAAATCACTGTTATATGATTTTTACAATGTAACTTTTCTCCTATTTATCTACAGTTCCATTGGCATATCTAACAGATTTTTGGTATTAATATTACAAGACAAGATTATATTAAAATATCTGGAAGAGGGGATATAGGAGAAAGCTTGTCTTGCTTTCCTCACCACCAAATTATTTTTTTAAGAGAAAGGATTGCTGATGTTACTAGACACTAAAAAGTTCCTTAAAAGCTATAATAATTTAAGCAGTGTGATGCTGGCAAAGGAAGATCAAAACAAAACAAAGTTCACAAACAAATTCATACATAATTATAAATTTGTAAATGATGACGTCAAAACTTCAAATTGATGGGAAAGGGATTGTTCAAGAACAAGTACTAAAAATAAAGTTAAATGCTACTTCATATTACACTACCTATATAAAGCAAAGAGAAAAATATTTTTAAATTCATGGAATAAGGGAAAGCTCTCCAAGCATGATGCCAAGTATATTAAGTATATCCAACTAAATATTACAGTATAAAGAGCAATTATAAATTAATTAGGGAACCAGGATATCTCAATAAGCAAATAATCAAGCAAATACAAGTTATTTCAAAAGAAGAATTTAAATGGTCATCAGAAATGAACACCGACTGTAACAGGAGCTTCCCTTGTGGCACAAGAGGTTAAGTACCACACTATGAGCATCTGTAGCTCTGCAGCACAAGTTTGATCCCTGACCAGGAAGGTAACCCACATGGCACAGCAGACCTCTCCTGTTTCGCCCACTGCTCCTCTCAGCAGTGTATTTCAGCCAATCTGCCCACTCTGTTTCCCACTCTGTCTCTGTTGAATCCTCTCACTCCCCACACCTCTGGCCTGTACACCAGTTCTTGTATGCATAAATAAATAAATCTTTTTTTAAAAATGAACACCTACAATTAAAAAAAATAGGACTTTTCACCTATTAAAATTAGTCACTTTAATTTTTCCATATTATATATAATAATTACTCTTTGGAAGGATTATAAATTGCAATCTTTCAGAGAATAATCAATTTATTACTTCAAAAAGTATTACGTAACACTGGGCATAATTTAACACACAGCAATTTATCTTAGGAATTACAAACCTGTAAAATTACAGCTACAACAATTTACTACAAGGAAAACCAGAAAACAGTATAATTAGTTATTAGTTAGGATTAGACTCTTTTTAAAAATGTTTTTATTTGAGTATAATAATAAAGAGAATAATTCTAAAGTGTATTAGTACTCATACCAAATTAAAGACCAGGGCCCCTAACACTTCCCTCATATTACTTCATTACTAAAGACCCTGATATAACCTACTATTTTAAAAACATCACCACAGATCTATTTTGCCCATGTTTGAATATATTCAAGTAGAGTCATATCATGTCTACTGCAGTCTGGCTTCTTTTGTGTAACATGATTTTCAAATTCTAAGCAAAGCAGCAGTTTATTCTCTTTCACTTCTGTATATTATTTCAAAAATAGTTTGTCCATTCTACATTTGATGGACATGTGAATCACTTGCACTTTTGGCATACAAAATACTCTTGCCCTGTCTTTTGGTGTACATGGGCATGTGTTGGGTCTATGCCAGCAGGTGAAGAGCTATGTAACTTACCTAGCATATTGTCATTTTTAAGAAGTAATTCTACTCAATAATCAATCCTACCAGTAGTATATGTGAGTTCTAGTTGTTTCTTACCAGGTACAGGTTTGTTTTGCTTTACAGTTGTTGTTTATTTTTTTAATGTTAACATTCTGAGGTGTATATAATAATCTCTCTCTGTGGTTTTAATCTACACTTCCCTGATGACTAATGATGCTGAGCACCTTTTCACAGATTTACTAGTCACCTGGATATCTTCTTTTACAGTGTGACAGCTTAAACTTTTGATTACTTTTTAATTGGATAGTTCTTTTCTTACTGCATTCTAGAAATTATTTTTATTAGAATTCTAGGGTCTAATCCTTTTGCAAATATATTTATTATAAAAGTCTATCCCTAATCTGTGGCTTAACTTTCTCTCTTAATGGTGTCTTCTAATAAAAACAAGCAATTAATTTTAATGAATTGTAATTTATCCATTGTTCCCTTCATTATTTGTCCTTCCTGTGTCCAGTTTAAGAAATCTTTATTTTCCTAAGATCATATTTATTCATTCATGGAACGGCCTAGAAGTCTCATTTTAACTTTTACATTTATCTGAAATTCATCTATACTGATTTTATGTAAAGTAGGAGTCAGGACTCATTTTTTAAAAACTGAATTTAATATCTTCCAAATAGTACGCTACAATCATTATGGTTTGCAATATCTATTTAATCAAGTTACCAGCATAAAAGCAAAAACAACACAAAGCATATTCCCTATTTCATCAATTTCCAGATACTGGGATTTCTTATAATCAATGGTATTTTACAATTAAAATGGGAGCAATTTTTCTGAATACTACATAATGGCAGATACTACAAGAGTTGCTGTGTTCCATCTGATGATATACTGTATTTGGTGAATCCAGCATATGAGAGTGGGAGCATATTATGTGATATACAGATAAATACAAACATGTAATTGCAGGCATGCATACACACATGTGTGTGTCTATATACATACTACAGGTGTGTGGCGTGTATATGCATATACACACATGCACACACAAGCATAAATGCTCATATGTACTAGGTGTTTATTTTCTTACAGAAAATATTTTTTTAAATGATAGCCCCTAAGGTATTAGAATATAATGAGTCTATAAAGTACAATGATACTGTAAAAGTTACTATCTTTTAAATTTTCTTTCAATTCTTATAATAACATATTTTTCCTTCTCTCTAACACTTCCAATTGTCTGTTTTTAACAAAAACAGCTGGCTTTCATCCAGTTTATAGTAGTTAATAATATCTGGCTGGAATTTCATGTGTTTTGTTTTTTAGTATCTCAGCAAGTGCCACTGATTTTCCATTATGTAAGGAGATATAATTCTCTTTAGCAATTTAAGAAAAAAGACTTTTTAAATATGTGATGTAGGTAAAATAATAAACAGTATGCAATTACATCAGAAAACCTGTGAAAGTTGTACTTATCTGCCTTAAAATTTGTTAAGTATCATTTTAGAAGACTAGTGAATTAAGAAAGGTCTGGGCTATATTTTAAAAGAAAAAAAGCAGGTAAAAATATACCATGATTCCATCTTCACAAATGAAGTTAACTGACTTACGTATTGATTATCAACTAGAAAAAAGAATATTAAAAAGCTAACAATAAGATCTCGGTATCTTTTCTTTTTGCCTATATACACACAAACATATGCTTATAAATTTTCTTTAAAGAAAAAACATCTCTTAAATGGTGAAGAAATGTGATTTTTTAAATAAACCAGAAACCAAAAAGATCCACATAAGACCCCAAATAGATAATAAGCTCTAGTCCAGGGAAACAGAAACTAGCTGCTGAAAATTCCAGAAGTCATATCCTGTCATACGTCATTTAGCTATCTGTGCCTATTTCCTCAAACTGAAAATTGGAGTGAAAAAAACCTCCTTGACAGGGTGAGTGAGAAAATTTAAAAGATAGCCCTGGCACATCATAAGGACTTCTTCAAATTTAACCTCCAGAGGGCAGAGATACTTGGTTGTTTCATTCAGCCTGTGTTCTCAGCACTTAGGGTGATTACTGGCACACAGTACTTAAGGGCAAAAGTATAATAAATATTTGTTGATAATGAATGTTAGTTATAGTTATTATGGTTTTCCTGTTAATTATAATGACACAAAAGTACCTCTGTTTCGGCTTGTTCTTCGATTATTTTCCGAACTGTCTAAAATGAACATGTCTTCCCATTTCTGGTCTTCACAAAAAGCAGTAAGAAACAAAATCTATTTTCAGAAAGATAGTCTTACCACCCCCAAAGTATTTATTTACCCAGATGAAAGAAGAACACCTCATTAATAATTTGATGGTTTAAAAAGTTACAAAAGGATAGATAAGTCCACTGGAGTCTCCCTGAGAAAGCAGATGAGGGGTGGCAGGATGCAAGCCTAAATGTTTCCTAGTGATTAACACCATGAAGAGAACTTTGAAGTTAAAACTTGTAGACCCTTTTATATTCACTAAAGGAAGCCAGAAAAAGAAGGTGCTTTAAAAGCAGCAAAAGAAAATGGCCAAAAGGCACTGAATCACGAAGAGTGGAAGAGTCAAAGCCAGGTGTCCCCAGTGCAAATCCCTGCCTCTGTCAGTTACAAACTGTGTGACTTCCAGTGAGTTACTTGACTCGCTCTCTGGAATTCAATATCCTCTCTCAGAAAACATTAATAACAATGTCAATGCTGCAGGAATAGGTACAAGGTATGCAAAAGCACCTATCACTGTGTGTGCGGCTGGGGGGGTGGGAGGGATAATAAACCACAAAAGCATCTGACTCTTTTAGCTTCTATTGTAAATCACTTTCTGAAAGAAACAAGGAAGTAGAATTTATCACTTCTGTACCAAGCTAGAGAAATACCACACCACTATCGTTTCTTACATCACGGTCTTTGATATATCTTGCCAAGATCACCTATCAAGATTCAAATATAAAAATCTCCCCAAGATCTTGTAGAGCAATGAATTTATAATTAACAGTAATAGTAGCAACTTGTAGTTATCATCTGCTAAAGATTATGTCATTTATACTGTATATTTTAATGAAAATTGGGGAAAGAAAAATACTAAACCCACCCAAAACGTAAAAGAATAAGAGATGCTGAACAAAACCAATCAAAATTCTGGTAGGTTTTATTTCCACCACCCAAAAATTGAGCTGATTTTAAAATTTACATGGAAATATAAACAGTAACGAGAATTCACATTAAGAAATTAAGATTTATCATATAGCAACAGTAAATTAGACAGCATTAAATAAGCATAAAGGCAGACAAATTATCAGTGGAACAAAACAGCATCTGACTGAACACTAAGGTAAACTTCAGTATATGGGAGAGTTCTTTAATAAAGACTATCAACTGGATATCTTCTATTTTGAGCCCCACCCTCTCACCAAGTAAAGAATTCACTCAAGATATCTTACAGATCTACATATAAAGGTAAAACAAAGTATTTAGAAACGACAAAACATCTTCATGACTTTGCAACAGGCAAAGTTTTCATAAAATAGACACAAAATTGTTAACCAGAAAGAAAAATTTGGGCCTCCCTGGTGGCACAGTGGGTTAAGCAACTCACTATGAAGCAAACCTCAGCCACTGCAGCATGAGTTCGATCCCTGCCGCCGGCCAGGGAGGGGACCCACATGGTGCAGCAGACCTCTCCTGCTGTGCCCGCTGCTCCCCTCAGCA
>JAGFMF010011606.1:2761559-2818143 GCA_019455555.1 Galemys pyrenaicus | reverse complement strand
GCTCCCCTCAGCAGTGTACTTCCGTTGATCTGCCTGTTCTGCTCCCTGCTCTGTCTCTGGTGAATCCTCTCACCCCCACACCTCTGGCCTGTACCCCAGTGCTTGTATGCACAAATAAATAAATCTTTAAAAAAAAAAGAAAGAAAGAAAAATTTGTTAAGTTGAATTATAATAAAGAATTTCTGCTCACTGAAAGCATTAAGAGGTTGGAAAGATAATAAAAATGTTCAAAGCTGATAGTTGGTTGACAGCACAACAGTGAACTGTATACTTGAATGATTTTTATGATATGCGAAATACCTCAATTTTTTAAGAGATGAAACTTCAAAGAGAAATGAGCAACCTGCAGAATGAGAGAAAACTAATACATCCAGAACACTGTCTCTATAGCTTGTTAATAATATTAAATTTGTCACTATTATATACATCCCATACCTACTTTGAATAATTTTTGTTCAAATTCCTGGAATTTCTGAATCCATGAGAATGTGCAGTAAGTAAATGGAGGTCTGAGCTGAATTTCCATTGTCAAATCATTTTTCATCAGAATAGACTTCATATTAGAAGTTACTGAATTTAATGGTCAATTCTCATAATTCACATTACTTGAACTTTCAACAAAGTTGAGTGTTCCTGTCTTTATATACATTAAGTCCTCACTTAACATCATAAAGGAAAAAGATGAAAATGATGCATAAGGAAAGGAGGTCCTGGAATACTGTCATTTCCTCGACAAGTGCCAGGGTTTTTCCCCTTCATCAACATTTGTGATTAAAACAATGTTATTTTAGAACATCATGTGCTTGAGTCACTTGGTATCAAGACGGTGAACTTTAACTAGTTCTCAGGCCACCAGCACACACAAAAAAGGTCAAAGTTCTTCAAATAATAAGAAAATGAAACCTCAAGGAATGAAGAAATGAAGGAATGCAGAGATAAATGAAGAGAAAAATTTAAAAATGAGGATATACTTAAATTGTGTTTTTCTTCATAATTTAAGAAGTATAAAACATTGCTACGTGAAATTTTAAAAGCCAAAAATAAATGGAGATATATCCTGTGTTCATGAATTGCAAACAGTGTCATGAGATGACAATACACTCAAAGCAAACCACAAATTCAGTAAAATACCGATCAAAATCTCAATAGTAGTTTTTGCAGATACAAAAACTAATCCAGGGGCCTCCCTGGTGGCGCAATGGGTTAAGCAATGCACTATGAAGCAGACAGCAGGCACTGCAGCATGACCTGCCGCTGGCTGGCCAGGGAGGGGACCCACATGGTGCAGCAGGCCTCTCCTGCCTTGCCTACTGTTCCCCTCAGCAGTGTATTTCTGATGATCTGCCTGTTCTGTTCCCATCTCTGTCTCTGGTGAATCCTCTCACCCCCCACACCTCTGGTCTGTTACCCAGTTCTTATATGCATGAATAATCTTTTTTTTTTTTTAAACTAATCCACAAATTCATGGGACCTCAAACAGTCTAAACCTCGAAAAATGAAAATTGGAGGTCTTCATGCTTTCTGATTCAAACTTAATACAAAGCTACAGTAATCAAAGCAGTGTTGTACTAAAATAACAATATCCAGATAGGCCAGTGGAACGGAATCCAGAAATAAATTCTTGTATACATTATCAGTTGAATTTTGATAAAGGTGCCAAGATCATTCAGTGGGGAAAGGACAGTCTTCTAACAAATGGTATTAGGAAATCAAGTATCTACAAACAAAACAATGAAGGTGGGCCCTAATCTTTTCTCCTATATATGAAAATTAACTCAAAATTGATCTAAGACCTAAAGCTGTAAGACTCAGAACATAAAGGAAGAGTTTCATGACACTGGATTCAGCAATGACTTCTTGGATATGATACCATAAAAAGTAAAGACAGATAAATTGTACTACATCAAACTTCCAGGAAGGAAAGAATACAATCAATGAAATGAAAAGATAACCTACCAAAAAATGCAAATAACTTAACTGATAAGGAATTAAGATGCAAAACTTACAAAGAACTCTTACAACTCAACAACCCAACTCACAATGGGCAAAGGACTTAATGGATACTTTCCTGAAGAAGATACATGGCCAAAGGCTCATGAAGATGCTTAATATCACTAATCATAATGCAAACCAAAACCACAATGAGATATCACAGCACATCTGTTAAGGTGACTACTATCAAAAATAGCAAGGGTTATAGATTGATGTGAAGAAATGAAACCTTTACACATTGCTAGTGGGAATGTAAAATGATCTAGTTGCTATAGAAAATAATAGGGTGGTTCCAAAGAAAATTACAAATAGAGTTACTAGGTGACCCAGCAAGACTATTTCTGAATATAGATCTAAAAGAATTAAAAGGGTCTCAGAGATTATTTTATACTCATTTTCACAGAGTAGCACTACTCACAACAGCCAAAAGGCAGAAGCAACCCAAATGTCTATGGATGGATGAATTGCTAAACAAAATATGGCACAGAAATATAATGGAATATTATTAAGTATTTAAAGAAATTCTTACACATACTATAACATGAACAAAACTTGAAGATTTTATACTAAGTCAATCACAAAAATATTGTATGAGATATCTTATTCCACTCATATGAGGTATCTGGAGTATGTTGTTCCTGCTCCCTCCGGGGGAAATGAAGAGTTATATTTAACAGTATGAAAAATTTCTCAAGATTAGTTGGGCAGCAATGTGAATATACTTAGCATGACTGAATTATAGACTTAAAAAGTCTAGAATGATAAGTTTTACCATAATTTAAATGAAAAGCTTCTGAAATTATGTATATATACACACAGTTGGCTAAAGCAAAAATAACAATATGCCATGTTGTTTATAACCTGTGTAGAAATAAAATGCAAGACAACAGTATCACCAAAGAAAGGAGGAAAGTGGAAATATACTAAGGTCTTTCTTCCCACATACATATATAAAAGCAGTAATTTAGTATTTTCTTAAAAGATTTATTCATTCATTCATTCACACAAGAGCTGGATTGTATGCCAAAGATGAAGGGTGTGTGGGAGAATGGTATGTATGAGAGGATTCACCAGAGACAGAGTGGGGAGCAGAAAGGCAGATCTACTGAAATACATGGCTGAGGGGAGCAGCAGGCAAGACAGGAGAGGTCTGCTACACCATGTGGGTCAGCTCTCTGACCAGGGATCAAACTCTTGCTGCAGTGGCTGGCAACAGCTTGATAGTGCTGAGACTTACCCCCTTGTACCACCAGGGAGGCCCATAAAGCGGTAATTTATTATTTTAAGACAGAGTGACAAGTTAAAGGCCTAACTTACAAAAAACCCTATAATTACAGGAAAAAAATTTAAGCAGATGAGGTTTAACTCATAGTTAAGATGAAAATAGAATCATTTAAAAACTGAATTAATACAAAAGAGGGCAAAGGCAGAGTAAAAAAAGGGGAAAAGAGCAGACAGGACAAATGAAAACTATTAACAAGATGGTAGATTTCAAACCAAATCATTAATTAATTAATTAAATGTAAATGGTCAAAGCATTCCAATTTAAAGGCTGAGATTGTAAATTGGATACCTATTTTTAT
The DNA here is from genome assembly GCA_019455555.1 of Galemys pyrenaicus. Taxonomy (NCBI): domain Eukaryota; kingdom Metazoa; phylum Chordata; class Mammalia; order Eulipotyphla; family Talpidae; genus Galemys; species Galemys pyrenaicus. The sequence goes on along the minus strand of JAGFMF010011606.1, from coordinate 2,814,568 downwards.
AAGAAACCCACTTTGAACACAAAGGCACACTAGTTAAAAGTAAAGGGATATCATGCAATGACTAATGAAAGGAAATACTGAATGGTTAACAAACCAGATTTTAGAACAAGGACTTACCAGGGATAAAGTGAGACATTTCATAATGATAAATCAATTTCCCAAAAGGATATAATAATTCTAAATTTATATGTTACTGGTTAACAGTTTCAAACTACAGGTGGGGGGTAAAAAACAATGACAGAACTTGAAGGAGAACTAGACAATTTTAAATTTGTATTCTGACAACTTAAACACATCCTCTCAGTTATGCCAAGTAGACAAAAAAATAAAGATATGAGAACCTGAGTAACACTATTAGTTTAACCTAACCTGATATTTACATACTATTACCTAACTAGAGAACATATCAACATTCAAAAGTAAATAGGCCCTAACACAGGTTTCAAAAAATTTAACATGATTGAAACCACACAAAATATGTTCTATGACTACAAAGGAATTAATATAATTGAAAACATCCTAATATTCATTTAACAATGCATCACTAAACAACATGTAGGTCAAAAGACAGATACAGACAGACAATGGAATGTTCACCACGAAATCAAAATGGGCTATCAAGCCATGAAGAGCGATAGGGCAAGACTATTATTATTCAGTGCAAGAAGCCAATATGAAGACATTATATACTGCAGGCTTCCAACTACATGATATTCTGGAAAAGATAAAACTTTCAGACATAAAAAGATGCATGATTTACAGGGTTTTAAGGGGAAGGAGGGATGAATGGGTGGAACAAGAAGCTTAGGCAGAGAAAATACTTTGTACGGTGCTATAATGACGGAGACATGACACATTTGCCAAACCCACAGAAGAGTCAACCTTCATGTCTTTTATGGACTGGGTGATGATGCAGACTCATGGATTGTAACAAATGTACCCCACCAGGTGCAGGATATGGGGGGCAGGAAGAGGAGGGCATATGTACATGTGTGTGGATGCGGAGGACAGGAGCCATATGGAACTCTATACTTTTCCCTCAAATTTATTATGAGCCTAAAACCACTCTAAAAAATAAAGTTTTTTAATTAAAAAAAAAAAAGGAAAAAAGCATCTCTGAAAACTATATGACTAAAGGAAAAAGAAATGGCAGGGGAAGGAGTTCTAAATCATGCTAGGTGGAAAGCTTTTGAAGCAATTCTCTTCCATTTCCTCCCCTTATCACACCTTCCCCTCCCCCCTGCCCAAAGCTATGCAGGCAAAGATACTATACTTTTTACACTGACAAAGGATGTTCATACTTGGAATTATATATAAAATGAATTACAAAAGTGAATTTATTACCTACTTTGTATGCCTTAATGCCTTATGGCACACATGCTCTTAAAGGAATCTGACTGAAGTTACTACTCCAAATTGATTTAAATATGCTCAAACATGCATTTGATGCTATTCTTCAAATGCCTTAAATCAGAAATCCAAATCTTAAGAACAGAATGTACCAAAAGCAGAAAGAAATGAGAACTAAAAAATAAAACAAAACCAAATTCAAGACTTTCAACAGAAATGAAAGCAAATTGAAATATTAGAAATTACATAAGTAAATGAACAAATGTAGTAAGAGGAACTGGAAAAATGCAGGGGGGGATAACTAAGAAAATAAGATAAAGTAGCAAAATGGGGGAAAGAAAGTAGTTGAAATGGATGACAAAGAATATCTGAACTGAGTAGAACTGGAGTTTCTAAAGAAACATGCGTACAATAGTGAAATAAATGACATCTAAAACTCTAAATCAAGTTATTACCCAGGGCTGAATGAGGGAAAGTAGGGGATGACAGATATATGGGTGTCATTTAAACTTTTCATAGTCTCCAACCCAAAATGTTTTTTAAATAATAATATTTTTTTTTAAAAAGAGAGAGAGGTATTTGCAACATGTACCACAGATTTTTTTTTAAAAGATTTATTTATTCATACAAGAGCTGGGGTACAGGCCAGAGTTGCGGGAGGTGAGAGGATTCACCAGAAACAGAGCTGGGAGAAGAACAGGCAGATCAACTGAAATACACTGCTGAGGGGAGCAGCGCAAGACAGGAAAGGTCTGCTGCACCATGTGGGTCCCCTCCATGGCTGGGGATTGAACTCACGCTGCTGTTTAGTGCTGTGTCATGGATGCTTCACAGAGCAGTGCTCAACCACTGTGCTACCAGGGAGGTCCATGTATCACAGATTTTTTAAGTTTTAAATTATAAAGGACTGATATGCCTAAGCAGTTGCTTTAAATTGTAGGCTGCAAAAATTACCAATAGAAAAACAAGGATAAGATGTAAAATTTTAAAAGATACAAAATGAGGGGCCCTCCCCTAGTGGCGCAGTGGGTTAAAGCAACGCACTATGAAGCAAAACAGCCACAGCAGCTCGAGCTGGATCCCTGCCACCAGCCAGAGAGATGACATACATGGTGCAGTGGACCTCTCCTGCCTCACCCTCTGCTCCCCTCAGCAGTGTATTTCGGTCAATCTGCCTGTTCTGCTCCCCATTCTGTCTCTAGTGGATCCTCTCATCCCCAGCACTTCTGACCTGTACTCCAGTTCTTATATGAATAAAAAAATAAATCTTTAAAAAACAAAGATACAAAATGACCCTACGTAAGAAAAGGTGTTCAGACTTACTCATAACTGAAGTGATGCAAATTAACATAAGTCTCATCTAACTTATTGACAAATATTCAGAAGTATGACAACATATTCTGTCAGTAAAACAGTGAGGACACAAGCACTCTCCTATTTTTGGTGGGAAGGCAAACTGTACAACCTTTCTGAAGAATTTGGCAATATCTAACAAATCCATGTAAGCAGTGTTGTATTATGATTTGCTATTAATTTTGAACTCGCATTTACCTTTTAATAGAGCAACCATACTGCTAGGGATTTTCCCTGGTGAGAAACTATAATTTTAGTATGAAAATACATATACACAAAGTTAATCGTGGGAGTACTATTCGTGTTTTCAAAAGAATCTCAAAACAATGTACACTGCTCATATATGAGGTACTATAAACTATAACAACACAATGGAGTACTACATAGCTTATAAGCAGGAATAAGGAGTGCTTTTATGGACTCAAGAGAGAGTACTTTCAGAGTACAATTTCTGGTGAAAAAAGCAAAGTGCTATACACTACCTTTAATGTAAGAAATGAGTGGAAATGAATTCATTAGTGTTTAAGAAATCCAGGAAGGACAAATCAGAAAAAAATGACATTAATTATCCAGTGGAAGCAGAACAGAATGGATGACTACCCCTTTTAGTATTGTTTTGACTCTTACAGAACTATGTTAAATGCCATGTATTCATTCATTCGCTCTCCTTCTCTCTCAAAAAATAAAACCAACAAGGATGAGGAGAGAGTACAATATCATCAGAAATAAATGAACTTAGGTGTATTTCAAATTAATAACACAGTCACACTTACTGGTCTGCAAAAGGCTAACCGAAGTGACTTGAACTTGGTAACTGGAATATATAACCATAAACAAAAAATTTTTTAATTATAAGGTAATATTCAGTACGTTTTCTTTTCAGTGGTCCAGAAAAGCAATTCTAAAACTATGTAATAAGCATTCTAGAACTGAGCAAGGTAGTCAATTTATTATGGGAAAAAAAGAGTCATGTTAGGAATGGAATTATAAACATAAAAATGTTACGTTATTGAAAGAGTAAAATCTATGGGATTGGGCTAGAATTGGATTGTGAACTCTTGTTTAATATACAGAAAAGGAGGTTTGTGGATTTGTGTGTGTGTGTGGATTTTTTGTGTGTGTGTGGATTTTTTTTAAAGAGAGATACATACATTACCTTACAAGATTGGCTGAGAGAGTCTAGAAGCAGGGTTTCTTGAGGAACTGACTGGTACCACGGTTAAGTATGGGAAAATACAAGTTAAGCCTGAAACATTTTGCTACAGCATAAAGTATGAAAGTGCTTAAAGAACTATGAGGACAGATTTAAAGGATAAAGAAGCCAATTGTCAAAAGCACACTTTGATTAATTTAACCATCAAAATAAATAATGATAACAGAGTATAACTCAATGAATAGAATAGGAAACCATGAGTCTATACTGATAGAGTAAAAAAAAATTGAAATTCTAACTAAAAGATAAAATCTATACAGTTTAAAGTACCTCTCCACAAAACGCTTATTGCAAAGGGAGAAAGGACAACTTCAGAATCACAGGAAAGCAAACTGCCAGACACCACCTGACTCAAGTAGTCAAGGTATTCACTGTCAATAATGAGACAAATCAAAATCATGCATCTTCAAAGAGGAAATAATGAGAACATAGCATCACTTCTATGATATGCCTATCAAAGAATATAATGTGTATCTAATCATAAGGAAACAACACACAAGCCCAAACTGACAGACATACTACAAAATAATGTGACCTGTAATCTTCCAAAGTGTCAAAGTCACAGAAGTCCAGCAAAAACTGAGAAACTGTTCTGAACTGAAAGAAACTAAAGTATGACAAGTCAAGGTAATATCATTCTGAAGTGGACACTTTTGTTATCAAGGGCATTACTGGGACCCTTGATAAAACAAAGACTGAGGACTTTAATATAGCAATGTAAATTTACTGATTTGGTTCCTGTATTATGATTACATGTAGAGTATCCCCCTTTGTAGGAAGTACTGGGTAAAGCATTACAATCACAGCATGAAAAAGCATTCAGGAGCTTACTTTCAAATAGATAGTTTTTGTAAACTTGCATAGCTTGACACCATCTCAAAATAAATAAGAAACAACCTTTCAATGACTAGCTTATACTAAACACTTCAAATTGTGAGATCATATCTCCTGGAAAAACATGTGCCTATATTTCTTGTACCCTTGTTCAAGACCGCTGTCAAATGACCTTAATAAAACAATTCAAACTAGTAGTGCCTGAGAACACTCTAGGCTCATGTGTCTTCCCCGATTCATTCACTATCAGTCAACAATCAGGGATTTATCAATCCCATCCCATCTCTGGAACTTTTAAAATTAATTAGGTAATATAGTTTTTTCTTGTTACCATTACTCTGATCCTTAATTTTTCCTTTCTTGTTGTTTTTAAAATGAAATATTTAACAATTGCCTTTTAGGTCAAATTAAATAATTAGGATACATGAAAGATTTAACAAGGACTCCAGTAAGAGGCTCCTGGCTTTCTAAAGGGATGAGAGGATGGAAAGAACCTTCCTTATGTTAGGTAATGAGTCTTTGTATGACTCTATGCATGAAGATTGGCAGCTGGTTCTTTGTATTACCATGCCACAGCATGGTGCATGGGACTTAGCAATATATAATGTATAAAGGATGTATCAGTGAGTCTACGCTTCAAGTACTTTCTGAATAATCTCATTCTAGTAGAATGACCTTGATTTTGAACTTGAGTCATATCACCCAAGTAATCCAACAGGAAGGCATAGGCCTATACAGCCATTTGTGTTGGAAAATGTCTGCAGAGTTCTTTTTCTTGACCAAGCACACCCAGGAATAGATCTTCTGTTAGTAAGCATGCCTTAGCTGACTGAATATAAACTCAAATTGCTCAAAGTAAAGCTGCCATATATGAAGAAACTTGTAAATTTAGAGCATACTACTAAATCACGCAGCACATACTTGTTAAAGTTTTAAAAAATAATGTTCAATGCTAGTGAGGGCACGAGATACAAACCCTCTGGAAAACAATTTAACAAAATATACACAGTGCAGCTCCTAGAAATACATCCTAAGTAATTAAAAATGAAGGCAAAGAGTTTTGTACACAGCTGGTGACTCATTTTTTTGATTCATTCTTTTTTTTAATTTCATTCTAAGAAAAATGATACATTATGGGGTATTCATGAAATATATGGTAATTTCAAATTATAATAGCAGAAATCTTAATAGACAAATATTTATACAACTACCCTTAATAAGCCATACAAAGCTTATAAAATAAATGAAGGCACATAAAATTGTATTTTCAACTACGTAAAACAATGCAAAAATTAAAAACTAAATGAAAATATTCCAAAATATCAAGAATGACACATCCTAAATTGAGTTCTCATTTTCTTTCTATTTTTGTTCCAACATTCTGCAATACACATTTATTTATAATATGTATAATCAGTAAAGAATATTTTTTAAGCAAAAGAAAAATAACACAAACCCATCTTCAAAGAAAAATTAATTTTCATACAAGGTAATTTTTCAATTCATATGCAGAACTAAATCCAAAGTAGTTCCAGCAATGACAGTAAGTACTAACAGATCACATAATCCTATCAACTCTTAGGGATGGCTATTTCCTCACATTCCAGTTTATTATGACTATTCAGGAACTACTTTAGTAACATGTGAGCAAATAAAACATGACTTTTTTTTCATAGAACTTGAGTTCAGGTGGAGGAAAAAGACAACAGACAGGAGTAAAAAAAAAAAATCAAACAGAATATAATTTCAGTCAGTGCTTAGTGTTATGAGAAAAAATAAAGCAGGGTAAAGGAACAGAATGAAAGCAGGAGATTATTTTAGATTGGATGGTCAGGAAAGGCCTCTACAGAAGAGATTCTTGATCCTATGAGCTACTAGTTAATAACATAAATAGCACTCCTATTGCATAACTGTTCTAAGAACTCGAAAATTCTATTTACAACTTAAAATACAGTTAATCTCTATGAAAACAGTTTCTTCTCTAAGAGGTAGTAAGGTTTACTGGAATTAGAGAGACTCAGTTTAAATCCTGGCTTTGTCACTTAGTAAATATGTGTTCTTAGCAAGTCTCAAGCTGTTCGGTCTCTGAGTTATCAATTTGGTCTCCTTGGACTGAAAAGTTTGGCCTCTTTTTCAGTCACCAGTTGTGATAGTTAATTTTATGTGTCAAGTTGGGGATACTATGGTGGGCAGTTGTTTGGTCAAGCACTAGTTGAGATGTTGCTGTGAAGGTATACTGCAGATGTGATTAACATTTAAAATTAGAGGCACTGAGTAAAGCTTATTAGCCTCCATTAATATGAAGGATAGTTATTGAAGACCAATAAATTGAAGGCCTTAAGATCAAAGTTCTATAGACCAATAAATTGAAGGCCTTAAGATCAAAGTTCTATCTGAAGACTGCAAAAGAGAAATCCTATTTCCCACCAGCTGGCGTGTCCCAAATATTTCACATTTGTCAGTCTCTACCATCACAAGACAGTGCCCTAAAATCACTGCCTGTCTACAACTGATTCTGTTTCTCTGGAGAACCCTAGTACACTGGTCAATGTTAGAGTTGATCTCCCTGCTCCCTCTCTCTCCATTCTCTTATCTATACAATAGCCAAAGAACCTGCTAACACAACAGTGGGATAAATTAGTCCTCTGGTCAAAATACTCTAATAACTTCCTATCGCACGCAGAATAAAAGCCTCAAGTCTTGGAGGACCCGACACTCTTTTTTTCCATAACACTCATTACTAAACTAACATGTTTTACTCATTTTACTTCCCTCTCCACTAAAATGTAGGCTCCAAGGCAGCATGGTTTTTTGTCTGTTTTGTGTACGCCTACATATCCAGCCCCAATAATAATCCCTGGCACATGGAAGGAACATCAAAAATGTGTGTTGCTTAAAGAAAAAACAAATGAACAAACAAAGGGTGACTTTTAATTTAGTCTCTATGCTTCCCAGTTTTCTACACTGGGCATTTATTTCTATTATAATCATACATTGCTGATAGTAATATAAATTAGAATAACCTTTTTGGTAAAAGCTGGGTCAAAATTTAAAAGCCTTAAGTAAGTTCATATCCTTTGACTCCAAATTTTTCCAATGAATAACATAACGCTAAGGAATTAATCATAATCATACAATAAAATTTACTGTCAACAAGAAACTAATTAAATCATTGTGTACCCAGATAATGAAGGTGTATAGTTATTAAAAATGTAGACCTAGGGCCTGGTGGCACAGGGTTTAAGACAGCGCTACCAAGCTATAGCCAGCCACTGCATCATGAGTTAGATCCCCATAACACACATGACGCAGCACACCTCTCCACTGCTTCCCTCAGCAGTGTATTTCAGTCAGTCTGCCTGTTCTGCTCACACTGTCTCCAGTGAATTCCCTCAATTCCCATATATCTGGCTTACATCCCAGTTCTTGTATGCATAAATAAACCATTTTTAAAAAATGCAGACCTAAGTTTACTAATGTGAACTATATTGATAAAAATCAGGTAACAGTTCGGTACAGAGCATAAGCCAATATAAAAACAATACACAGACACACACACACACACACAAAAATGTCAAGAATAAAATAAAAAATGGACACAAAAAAATGAGGTTATACGTTGAATGATTAATTCTTTATATCTCTCTAAAAATAAGTCAACAGAAATACATAAATCCAGCATTGATAAGCAACATAATAAATGTCTGCAGTAAAATAGGTTTCAAAAAGTAGGAAGAGATTTTTTAAAGTGATCTGAATCCCACTTACCCCTCCCATAACCTCAACTAAACAATCCCACACTCGGTCTTAGAAACCATAAATTAAAACTGTCAATAAGGCAAGGTGTCGTGTGAATTTTCCTATAGCAGAGGCTCTATTCCACAGGAAACATATGTGACTTCTGAATGCTAGTAATTTGTGCCAGGCATTGTGCTATTATTAGAACTTTCTCCAAAATATGAATTTACTTGCTGTTTTTCTGCAGCTTCAGATTCTTAGATCACCACCCTTGCTGTTTTCAGAAAATATGACATGAAAAAAAAATTTTTTTAATTTCAAATTATAGTAAGAGCAGAGGGGGAAAAAAGACTTAGGGAAATGTTAAGATAAATTGTTCTGTTTCGCACTGAACTTTCAGAACCTATGAACACTAATAAGATAATCAAAACTACCATTAAATATAAAAGCAGCCCAATAAATGCAAAGACTTAAGAGACTGGTGACTGATGATACTTGGGAAGCAAAGAAAAGCTTGAAAGAGAATTCTGTGACTGGGATTACTGAATACAAGGAATTGAAACATCTGCATGATCTCAAATCAATGGAAAAAAGCTAAATTGTTAAATAGTATACAGAAAGCAGACTGTTAGAATGAATGTGGATGTCTCACTCATAGCACTTACCAAAATAAATTAGAGAGCGGACCTCCCTGCTGGCACAAGTTAAGTCTCAGCACTATCAAGCTATCAACAGCCACTGCAGCATGAGTTCAATACCCAGCCAGGGAGATCCATATGACCCACATGACACAGCAGACCTCTCCTGCCCAGCAGTGTACTTCACTATGATCCACCTGTTCTGCTCCCTATTCTGTCTCTGGGGAATACTCTCACCTCCTGCACCTCTGGCCTACACCCCAGCTCTTGTATATATTAAAAAAAAACCTGAAAAATTTAAATGCAAAACATAAAGCCATAAACCACTAGAAAGAGAGTAAAAGACTGAATACCAAAAGAGTTAAAAACATCTTTCAAAACTTTGTTCAAGGCAAAAAGCATTATAAACAAAGCTGAAAGGCAAATGCCAACCTGTGGGAAATATTTGCAATAAAAGATAGAGGTACTGTATTTAATACATAAGATGAGTTCCTACAAATCAGATTTAAAAAAAAGAAAAGCCAATCTAAAGTAAAGAAAAGATGTGAAGAGATAACTTATGAAACAACAGAAATTACTCTCCATTTCTTGTTAGTGTGTAAGGACATCCTTGGCAAGAATAACCACCATGGAGCATTCATTGCATCTTTCTGGTAGGTTGCAGCTTTCAATAAGTTTGATGTGGCTGAACCAAGAAAGAAGGCATATGTAGATTTCTGCAGAAATGATGATTCCATGAAAGATTTTAAGCTGATGAGGAAGGCTGGTATCTTTCAGAGTCCAAAGTGTTCTTGAAACATGAAGGATTTCTTTAACTTGACAGCCAGAGAAGTTTGCACTGACTTGTGTTCCTGAACTATGAAACATGAATTATATGGGATAAGGGATAATTCCTCTTGCTAAATAAATAATTAAACACTGTAGAGGGCCTCCCCTCTACAGTGGGTTAACCAACCCACTATGAAGCAAATCGCAGCCACTGCAGCACGAGTTCAATCTCTGCTGCCAGCCAGGGAGGGGACTCATATGGTGCAGCGGACCTCTCCTGCTGTGCCCGCTGCTCCCTTCAGCAGTGTACTTCAGTTGATCTGCCTGTTCTGCTCCCCACTCTGTCTCTGGTGAATCCTCTCACCTCCTGTGACTCTGGTCTGTATCCCAGTTCTTGTATGCATAAATAAATACAATTTAAAATAAAGAGATTAGCTCCTAAGAGCTCTCCTCACAGGGAGAAACTTAAAAAAAAATAGTAAAGTAATACAAAATTAAAATATCCAATGCTATCTAGACCATACGAAGAGGAAACCTTTAAAAGTATAAATTGATTTAGCTAGGGGACAATAGCAACATAAACTGTTTTAATGTGCATACTCTTTTACCACAGGAAATACAGAGGAATACAAAGACTTAGTTATAATGATACAGTATTCAACAAGACTTAAAATGTCTCAAATTTAGGTTTCTTAAAATCAGTAATATATCTATTAAATGGAATATTATGCAGTGGTTTAAAATGATGTAGAACTAAGAATGGAATTTCCATATGATCCAGCAATCCCAATCCTAGAAATATACCCAAAAGACACAAAAACTCTGATTCAAAAGAATACCTGCCCTCCCCTGGTGGCACAGTGGGTTAAGCAACGCACTATGAAGCAAAATGCAGCCACTGCGGCACAAGTTCGATCCCTGCTGCCGACAAGGGAGGTGACCCACATGGCGTGGCAGACCTCTCCTGCCTTGCCCGCTGCTACCCTCAGCAGTGTATTTCAGTCAATCTGCCTGTTCTGCTCCCCACTCTGTCTCTGGTGGATCCTTGCATTTCTGGCCTGTACCCCAGTTCTTATATCAATAAAAAAAATCTTTAAAAAAAAAACAAAAACAAAAGAATACCTGCACCCCTATGTTTATAGCAGCACTCTTTACAATAGGTAAGACCTGGAAACAACCTAAATGTCCAAAAACAGATGAGTGGATCGGGAAGCTGTGGTACATATACACGATGGAATACTACTCAGCAATAAAAAATGAAAAACTAGACGCATTCATAGAAACATGGATGGAACTGGAAGGGATTATGCTCAGCAAAGTAAGTCAGAAGGCAAAAGAAAAATACCAGATGGTTCCTCCCCTAGGAGGAATATAAGGGAACCAAATAAAGATCAAGGAAAGGAATAAGAACAATAATAATAATAATAACAACAAGAAAGAAAGAAAAACCAAAAATGAAAAGACAAAGACAAACTGGGGACACTTGGTGAGGAGGGAAGAGGGGAAGGTTGGAGGGCAGACGGGAGCACGGGGGACTGAGGTGATGGTACACTGGTGTTACGGTGATGAGGAATATATGGGGATTACAACTGATGTCAAATATATGTAAATTTTAAAAATTTATATTAATAAATGAATAAATAATTACGTAGAAAGTCTTAACTCATCATGTTACTATGTCACTTTGTATTACTGGCTTAATTTTCAGTAAGTATAGTAGTTACCTTTAATAAAATTTTCAAGGTAAACCTTAAACACCTTAAATGATATCCAAGGCTGATGACTGGCTAGATTATAAACTGGTCCATATTCCATGAAAACAATCTAGCGTTGACCAGCTTGTTATGAATCACTGAGCTACAAACACGTACGATTTTGGCACTTTTCTGTATGTGTGTCGTAACAGAAAAAACAAAACACTCTCCTTTCTACTTTCCCTATGCCAAATCTATGCATAATAAACCTATCATTAATGAAAGAGACTTGCAAACATTAATGAAATTCTTATTAGTTAAAAGGAAGTAAATGAAGCTGCAATGTGGTTTTTCCCTTTTCAAAATAAAATGAGAGGGGAATTCCTGTCATTGTAGGGTTACATATCGTCTTATGAACAACAACAAAAAACAAATGTGCAATGGCAAACAACAAACTGCAAGCAACATTTGTGGGAACAGAGGAAAGGGAGACTGAAAAGGAAAAGTTGTGAAACTTTCTAGTGTATAGATAATTTAATCAACACTATTCTTTGATGAAGCAACTGTACTTCTAGGAATTTATTTTACAGATGTATTTGTGCAAGCCTAAAGATACCTGTTCAATGAAATTAGCAGTGCTATAATACCAAAAAAAAAAAAATAGATGAAGACTAAAGTTCCTTTATATAGGAAAGTATTATATGAAAAATATAGTAATAAAGCCATATGATGGAGTAGTCATATAATGTTTCATATGCTGACATAGAAAGAATGCCCACACATCTGTATTATTAATTGGAAAAAGTATTAATTGAAAAATAATAGGTATAGTATGGCTCTATTTGTACTTTTTTAAGCCTCTGTCTAAAAGGAAGGAAATTTCACTTATCTTTTATAACCTTGAGTATCAACTGTATTATTTTTAATTCTTTGAACCTGAATTAAATATTTTTAAATACTGACATCAAACAGTGATTCGTCAAACTCCATTTTTAATTTAAGTCACTTTACGTTTAAAATGCCACAGAAAAAAACCAAGCTGGAGGAGAAAGTCAAACCAAGAATAGCATAACTTTGAAAATTATTCGAGGTTGGGGTAAATGGGTCTCTTATATTTTTGGGGCACGGATGGAAATTTCCATAGATTTTTTTCACATAAAATCGGAGAGAGCCCTGTGATATCAAACAGATAATTCCAGGTGAGGCAGAAGTAGAAAAGGGCGTTATGCTAGCCCCTCCTTAGCCCTCTATTTACTCTGAAGTCAAGTTTGGGTTCCAGGGAACATCTGAAACACCATGATTATAATCATGTCACCCCCATAATAAGACAGAGAACCTGTATAATTTGATGCATCCCTTCTTACCCAAAAGGCAGGAGAAAGACAAAATGCTTAAATTGCAACAAATGTTCTCTGGGTAATGCATTTTTTTTTCTTTTTGTGAATTCTATTTTGTAAATTTTCTTATAAAGAAAAAATGTATTTTTTAAGTTCACAAAATATTAGACTCTACCACTGAACAATCCCAAAAGTTACCCCAAGTCTTCACATTACTAACCCGAAAGTACAAAAGGATAATCAACAGGAAATGATACACCTCCAAAGCTCATTAGGAAAGAGGTGGAACAGCCATATCTGACCTAGGAAGCCAGACTCTGAATGGAAGTAGAACATCAGACTACAGGGGCCACATCACACGCATGGTCTTTGATCTTATCATCAGACTGCCTGGGAATGGAAAGACTGTAAGACTGAATTCCCTCATCCTGAATAGGCAAGATTCTCTTCTCAACAGGCTCTAAGTAAGAACAACTGTTATCTTCCTCTGCTTTACAAAACCCTGTAGGTAGACAAAACAAATCTCCATTTTTAAGGATTAAGAAACTGGGGATTGGGGAAGCAAAGTAACTTGCCTAGTATTACAGAGCTACTAAGCAACAGGCACAAAACTAGAACTGAAGCTTAAGTACTCGAGTCAGGATTCTTTTTATGAAGTTATCTCGCTTCTCCAAATACTATCCTCTTGGTGAGAAAGTTTTGACTGCAAAGTTCTCAAACCACTACAGCTCACTGCACATATTTAAAGAAAGAAAAGAAACAAGAAAGCTGTCAAGAAGTTGTATGAATTTACTGTCCAGCGCTATCTGCACTGGAGTAGGTGAAGGCACTAATATTTGATTCACATGGTCCTTGCGATCATTCCAAATAATCAGTCCTATCTAGAAAAAAGCTAACTGATAATGCTCTCCTTAGGTGAAATAAATTTCCAAGAAAACTTGCTAGCCCACTATAGCAAATCCCTGCATTCTATGTGTGTTAAACTAGAAACTTATAACACCAAAAATAAAATGGAATCTGTTTCAACCTAAAAATGAGTTGCCAAACTGGTGTCACCACAGCATGGTGACTAGAAATGGCTTTACAGTTATAGCCAACCCAGGCTTATAACCCAACTCTGCCAATGAAATAAATGTGCCAATTCAACTCTGTAACTTCATATACAAAAGGCCATATAGTAGAAATGAGATGACTTTTAGCCTAGAGCCCAATATATAGAAAGGTGGAAAATAAATGATACTATTGTTAACATTGGCATTACTCTGTGTGCCATAGAGATCTCAAAGTCCTGCAAATACTCTATAGTGTCTGAACTCCTGTTCAACTGATATAACAATCAACTGGTTTAATCTGGGTGTCTGAACCAACTGAAATATTGACTCATTTCAGCTTGACATAAAGAAATCCAGATAGTTCAATTCAACAATTCTTAAAAACTGTTGAGGGTTAGTCCTCATTTATACTGGTTCACATTTAAAAAAAAAAAAAACACGAAAATGTTTGGCTAAAAATAAAGAGGTTTCAGAGTTTATTTCACACACACACACACACACGGACTTCATTTGAAATTTAGTCTGAATTTGCATTCACAGGTCTGCTCACTACAGTGGGCTTCTAAGAGCAGAGAATAAGTCTGTTGTTCATCTTTACATGCCCACCACTAATATAAGTCCTTACCCATACCAACTGCTCAGTAAATATTCACAGACTTTAATCTGAAGAAAAGTCATTCAGGAACCTCAAAAGGGCTCATTCTAGAAAAAAGAATACAATTCCCATCCTCCATAAATATTTGGTAATTTTCTTTTTTTATTTTTAATAAATGACTACACAAGCTACACACCAGATATAAATGTAGTTTTCACAAACAAAAGATGAAAAACTCTAGCGATAGTAGCATTCCAACATAGAGCAAAGAAAACAATTTTGTAGTCAAGTGAATCTGGAGTTAAAATGTCAGCTCCATCAGTTTATGGTTATATAAATATTAACTTGTGCCCAATCACACACATCACCTCTAAGGTTCAATTTCCACAGCTGAAAAATAGGGTTAATAATACCTAATCACAAACCTAACACATGCGAAGCACCAATTAAAGTTGTCGGTAATTTTTATTTTTTGACAGTTTTATTCAGGTAAATGAGTGACATATTTAAGACTTTGTTAGCTATTTTGCCTTTTCACAGACAGCAGAAACTAGAAAGACTGCAGCATGACTACCTTTTTCTCCCACCTTTCAGAAGGTACACTAGCTCACTCAAACAAGCTAACTGGACAAAATTTTAATTGTTAATGGGTTCACTATGATAATCTTAAGGAGACTCAAGCAACTGCTGAGCCAAAGCCAAGTCAACCAGGCTCTGCCTTCTTCAGGTAGCCTGTTCCTTTTCTCCTGGGACAGGTTCTAAAGGGGTTTGCTCAGAGTGGTACAATACCAAGACATCTTGGCAGTAAACCAAAGATGTAGCAGAAAAACAATGGGCAATTTTAAAAGTCTAAACTCAAAATAAGTCACTAAATGTTAGCACTATTTGGAGATTGGAGATAGAAGAATAGGAAGACTGGAGTTAAAATAGCATATAAAACTAATGAGGAAAAGAAGAAGGTCTAGTCTTCCAGATTCATTAGTACATATCTACATTCCATTCACAAATGGAACAAAACAAAATAATTATTCCAATCAGCTGAGTACATATTTCATTTTCTGTGCTGCACACTCTCAATTATATACTACAGAAAACAAAAGCCTCACAAGTAAATAAAATTCCCTACCACCTCCAAAGACAGTATTTGCTCCATTCACATTTCAGTGAATATCATTCAACATTTCATCTTATTTCAATCAAGGTTCAACCAAGGCAAAGTTTACATTTTTTTCTTTCACATAATTTTCACATGAGAGATGAGTGAAAAATAGGGTTAATAATACCTAATCACAAACCCAACACATGCGAAGCACCATATCTGGATTTCCCTTTTCAATAAGGTAAGAACCATATTTCCTTAACATATCTGGATTTCCCTTTTCAATAAGATAAGAACCATATTTCCTTACCCTCATGTCATCTCCAGAGAATTCACAATACTATTACTAAATTACAGTGAATGATGCCTTTCAACAGCAACTTACTTTAAAATGAGAGCAATAAAAAAAATCTGCACTCCCAGACCTCATTAACAACTACAATTTTTCCATACTAATATTTCCAGGGAAAAAAGTTGGATCAGCCCACTAAAAACCAACTGTAATATTTAATAAGCATTTTCAGAAAACAGAGACAAAGACATACACTATTACTAAAATGCAACATGCATTAGTTAGTACCAAGAAGATTACACACAGTAATGTCTTTTCAAGAACATTTTTGTTAAAAGTTACATCACATGCAGGAAAGCTGCTTTCCCAAAGAGAAATATATGTTAACACTGGCGCCTCACTGAGGCTCTTAAAGTTGTAACCCACCCTTTTATAGATTCTAAGACAACAGGATCTCATATTGAATTCACTCTCAAATTAATTGCCAGTTAGGTCCCAGTATTGTTTTCTAAAGAAAGCAATTTGAATCAATAACCTCACCAATGCTACTCAGAATGTTTGCCAATAAGCAAATGAAATGCACAATTCCAATATGAAGAAACTTTTCCTCCTTCCTGGCTCCCCAGCTCCATTAAAACTGTAAACATGAGTAGAAAGATAACCTTGAGAACCGTAAAGTCACCCAGGCCATCAAAAATATCTAACTCATTTCCTGACTGTATAGTGTTTTCCTACAACAGGGCAGCCTCAACAGGATGCCAGAAATTTAATACTGTGTTTTAAAGATACATCAAACTGTCTGAGATATATGCAGCGATGAGATCCGAATACTACAAACCATTCTGAATTAAATACATGTTTTCTCTAAGCAGAGCTTCCCCAATAAAGCCACAATGCTTTTTCTGCCTTGGCACTCAGAGTCCATCCCCAGAAGTGAGGTCAGTCCAGCTGCACTCCCCTCCTGACAGGTTTTTTTTTAATTCCCTGAGCATCTCCTCCCCATCCCCATGCCCCCCAGAAGTTTTACTTTTATCTGTGGAATTCTCTGCCAGCCTCAGCCTGGAAAACTGGGTTGACGGACCCTAAGGAAAGGTGTCAGATCTGGCCTTTGGAAGTGGCCCAAACTGACAGTTATTGGCAGCATAAAGCTGTGATCTTTAGAAACTTCAATTTGAGGCTTTATATCATTAATGATTCTCTTTCCACTCCTTTTTTGAAGGAGGAAGAGAAAGCAAGCCAAAAGGATGACTTTCAAAATAGAAAAATCCCACTTTAATTATGAAACCCTCCCAACTCAACAAAGAACTGTTAAAAGTAGCCAAATAGAAAATGTCAGGGTTTTTTTGGGTTCATGCACAGCTATTAAACATAAGAATCACAACTTTAAGGTGGGAGGGGTGGGGTAGAGAATAAAAGCAGGAGCAGAAAAAGAGGAGTGGAACAGGGCCCAGCCGAAGACCCACTTGCTCAGAAGGGCCCCTTTCTTGGACTAACACCTCCATGTGGGGCACCCAGGCTGGAGGAAAGCAGAGGGTTACACAGAACATTTAGCAGACTTAACATTGGATTAAACACACTACTGCAAGTTTCAACAAATGTTCAAGGCATACGTAAAAAACACATTTACAACAAGAAAGAAGAGAGGCACCTGGAGACATCTGACACTGGGCATGCTCTGCAGGCAACTCAGTGCGCACATGCTCTCTACCAGGTTGGCGCAGCCTAGCCACAAAGACCTTGGCACAGAACACTGCAGGATGACAAAAAGGAAGGAAGAGAAGAAGCAGTTAGAGGCCGCAACAAATCACTCCTTCACACAGGCAACTTGAATGTTAGTTGGGCAGGGGATGCACCCTTAGAGGTCTGAAGGTCAGGGAAGGTGGTCCTGGACAACTCACTGAAATCTTGGGAAAGGGCCCACTTTCTGTCCTACAGAGAGGAGTTTTCTGCTGCCAACTACCAATTCTTTGGGGTACAGGGAACAGAATCAAGAGGGCGAGAGAAAATGTTTACATGAAAACCCACTACAGGGAATTGTAGAAGTTTGAGTGCAAAACAAGATTAGTGGCGAGACTATAACTATTAACTTCAGAAAAGTAACAGTTTCTGGTCTATATCATAGAATTATAACTGCCACCATGCTAAAGAACCTACCATGTGCCAGGCACTTTAAATCTTTAAATGGGTTCTCTAATTCCCATACCATGGTGTAAGGAAACAGACTCAGAGGTTATGTCATTTGCACAAGGACACACAGTAAAGGAGGGGAGAGCCAGAATTTCAAACCTTATTTTGTCTGCTATTAAAACCCACAGTCATTCCACAACCTATATATGATGCCTCTATTGACAAAACTTTAATCATCCAAATTTTTATCCTGTGGGTAGAGGTTTACACTTCCCTAGAGAGAAAACCCAGGAGACCTAGAGGCATTAAGGCAAAAGGAACAAGCAAGATGAGTGATAGATTGATAGATACAAGCAAAAAAATGGCTGATTAATAACATCAGTTTTTCAGTGTCATCCACATGTCTGCCTTCCAAAAATAAAACTTAAAAATGTCATGATAATACACTTCGGATTCTTTACAAAGTTCATTTGACATGAAGACTTAAAAGCTTATTTCATTTACCCATTCCCATTCTCTTTTAAAGGCTTAATGATTTTAAGGGAATTAAGAAATGAGTATAGCATTATGGCCAATAATTAATAATCGCTTGTTTATTTATGGTATTCAAAAATACATGTTTTTTACCAAACATTTTGGTTTGGTAAAATTCTATGGTCACCCCCACTATAATATAAACAAAAACAGCTTTACTTGAAATCAAACCTGGGTTCCAAATGCATATTTGCCACTTAGTAGTTACGTTTTACCTACTACGTTAACTAGAATCTGCCATCATTTAGAAAAAGCAGTTGAAAGAATATGAAATCAAAGGAATCAAGTGGCATAAAAAATTGAGCAGCTTTTGTAACAATGAAAATGTCATACATTTCCAATGTGAGCCTTTATTCCAAAGCTTACCACAGTCAATATAGAAGTGTATTACTGGTATTCCAAGCATATGTATTTTGTCACCCCAACAGTTCTGAAGTGCCACAAAAGATACTGAAAAATGTTTGTATAATATACGAAAAATATTTGCCATTGATCAAGCTCTTATTATATGCTAGACATCTAGTCTACACAGTAAACCTCATGGAAGTTTATGCAAGACAGTTATTGTTCCATTCTATAAAGGAGAAAACCACGGACCAGGAAAGGACAGCTGGACTTGCTAAAAAGAAACTTTCCAAGATGCAAGAGAACGAGAACAGATAGCAGAATCAGGACTAGAAGTTAATCCTACCTGACTCTAAGCAAATTTATTTTCTTTCCACTAACAAATAAGTGTTCTCTATATGGAGCAAATGCTTGTTAAAAAGAAATACAGTGAAATGTATCAGAAGTAGAAGGGTAGAGAAAAGGTCCACATATTACACTACACATATTATTTCATTTGAACAAACTCCCAAAACCCTAAAGCGTTCAATTAAGGCTTTAAGGCTTCTTTCTTGTAATCTTTGTGATTATCTAAATTACAGTTACTCAAAACTGACAACAGAATTTAAGGATTATACCTGTATTCAGTAAGTCATACCAAATTAACACCAAAGCACACCTACAAATCAATTTTCATTTATTCAGTAAATAGGTTCCCTCTGTAAAGTTTAATGTGTATTTGCCTGAAAAGGTAGAAACTATTAAGACATGAGGCACTATATACCCTCATACCCTGACCAAACACTGCTGTGAACTTAAGATCTAAAACTGAAAAAAAAAAAGAAAAAAGTTTCACATTCAATAACAAAGGCTTAAACTATATACCTAGAAGGTGGCCACGTAGCCCAACCTCCCACCCCTAATCTAAAAAGTGAAAAAACTTAAGTCTAGAGAAGAAACCGTGAATTTTCAAAGGTTTTTCAATCATCTAATGATCTAATCGACACAGAAATATGGAAAGCATGAAATTTCCTGAGAATTTAATTTTTAAAAAGTACCATTTTATTACAATTAATATTGACCTATACATTCAGGAAAATATTTTAAAGGGCCATTTGAAGGTTTAATTTCACTTAATTTATCTTTATAATATCCATGGAAGATATTGTGGGGTAGAGAGAAGGATGCCCATATATGCAAAAGTAAACAGCCCTACTTTCACACTCAATTACCTTGAAACTAAGTAGCAGTGCTAAAAAACCATTTTGCTCAGCAGGAAAAAAAAGGCCACTGTAAGACATTCAGTCATCCTTCAATAAGGAAGTCTGTACCTGCTGATCCAAACAAGATCCATCTCAAGTCTAATGGACGTTGATTAATTTAAAAATAAGGGAAAACTGAAAGTTCCCCAATTATCAACCCAACAGCATTAAAGTGCAGATGGACCACAGCAGAAATGGATTCCTGAAGCTTCTAATTTTAAATTTAGGAATATGGTTAGAAATCCATGTTGGGGCCTCCCTGGTGGCGCAGTGGGTTAAGCAATGCACTATGAAGCAAACCTCAGACACTGCAGCACAAGTTTGATCCCTGCTGCCAGCCAGGGAGGGGACCCACATGGCATGGCAGACCTCTCCTGCCAGATGCTTCCCTCAGCAGTGTACTTCAGTTGATCTGCCTGTTCTGCTCCCTGCTCTCTGTGGTGAATCCTCTCACCCCTCCCCACACCTCTGGCCTGTACCCCAGTGCTTGTATGCATAAATAAATAAATCTTTAAAAAAAAAAAAAGAAATCCATGTTGACTAATGCTTAGTATCTACTATTTATTATTCTTTAACTGAAAAATGTAAACATGCCTTCGTATTAGCTATACTGCCTTTTTCTTCCTGTTTAAGCTAACAGTGGATTGCTATCTTTAAACTTCTGGAACACTATCTCATTGTTTAAGTAAGTCTGAAGAACTTCCCTGATACCATGGCTATTTACCAATTTTGACAAATACTTATTGACATATTTATCATGCTAACAACAAAACAAACTCAGCCTATTTCCTCTACAGACTTGAGCCTCAAGCTCAAGAGAAACCCAGAGGGAACACAATGAGACTACTTAAGAGAGGTCTTTTAAGGGGTAGAAAACCCTAAGAACTGTTTGTTATATTTCACATCCAGCATTCTAATTTAAGATAGTTCTAATTTGAGAGAATAGAAAATGATTCATATGTGGTTCTAATATGAACAGCAAATGCCCTATTCAATTGATTATATTTTTCAGTTCCTACAGCCAAAGAAAATAACATTAGCCAAGGAAACTGATAGTGTTGTTAATTGACATATACACTATATAATCAAAAAAAACTCAGTACTCCCATGCTGAGAAACACTGTAAATCAGTAAAGGCAAGAATAGCTATTGGCATTTTTCAAAAGCAAGGTTATTAAAAGAGGTAGGAGAGAAATGTCCTAGGCTCTCTTCCTATTGCCATAGGAACCACAAATTAAAAGGGAAAAGTGGTTACAGGCACCTTGTCTTCTGATTGGCTGGCTAAAGAACTCACAAAAGCTAACTTTGGATTGTTTCTAGATGGAGTTGGTTTGAATATCCTGCCCTGTTTCCTTCTCAAAGAGGCAATTCTTTTAAAAGTTACCCAAAGAGGTATTTTATGTTAATCATCACTCTAATGTCACTCTGATTTAGAACTCTGCCTTATTATAGGTTTCTAAAAATCCCCCATAGCTTTTCCTCTAAACCACTTCCCAAAAAATCATTACCAGCCTCTTCTAACTCCTATCATCAACATGTTTGAGATAACCAATTTGAGTGGCTTAAATACTATTCCATTCAACAACAACAACAACAAAAAAAACATATCTGCAGACAGAAAAGCAATTAACATTCTTTCCCTCCTCCAAGAGCTCATAGGAGGGAATCTTGAGAATGTGCAGTTAATACACAAACACACACACACACACAGACAGAGAGACAGAAAGAACCCACCCAAAGAGGAGGATGCCTGAACTAAGCCATAAAGGATATGTAGGGGGGAAAGAGAAACACATCATTGCAGGCAGAATAAATAGCATAAGCAAAACCAAAGAGTTAAGCAATGGCACAAGCTATGCAAGGACCTGTAATTTAATTTAGCATTACTAAAGTATTTCATCGTGAGAGAAGTTTAGAAAGAAAGAGACACGAAGTCCTTCCCTATCCATTGTAAGGAAACTGGGACTTCATCCTGTAGGACAACAGCTCTTGCACTGTGTTCTATTTAGCTCACCAGTAAACAGCCAATCCTTCCCAACTGTGAGTTCCATTTTTTTATCAACATGCACGAAATGTTCCCCCTGAACTCAGCATGCATACTATTTCGACAACACCTGTGAGAGGGATAGATAAACCCTAATATAAACGGGGTTTAAGTTCTTAGACTAAGAGAAGGGAATGAAGCATAAAATCAAGCCAATGCCAAGTCAATTCAGTCAGCATCAAAGAAAGAGCCTATGTTTTCTACAACATGTGGAGAACACTTGTCACGTGCATGAGAGAAGTCTGCTTAGCAGTCACACAAAAATAGGAAGGATTTTTTTTAAAAATCATGTATGTTTGCGTAGATATGTGAATAAGAGTGCTATGAAGGCCCTCCCTGGTGTCACAATGGGTTAAGTCGCAGCACTATGAAGCATCCGCAGTCATTGCAGCACC
Organism: Galemys pyrenaicus; assembly: GCA_019455555.1. Classification (NCBI taxonomy): domain Eukaryota; kingdom Metazoa; phylum Chordata; class Mammalia; order Eulipotyphla; family Talpidae; genus Galemys; species Galemys pyrenaicus. The sequence goes on along the minus strand of JAGFMF010011606.1, from coordinate 2,791,919 downwards.
AGTTTGATCCCTGGCCAGGGAGGGAATCCACATGGCACAGCAGACCTCTCCTGCCTTGCCCACTGCTCCCCTCAGCAGTGTATTTCAGTAGCTCTGCTCATTCTGCTCCCCACTCTGTCTCTGGTGAATCCTCTCACTCCTACAACTCTGACCTGCACCCCAGCTCTCATATGCATAAATAAATAAATCTTTTTTTAAAAAAGTCCTATAAATCTTTTCATTTCTTCAAGTGAGACATCAAAACTTTGCAACCAGCATGGAACATTATTTGAAGTGAGAAAGTCAATTATTTTAAAGATCCAGAAGTTCGGTCTCCAAAGCAAATTTTCAGCTGGGTTATATCAAGAACAGCCACAAGGGCCACCCAGCACTTACCTTTGAAAGAATATGTCTAAAGTCAATTTTCAAACTCAGTCTAGATCTTTTCGCCTCAATAAAACTTCCACTAAGACCTACTGATAAGCTATAAAACAAAGCACACCATCATAGTGATTTGAGAGGTACCAAATACAAAGGGAATGACAGGAAAGATCCTTTTCATTGGAACCTTTTGGCAACAACGCCTTCTCACTGTAAATCTCTCTCCAAGAATGGGAATGTGGTCAGAAGATTATTTAACTCTTCAAACTTGGCTGTGAAAGCTGCAAATTATTCATTCAGCTTCTGTTAGAGACTGTAGTCACTTCAAAGCACGCAATGAAATTAATGCAAATTAGGAACTATTGTATTGTGTCCCAATTTTCAGATTGTAGCTTTTCAAGGAGCAGCAGTAATTGTGATGAAAATAGGGCTACAAAGCTTTTAAAACCTAGATTTTGGCTGTTGAAATGTTTGATGGCAACCTAAGTAACAATCAATTTATCAAAATCATTTTATTGTTTTCAAAACCAAGAATCACAACACAATAGTAAGGTCATAGAACTGTGCAATAGCACAGGTTAGAGCCATTGTCCAAAACCTTTAAAGAACTGAAAACTAGTCCACTGACTTAATGTGTGACTTTCGTTTCCTATTAATGGTAATTTTTATTATAAAAGCATTTGACAGTAACCATGTGGCACTATAACCAAGAAAGTTAAAACTTTGTCAGGCAACTGTATTGCTGAACTATATATTTAGACATAATACTCCATACAGTATTTTCAGGCATTTAAAAAAGGGCATAGAGAGGTGGAAACAGAGAAAAAGGGTAAAAATTTGGAAAACTAAAATGTGCCCTCTGCCAAGTCTTAGAGATAAACACAAACAGTGGTGGAAGTGGGACTGTAAGCCAGAACCCAAACTTCCCTTAAAGTCCTAACATTTAAAAAAAAAATTCTTATGTCCAAACAATTATCTCATCTTGTATGATTATCTAAGATACCAGAACCCAAAAGCTATGCCATTATGTTTAACAGAAGGATATAGGATATTTTTTCTATTTACTCATTGTATTTGCTGATTTTTCTTCAATGAGAAATAAGCACTTGTATTTTAATACTACCTTGCATAATTTCAAGTGAAGCTTTAGCTTAATTATGTAACCAATTATTTAAGTTATGTTATAAATAGTAACTTGATAGCCTAAAAATCCTTTTCCCAAGAATTCTGAGCACATCTTAAACAACTGTAGTTTAAAAAAAGGTTAAGATGCTGAGTGCTGGAACAATATTTTACCTAGTGACCTTCACAAACAGCACTGAACATCAAGATAACAGTTTATTCTGAGTAATTCCAAAGGGGATAAAAATCATCACTGTCCACTTTACAACTACCACCAATGGCTCAAAATGTCACCAGGTTTTTAAGAGCTCTCACAGAAGCTGGAGAGGAAGGATTAGATGCATGTGGGGGGAGCGGAATCTCTATTCTAAGCTGCATGACAGAGAACAGGATGTAACAAAATAATCTATTTCCGGCATAGCCACATGGGTCCTCAGTTGTACTCAGACCAGTCAGAGGCTCAGTTGCCAAGAAGGAACAGATTCCCCCAGCAAGTTCCAGGTTAGATCAGTCTGAACCAATCCCAATGGGGTTTAGCCAACATCCACAAAGCCGGAGACTGGTGAAAATTAAACAACAGTTAAATTAAGGACATCTGAGCTTTTGTCAGCATCTGTGGTGCAATTAGAAATGTTGTTCAGGACTAGAGCAGACCACTAAGCTGTAAGTTTAACTTCATCTTCTGTAAGAACTATAAATGTAGTGCAAATTTACAGAAGGGTAAACTGGAAGGGATACAAATTGTTATTTTCTGAATGCCCACTTTGTGCCAGACACTGCAGGGGTATTTCAATGTCTTAAAATCTTCTCACTACCTGAGGCCAAACAGGTCTTACTTCTGATTCAAAAATCTCTGTTTTCTTTGCTAAATTACACTGTCAGTCACTTCCTTTTCATGACAATAAACTCCATAAAGCAGTGATGCCCTAATTTGTTTGCAAATTTTATCTTCTTGTCTATACTGCCAATGGGAAGGTAACTGGTACACCTCTCAATGCACATTCAAAACCCTGAAACAAAAATAAAATAAATATCCTGAGTACCATTTGACTCAGCAATTTCATCTAGCCAGCCTCAATCCCAAAAGAACATATTCTAAACTGGCAGTCTCAACATTTAAAATTTTACACACACACACACACACACACACACGGACGGACGGACGGACGACAGGCAGAAGGAAGGACAGGGAGGAGAGGGTTAGAAAACAGTGGTAATCAAAACTTTGCTTGTTTAGCTAGAGACAATATAAAGTGTGAGTTGTCAAAGTTAATAATATAAAGGGGCACATTTTATCATTCCTTAATTACCTTTATAGCAAACTTGACACTTACTCTACTTTCTCATAGTCCATTATTCACATATCCCAAGCCGACCTTGGTTTCAAGTAAGAATGAAGCTGTGTGCCTTGCAATCCACTGGGCTCTAAGAATAAATGAATCTGCTTTTCAACCAGAGGCCAGGACTGCCTCAGTCAGGAATTCCTGCTGATTAATGCACAGCAAGGATGGCTTTGATTCTCATCCCACTGAGGGCTTCCTGTAGACAACTGGGTAAGGGGAGTCCTCACCACTTGGAATAAGAGTGGTCATTAAATTCTGGAGCTGAAAGGGACTTTATGTAGCGTTTTGTCCGTTTTCTAAAAATGTTTCTCTTGAACCAGGTCCTGTAATTCTCTCATATGGTATGTTTGGTATGTGCTCCCTTGAAAGCATCTAATATCAACAGTAGGTAATTATTGCTAAACGCATCCTACAAAAGTCCACCTGGTCTTTTTACAGATGTACATATGGACATAATAGGGTACAACACTCTGGAATTTCTCATACAAAGGAAGTAATGAAGTCATGATATAAAGGCCAGGTAAAAATTTAAAAGATACTGGATGGACTTCTTTGTCAAAAATCCTGTTCAATTCCACTGTTTTAATAACTTCATGAATGACTCAGCTACAAGCAATCAGTCAGAGTTCTATAAAGCACAAAACACAGATGTCAGCATCATAATAAATTTTTCATTTGCTATGGGAAAATACAGAATTGGAAGGAGAAGAAGACATATCTCATGGGGACATTTCCTGCTGCATTTCAGAGGGAAAAAAACAATCACTAGGGCCGCCCTGGTGGCGCAGTGGGTTGAGCATCACACTGTGAAGCATCAGCTGCACAGCAGTGTGAGTTCAATCCCTGGCCAGGGAGGGGACCCACATGGCGCTGCTGACCTCTCCTGCCTCGCCTGCTGCTCCCCTCAGCGGTGTGTTTCAGTTCATCTGCCTGTTCTGCTCCTGGCTCTGCCTCTGGTGAATCCTCTCACCTCCCGCAACTCTGGATTGTACCCCAGCTCGTGTATGCGTAAAAATAAAATAAAAATCTTAAAAAAAAAAAAAAAAACAATCACTAATCAGTGTGTGTCTTAAGTGATGAGTTAAATACCTATAGGGAAATAACAGGCTCTGCAACCAAGACTGGACTGTGAAAAAGGATGAAAGAGTGACAACATAAGATTGTTGTCTTTGAAAATATTCAAATTCAAAAAACAAAAACTGGGGCCTCCCTGGTGGCACGATGGGTTAAGCAACACACTATGAAGCAAACCACAGCCACTGCAGCACAAGTTCAATCCCTGGCCAGGGAGGGGACCCGCATGGCGTAGCAGACCTCTCCTGCCTCACCCGCTGCTCCCCTCAGCAGTGTGTTTCAGTCAATCTACCTGTTCTGCTCCCCACTCTGTCTCTGGTGGATCATCTCCACCCCCCGCCCCCACCTCTGTCCTGTACTTCAGTGCTTGTAAGTATAAATAAACAAATCTTTAAAAAACAACAACAAAAACTGGTCTATAAACCACAAGAAAATACTTGAGCAATAAACTTTGCAAAAAAGGGTACTTTCCAAATAAACTGTAGGTCTTATTTTAAAATTATTTATGGAAAGTGAAACAAGGAGACCTCCCTTGATGGCAGAAGGGTTAAAGACACAGCACTAGCTAGCTAGCAAACTATAGGCAGCCATTACAATGAGTTCAATCCCCAGCCTGGGAGCTAACTCACATATGGCACAGCACACCTCTCCTGTACCCGCTGCTTTCCTCAGCAGTGTATTTCAGTAGATCTGCCTATTTTGTCTCTGATGAATCCTCTCGCCCCACGTTTCTCTTGCCTACATCTCAGTTCTTGTATGCACGAATAAATAAATCTTTAAAAAGTAAAGCAAGGACCTCCCTGGTGGCACAGTGGGTTAAGCAACCCACTATGAAGCAAACCTCAGCCACTGCAGCACAAGTTCAATCCCTGCTGCCGGCCAGGGAGGGGACCCACATGGTGCAGCAGACCTCTCTAGCTGTGCCCACTGCTCCCCTCAGCAGTGTACTTCCGTTGATCTGCCTGTTCTGCTCCCCGCTCTGTCTCTGGTGAATCCTCTCACCCCCACACCTCTGGCCTGTACCCCAGTGCTTGTATGCATAAATAAATAAATCTTTAAAAAAAAAAAAAAGGAAAGCAAGTGAGACAAGTTACCAATGCACAGTGTCATGTTTTCAGGTATTCAGAGTGGCTGTACATAGTAGGAATTCTGTAATTATTAAGTTGCCATACAATTACATGTAAAGTCCAGAAAAGTTCACATGTAGAGCAAACTCAATTAGAAGGGCAGCAAAGAATATAATGTTATCATTTTAAACGTGTGGTTTTGGCCATATCATGTAATCAAGTGACTGGCTCAGAGATGGACACTTTCTCAAAGTTGGATCCCAGAATGTCTATGGGAATCACAAGAAGGTAAGTTTCTTTCCCCTGAATCTGAACATAAGAAGGTGAAAGCTGAAGCTGCTGATGCCATCACACTACCACAAAGTAGAGCCTGGTAGCACCACACTGAATCTGAGGAAGAAACCTGAACCCACATCTACTTCTGCGTTTTTCCAATGATTAACTTCCTTTAATCTAGGCTGAGTTGGATTTATGCACTGTCACCTGGAAAAATCTTAACAAACCTTTATGGTTTATTTCAGATAGAAAAGGTAAAGCCTAAAAAAGGTACTTAACTAAAGATATAGTATTCTGTGAATGTAACATTTTTAACTTATTTACTTTCATGGAATCATTATGTTCTACTGAAAAACAAATGCAAAATTAAATGTTCAGGGAATATCTAATTCATGCTATATCATATATATTAAAATATATGTATTATGTGTATATATACATATATAAGTATATGTGAGTACAGTGTGTGCAAATGCATATATGAATATATATGCATACACACACACATATATATCTGGATCAGCTAATTAAAAACTCTAAAAAAGACCGTAGAAAGAAAGCACAAAAGAAAAAAATGAGTCCTGATTTTCCAAATTTGCTGAGACCCAATACTGAGAAATGTGACCCACATCTTTATAGGCACTTCATTCCAAATAGCAAATGAGAGGAATTATCAAGCACAAACATCAAATGACTTTAGAAAGGAATATAGTTATCATTTAAGATTCTAAAAGTCCTGCATGCTGACTCAGACACAAAATACTACCTCAGATACAGTACCTAAACTGTGCCTCTCCTTGAACACTAACCTTGTTTTCTGCATTTCTATATAACTTTATCATTGCATTTACCTTATTATCTTATGTTTATATACGTTTTTCATTTTCATTTTCTCACATATTTCCATACTGTATATATTGATAAGCATGAAAATCTTTCGGGAAAAAGATACAAATATATACCTCCCTGGTGGCACATAGGGATAAGGCACAGCACTATGAAGCTATCCCCAGCCAGGGAGGTGGTCCACATGGCACAGCAGACCTCTCCTGCCTCACCCACTGCTCCCCTCAGCAGTGTATTTCGTAGATCTGACTGTTTTGCTCCCCAATCTGTCTCTGATGAATCCTCTCACACACACACCTCTGTACCTCTGGCCTGCACCCCAGTACTTGTATGCATAAATAAATCTTTAATAAAAAACAAATAGATACTAAAAGCAGCCAAAGTCATTACATTTCTAGACTGAGAAAAAGTTGAAAATGAAAAAAACAAACAAACATAGGAACAATATTGTACTGTCAATGCCATAAAGTGTGTGACCATTGTCCTGGGCAAAAATGACAACCACACATGGGAATTCCTGCAGCCAATTACCTACTTTACCATCTACCATCAATAAATTAGGCAATTTTTAACTCAGAAAAATGTACTTGCATGAAAGGCCTGTGTTTCAAGGATCACTTACTTGGAAAGAATTAGCAAATATCACAAAACAAGAGAGCAGAACAGCATGGTGGAAAGAGCTTGGGTTGTGCATGTTGCTTTATTTTGTGTTTTAAATTAAGATGGAAACACACTGAATTTGAATGCATCAAATACCTGAATTTAGCAACCAATTTGTAAGAAATACAAAGGGGAGAAGTCTATATAGACCCAATCAACAAAATCTATAATTTAGGAGAATTCCCAAGAAAAAAATGACCAAACAAGTTATTTTTAAAAAATACATAATCATAGTGCCCTATGATACCATTACTCTGCACTCTAGCCATTTGCTCAATTTAAGTTTAGAAGTTACCAGTTTCAGTAATAGCTGACCTGTTCAAAATGTTAATAAAGGTCTTTGCTGCGTGATAGCAAAAAAAAAAAAAAAACAAAAAACCCTCACCTGGGGCCTCCCTGGTGGCACAAGGGTTAAAGACACAAGCTATCAAGCTGTTGCCAGCCACGGTAGCATGAGTTCTATTCCCAGCCATGGAGCTAACCCACAAGGCGCAGCAGACCTTTCCTGTCTCGCCCACTGTTCCCCTCAGCAGTGTATTTCAGTAAATCTGACTGTTCTGCTCCCCACTCTGTCTCTGATGAATCCTCTCAAACCCCTGAGACCCTGCACCTCTGACCTACACCCCAATTCTTGTACACATAAATAAATCTTTTTTTAAAAAAAAATGCATGGCCTTAAAGATGGGTAAAGCAATTTTTATATGGTAAAAGATTTAAAAGGGTCTCCCTGGTGGCGCATCGGGTTAAACAATGCACTATGAAGCATTCACAGCCACTGCAGCATGAGTTCGAACCCCGGCCAAGGAGTGACCCACATGGCGCAGCAGACCTCTCCTGCCTCACCCACTGCTCCCCTCAGCAGTGTGTTTCAGTCGATCTGCCAGTTCTGTGCTCCCACTCTGTCTCTGGTGAATCTTCTCATCCCCCCACACCTCTGGCCTGTACCCCAATTCTTGTATGCATACATAAATCTTTTTTAAAAATGTATTCCACTTTATCAAACATAAAAATTTAGGAGATTATTAATTAGCTACATGCAAGATATGAATCAACTGTTAAAAATATTTTATGGGGAAAAAAGCAGACAAATTCCAAGAGAGTAATATAATGTACTTGACCAGCACTCCCTCAAGACCACCCAACTCCTCAAAAACAAGGCAAGCCTCAGAAATTGATAGGACAAGCAGAACTTAAGAACATGACTACTAAATGAAAAGTAGTATTCTGGATGATGAGATCCTGGAAAAGAAAAAGGATTAAGGCAAAAACTAAGAAAATCTGCATAAGCTATGGACTTTAGCACATCTGTACTGGTTCATTAATTTTAACAAATGTTCCGCATTAATGTAAGTTGCTAATGGGGGAAACTTCAGAGAAGATGAGAGAATCCTGTACCAGCTGTTTTCTATAAATTTGAAACATCTAAAAGATAAAGTCTATTAATTTAAAAATTAAGACAGGCAAATGTACATTGAATGACTGATATTAAGGAATTACTGCTAATTTTTTAGATGAAATAGTATTTATAAGTCCTTTGTTTTTTTATAGCTACATCCTGAATGGATAGATGGATACATGGATGGATAAAGTTAAATGGTTAGATTAGAGCACTGTTTCCAAAGGTTTGGTAACCAAGATGATTCTGGTGGCACTAAAGGTGTTTTAATGTTCAATAACTACTTGTTTAATTTAAATATATAAGATTCTTTTTAAAAGTAGCACATCAAACTATGGTTTCATAGATTTAACTGCTTAGAGGAAGGTTATTCTTAAGAGGCTAAGAAAACACAGAAACATTAAGACTCCAGGTCCAAGACTATGTGATCTCAGGCAAGTCAGCTGTTCAGGGAGTTCAGCAAGGAACAGCACTAACTATATCCACAGTAGACACATGATACACAGCTACTACATTATTCATAAAAGTCAAACTAAAACTCCAACAAAGTCGTATACCAGTAGAAAATACTGGAACTATTAGATAGAATAAGTTAAGCCTATATGAAGGCAGGAAGGAAGACTGAGAGCTTACAGAGGCAGTCAGAGCACAAGCAGTCAAGGCACCCACATTCCACTTTTCTTCTCAATCTCCCCAAATACTGAGAATACCATCAAGAGCCTGGAGACCCTATTCTCCTGAGTCTCTGGTTCTCAAGAGCCCCACGCTGTCACCCAATATTCCTCAAACACTAGGGTAATAATAGCTCTAAATGCAGTCTCTAGTCATAAGCATTTTTCTTTTCTTACCAAGAGTGGTACAAGGCTTTGCAGAAATGGATGGATGGATGGATGGATGGATGGATGGATGGATGGATGGATGGATGGATGAGAGGGAGGGAGAGAAGAAGGAAAGAAGGAATCACTATGTGACCTTGAGGCAAATAAAAACTCCCTTCCCATCTTCATTTCCTCAGCAAGCTAAAATATGGAAAATAAGCCTAACTTTCAAGGTTACAGTGAAATCTAAAAAAACAGTAACTATAAAGCCAGCATTTAATAAGCAGTTGTTAGTTTCTACATTCCTTACAGGATGATAGAGAACTCTTGGTGAATAAAAGGAGATAGGGATAAAATGCACACACACACAAAAAGAATAGCCCTTGGATAATACCAGATACCAAACTAAAGGAGAAGAGAAATGCCAAGATTCAGAAGTTTGTGAAATTTTCATCAGGAGAATATAGATGCAGAATTTACTTAACTAAAGGAAGCACCTCATAAGAAGAGTCATCCTATTAATTACTGATACACAGGAAGAATAGATGAGAAGGAAAAGAAAAGATTAGTAGTCAATGGCAGTTGACAAGCCCTATAAACGATAGCTAAAGTATTGGTGAGAAAAGACTATCTGGAAAAAATAGAAGATTAAAAAATCTGGTTCAAAGGTAGAAGGGGAGAAGAAGGATACCTTTTCATCTTCTGAAAAGAGTTGCTGATGCCAGTAATTTTAATTTTCAGAACTGAGCCATTTAAAATTAAGAAATGATGTTAAACAGAAAACACCAAGAGTTCCAGAAGCAAATGCATTCATTTTAAAAATTAATATAAACTTCTAATACAAGACTGTATTTCTTATTTGTTCTCCCAAATTTATCCCATCGTTCAAATTCAGCAACTCTATGACATGCACTGTGCTAGACGCTGGCAATATGCTACGAACTAATACAACATGCAGATGTGATCCTTGGCCCCACAGAAATTACTGTCTAATAAAGGAATTATCTCTTTAACAAGATTATGCAATACATTTATCAATTACAATTGTATTACCAGCTGTGAAGAAAAAGAAGTGAGTAGAGTAACAAACAATAAGTGAGGGAATCTCACCTGTTGAGATACCCAGGGGAGGCAAACACAATCCCTGAGAAACTGATGCTTGAGCCCAACTATAAAAGAACAAGTTGAGGTTAAAGGAGGCAAGAAGGAAGAAAGGGTGAAGCCACCCTGATGACAAATAACAGATGATGAAATGATAATCCCTGTCAGGTCCTTAGTACAGAATCTGGTATGCTGGAGGAAGGGGTGGAGGGGTGGGAGGGAAGTCATGGTGACTAAAGTGCAGAAAGCTAAAGTGAAAAAGAGAAAATATAGACAAGATTCAGGAGTAAAATAGAGGTGTCAAGGTTAGAGTTTTTGACAGGTGCTGCTGAAATCATCATAGAAACACCAAAATAAAAATACAACCTACACTTATCACTGGAAAACTGGTAAGTCTGCCGCTATGTGGAAGACAGTTTGAAGAATTTCTACAAAATATAACACAGAAGAAATTGGAACATACACAGGGACATGGCATACAAAGAAAAGCCTTCCTGAGAAGTGGAAGAAACTCCCAACAGAACCTTATTTCCCAGCTCAAAGCAGCAAAGGCCAGGAAGAGTATGTGTAATCTTGATACAGTGAGTGTCTCATCCAAAGCATCTGGAACAGGGTCTAGATGGGAGCAGGGGTCTGGTTTACATTTCCCTGGGGCCTGAGGCTAAGTAAAGCAGACACTTCTGTAGCTAGCTGCCTGCCTACAAAAATGGTCATTTCAATCACAGGAGGCCAGCACTGTCCCAGTCACAACAAACTCCAGAGCTCCTGGCCCTGGGGGACTTCTTTCTAAGATACTCCCCAAGTGCACCTGGACCTACAGTCAGCAGAGTAGAACTACAGTGATCTAAACATTTCTTCACACACACACACACACACACACACACAAACATAAGAAAAATGTGTTCAATATCAATAGTGCTAGAACAACTTTTAACTCTTTGATCAAAGAGTGACTTAAAACACTTTGTTAATACCCTAAAAATGGAACAAACCTGGAAAACACATCACTTTGATAGAATATGATCAGTTCCACGACATTCACATAGTTAAGACTAGAAAGTAGGTAGAAATCTGTGGTTATCTAAAACATGTTATCTTAAAATATTTACACCCTTTCACACAACAACAATCTCTTAGAACGTACTCAAACACACTACTCAGAATGTGTCCAAAGCTTTGAGTTAACATAAATTAGAAATAACTTAAATGTCCAACAAAGGAGAAGTTTAACTAGTTAACCATTTGCATATATACATTAATATTCCTTCAAAATGGTACAAAAAAATAAATATGGTTCAAAAGAACGCCAAATACTGCTGTTTCAAAAGCAGTTGACAAAACAACTTTATACATGAAAAATATATGTGAAACATACATGAAAGAAAATGTTTACAAAAGAAGTTACTAACAGTAGAGGATATTCTTGTTCTGTTTATTTATTTTACACTTAAATATTTTTGAGCCTCCCTGGTGGCTCAGAGGTTACAGACACAACACTATCAAGCTATCAGGAGCCACTGCAGCGGCACAAATTCAATACCCCCCCCCCCCCCCCNATTTTTGAGCCTCCCTGGTGGCTCAGAGGTTACAGACACAACACTATCAAGCTATCAGGAGCCACTGCAGCGGCACAAATTCAATCCCCACCCACCCCACCACCACCACCACCACCACCACCACCACCACCACCACCACCACCACCACCACCACCACCACCAGCCAGGCAGCTTGGTGCAGCAGACCTCTCCTGTCTTGCCCATTGCTCCCCGCAGAAGTGCATTTCAATAGATCTTCCTGTTCTGCTCCCTATACCTCTGGTCTACACTCCAGTTCTTGTGTGCATAAATACTTTAAATTTTTTTCTATAGTAAAAATGACTTCCATAAATAGAAAATAAAGTCCCTATTCAATAATTTTTAATGCTATGCTTCTTAATGTAAACATGTAAACAAAGACACTGGGCTAAACAAAGACACTGTAAACATGGGAGGAGGGGGAGAACTTTGATTCCTATCTCAACCATTAAAAACAACTATTTTGAGATGACAGAACCAGGAAAAGAAAATAATTTCTTCAAGACCACAGAGTAGGCTTTTTTTTAAAAAGATTTATTTATTTATACAAGAACTGGGGTATAGGCCAGAGGTTCAGAGGGTAAGAGGATTCACCAGAGACAGAATAGGGAGCAGAACAGGCAGGTTGACTGAAATAAAACTGGTGAGAGGAGCAGACGGCGAGACAGGAGAGGTCTGCTGCGCCAAGTGGGTCACCTCCATGCCCAGGAAGCAAACTCTTGCTGCAGTGGCTGCAGGTAGCCTCACAGTACTACAACTTAACCCCCTACACCACCAGGGAGGTCACAGATTAAGCATTTTTATAAAAGAGGTTAAACAAACACACAAAAGCAGTAACTATTAAAAAAAAACTGATAAACTGGACTTTATTAGAATTAAGACATTCTCCATTGATACTAAGACACTGGAAAAAAAAGGCCATAAAATAGCTATTGTCTGCACTAAGTATATCTGACAAAGAATTCATTTCCAGACTCCCATAAGTCAACAAGAAAAAGACAATTCAAGTTTTTCGTAGGGTCAAAAGATTCTCTCAAGGGGCTATCCAAATGGCCATGGGCACATGAAGAAATGCTCAACATCATTAGTCATTAGGGAAATGGAAATTAAAACTACAATAAGATACCACTTCCTTTTATCAGAATGGCTAAAATTAACTGACAATGCTAAGAGCTGATGAGGATGTAGAGAGCAAGTGAAACTCTCAAAGACTGCCAGAGGAAGTGTAAGAATATACAATCATTTTGGGGGGAAAAAAACTGACAGTTACTTAACTAGACATAGGGACCTCCCTGGTGGTGCAAAGGGTTAAGCACCCCGCTATGAAGCATCCATAGCCACTAACAGCATGAATTCAATCCCTGGCCAGGAAAGTGACCCACATGGCACAGCAGACCTCTCCTGCCTCACCCGTTGCTCCCTTCAGAGTGTGTTTCAGTCAATCTGCCTGTTCTGCTCCCCGCTCTGTCTCTGATGAGTCCTCTGACCTCCAATTCCACACCTCTGGACTGTGCCCAGTTCTTATATGCATAAATAAATAAATCTTTAAAAAAAAAAACCTAAACATACAGCTACACTCTATCCCAGCAATTCCACTCCTAAGTGTACAGATATACCCAAGAGAAAAGGAATGCCCAAGCAATACCTTGAACATGATATTCATGTTTTCTTACAACACTGGAAACAGTCCAAATACCTATTATTAAGAGAATGTTATAAAACAAATTGTTGTACATTCATATAATGTAATACTACTAAGCAATAAAAAGGAAAGAACTACTACAAGAATAAACTCAAAAACATGCTGAAAAAAATAAACCAACATAATAACAGTAGAATGTATATGCTACATGATTCCCTCTATATGAAATTCTAGAACATGCACAACTAATCTATAGTTATAGAAAACAGGTGTCCTAAGTTCAGGTATTGTGGTAGGAGGACTGCGAAGGAGAATGAGGGAGTTTTGTGAGGGTAGAAATGTTCTTTATCTTGATTTTGGCAGTGGTTACATAGTTCTAAAAATGCAAAAGTACATCTAAAGTAAGTGTCACTACACACCCATTAGAATGGCTAAAACTTAAAGGACTGAACAAACCAAGTGGTGAGTGGACCTCTCCACATTAGGTGGGAGTGTAAATCAGCATAAGTTCTTGGAAAACAGTTTAGCACTATCTACAGAAGCTAAACATATGCCTATGCACTGACCCAGTAATTATACTCCTGGGTTTTTATAACTGAGAGACCCAAGTACTTACATAACAACCTTAGAAGTAGTGTTCATTAACAGGAGGACCTCCCACCAAAAAATCATGAACTATATATAAAACAGAATAGTGCACAAGAAAAATAAAACAGCTGTTACAAACAATAAATGGGTGAATTTCACAGATGTGATAATGAGCAGAGGGAAAAACTCAAGAGTGCATTTTGCATAAGTGCACTTACATAAAATCCAAAAACAGTCATAACACACCTATTGTGAAACAGGCTAGAATATACTTTCAGGAGGGTTTATTGACTGGTTGAAGCTTGAAATTGAAGAATCCCTGAAAAGGATTCTGGAAATGGTCTATATCTTGATTTGGGGGATGGTTATACAGCATGGTATACACACATGTAAAAATTCATTGAGCTGTACACTTCAGTCTGTGTTCTATCTACAAGTATCGCTTCAACACACACACACACAATAACTAATCTGGAAGCCATACACAGTAGTCAGGTATGGTTTTTGTTCATGTGTATTGTGAGTCACTGTCATTCCCACTTGACATTTACATATTCTCCATGTCTAGCTCCCTTAGATTGTCTGAGCTGGGGTGTTACTAGATACCTGCAGTGATGACATTGAGAGTGGAACTGGATAAAGGCATGCCCCAACCAGTCAAGGTAGACTGACAAATTACTAATTAAAAGTATAGATGATCTTAATGTAAGTGTAATTTTAAGTGTGTAAGACAGGTCTTTGTCAATTTACTATTTTATGTCTACCCATTCCCCTCCCACTAACCTTTTGATTAACCTCTTGCAGAGACTGGGGGAAAATATGAAGCTACCAGCTCTTTGAAAGTATGTAGCATTACTAAGATTTTTGTTTGAAATGTACTTACATAGTTTAAGAAAAATATTCTTTTTTTAAAGATTTATTTATTTATGCATACAAGCACTGGGGTACAGGCCAGAGGTGTAGGGGGGGGTGAGAGGATCACCACAGAGAGCAGGGAGCAGAACAGGCAGATCAACGGAAGTACACTGCTGAGGGGAGCAGGGGGCGGACACAGCAGGAGAGGTCTGCCCTCATATGGGTCCCCTCCCCGGCCGGCAGCAGGGATCGAACTCGTGCTGCAGTGGCTGCGGTTTGCTTCATAGTGCAGTGCCTAACCCACTGCGCCACCAGGGAGGCCCTAAGAAAAATATTTTTTTGAAAAGATTACAATACAAGGGGCTCCCTGGTAGTGCAAGGGGTTAAGAACATCACTATGAAGCAGCCACAGCCACTGCAGCATGAGTTCAATCCCTGGCCAGGGAGCTGATCCACATGGAGCAGAAGATCCTCCTGCCTCGCCCGCTGCTCCCCTTACCAGTGTACTTCAGTCAGTCTGCCTATTCTGCTCCCCACTCTGTCTCTGGTTAACCTCTCACACCCCCACACACAGCTCTGGCCTATACCCCAGTTCTTGTACGCATAAACAAATAAATGTTTTTTAAAAATCACAATACAAAAACTCACTTTATACACAATCTTCAGAAATAAAGTCAGGTCAGAGTAGTCACGTTTTTTATCAAAACCTGTTATCTGCAGATTGCAAAATTAAAATTTATACAGTAACAACAATGCATAAAACTATTCCTACTGTCTTCCAAAATTAACCCAATAGATCATAAAAACAAGTGGTTAGCTTCCAGAAAAGGAAGTATGAATGCAAAGCTTTTTCAGAAAAGGACTCCATGTTTTAGTACAGTTTGACTTACATTTTGTCAATATATAAATCTGTTCATTCTCTATGTAAAATGTCTTGTTTCCTCCACTTCCCATCTGTTGCTTTCTCGTCCTTTCTTCCCTGGAATATTCTAACAGTCTACTAATTAGGGTCCCTGCTCCAATGCATCCTCCAAAAACTACTGATAGCCAAAGAGCTCTCTAAAGGACAGACCTTGCTCAAACTTGCACAGTCCCGTCTGCTTTCAGACCACATCCACCACCATTCTCACCCCTCCTGTAGGAATCCCTGCAGGGATCACAAGCTCAAGCTTACAGGGCCAAGTAGATAACATGAAGACTGACTTACAGGTGCTATGTTGGCCATGAAACTACAAGTGCTGAATCAAAAAGGGCGACCACTACTCAGCTACAATTTTCAGACAAAACCAGAAAGAAATATCTTGATATGAATTGCCGAAATTTTTTAAATCTGTGCACACCAAATAAAATATATGTATGGTGTCTACATATCTACAGGCTACTAGTTTGTAATTTACAACTTAAGGGATAAAGTTCAAGACTTGGTTATAATATATCTTTGCATTTTTACCTCAGTTCCTTCACACAAGGTATACTCCAAAAAGCCACAGAACTACTTATTTATCCCTCCCAAAAAACAACATACATCACTGCCTACCTGTCACTGTTCTCAATTACTTTGGCTATGAAAGTGCTCCCTTGCTTCAACATATCCATTTCTATGCCTAATTTCTGCATGCACCTCAAAAAGGTAACCTTTAAAAATGTCCCTTGTGAAACTTCCTTCCTTTTCTAACCTTACAACACTGTATACCTACCTCTTCTCTTGATCTTAACCAATTTTCACACTATATATTTTTTAGTGTAAGACTGAAAAGCTTCTGGAAACAAGGTACGCATCTGTTTAATTTTGTATCCCCCATATCACCAAATAATGCGTTTAAGTACATGCTATTATCTATTTATATGATTTGTATCTCAACTTGATGGCTAATGCATTGCTATAAGTCCTTAAGACCTTGAAAATAAGAAGGCCTAAGAGGTTCAGAAATATACACCCAAAATACTAAGTCTGAATCAGAAATAACTTGAACTCATGGCTTTTCGTAGATAGTACTTCCTAGATCTACCCACTAAGGGTCTGGAAGTAATGACAACCCAAAAGCAAAGATTTTGGTTTCTAAATGAAATCCCCTACTTGAAGTAAACAGACTTTCTTGGAGAAATGGCTGGTTATTGATTGATATGCAGGTAAAGGAAAAAGCAAGAAAAATATGAAGACTAATGGGATCACATACAAAAGTAACTACCTTGAATGAGCTATTATTAGGCTAATCTAGAACAATCTGAGCATCAATAAAGACTGGAATTCACTGCGAAAACATTAAATAAATAAAAGTTCATGAGAGTGTGTATAGTGAGACACAAAAGGAGGAAAAAAGAGGATGACTTTAAATAGCTGATAAATGTAGATAGAACAACAGAATTAGAAAACCACATTTTTGTAACTCCTACTGTAATAACTGATTTCAGGATCAGGATGCTGAAACCGCTGGGTAGAAGGCTGTAATGGAACAGATTATTTACAAGGTACCAAAATACTGCCCCATAGATTCCTTTCTAATAGAGGAGAAAATTATACCTTCATAATGAAGAGACCTGGCTGTTGTCATCTTGGCCAAAGGATCAAATTTAGCACTGCTCATGATGAGGTAACCTGTCATTAAGTACCTCCCGACATGACTCAGTGAGCAGTACACTTCACCCATGATAAAGCATTCTTGCCATAATGTTTAACCTGTCTACAATCATGCCTCTCACCTAACTTCCAGTTTACAGGAAGTTTAGCAGCTAGAGAAACAAGCTAAATAACAGCATAAGGAAATATTCAAACAAGTGAAGAACACTTGCACATCTTATAAGATAAGTGAGCAGGACTTTTACAAAATATCAATGCCAGGAGAAGAGGGAGTTGGGTAAAGGAACTATTCCAAATGAAACAAAACTAAAGACACATAACAACCAAATACAAAGTGTATTTTGTTAGGATTCTGGTTTCTGTTGATTTAAAGAGGGGAGTATTATAAAAGACATTCTTGGGACAATTAAAAAAAAACAAAATGTAACTGAAAATTGGATATTGTATTGGGACTTATATATATATATATGTGTGTGTGTGTATAAAATATATGATTAGGGCCTCCCTGGTGGTGCAAGGGTTAGTTAAGCACCACACTATGAAAGCTATCTGGTCAATTCTCTCACCTCCCCCACACACACCTCTAGCCTGTACCCCAGTTCTTTTATGAATAAATAATTTTTTTAAAAAATAAAATAGGGGCCTCCCTGGTGGCACAAGGGGTTAAGCAACACACTATGAAGCAAACCACAGCCATTGCAGCACAAGTTCAATCCCTGTCCTCAGATGGAAAGATGACCCACATGGCCTCTCCTGCCTCACACGCTGCTCCCGTCAGCAGTGTGTTTCAGTCTATCTGCCTGTTCTGTTCCCTACTCTAAGTCTCTGGTGGATCTTCTCACACCCCTCCCCCCCCACTCTCCCGCACCTCTGGCCTGTGCCCTAGTGCTTGTATGCATAAATAAAACTTTTTTATAAATAAATAAAAATAAAATATATGATTACATGTGGTTATATATTATATATGAGGAAATGCATACACACACATATATGGTTGGCTGGTTGCGGGGCAGAGGTTTCAGAGACAATGAGGTATGTGTGGCTTGAATCTGTCATTTTAAGAGATAGATGTCAATATGTCTATTAAGAGTAGAATATCATGTTTGCAACTTACTCTCAAAGTTTTTAACAGAAAGGATAGGTTTTTGGAGAGAAAAGGACTAGAGAAGGAAAGGTAAAGCTGGGGGCAGGGAAGATGGATGGGACTGAGGGAGTGAAGAAGGAAGTGAGGTCGTAGTAGAAAAATGATCTAAACATGGCAAAATATTAACAACTGTTGAGTCTAGGTGGAGCGAGTATACAGGTGTGTATTTGTACTGCTTTTTACCCAAATCTTCTGCATATATGAAAATTTTCATGATAAAATGTCATGGGAGAGGGGAGGGAGAAAAAAAATTTAAAAGGCAAATCAGCTGTGAGTACTGAGTGTTGCTATGTAACTGGAGAGCAATGTGGCAATGTCTATCAGATTTTTAAAAGCACCTATCCAGTGATGTTTACTCCTAGGAATCTGTCCTGAAGATAGACTCTGCCACATGTGAAATAACATAAACACTAAATTATTCTTTACAGCATTATGTGTAATAGCAGAAGTTTGAAAACAACCTGTATGTACATCAGTCCAGACTGGTTTCACAAATTATGACACATACAATTAATCAGCACGCATTTTTAAAGTTGTCTCTTTAAAGGACATGAGCGCTCTTTAGGAATTAGGATGAATGATATAATAATTTACCAAAAAAAACAAAAACAAAACAAGATGTAGAGTAATGTATAGAGTACACATACTTATATGAAGGCTACACAAGAAAGTGGTTGGAGGGCTTCCTTGGTGACTTAGAGGTTAAGTCTCAAGAGCTGGGACATAGGCCAGAGATGGATGGGGGGGTGGAGTTTGTGAGAGGATTCATTAGAGGTAGAATAGGCGCATAGACTGGTGAGGGGAACAACAGGCAAGACAGGAGACTGGTCCATGGGCAAGACAGGAGAGAGGTCCTCTGTGAGTCAGCTCCCTGGCCAGGGATCGAACTTGTGCTGTGGTGGCTGCAGAAAGTATCACAATGCTGTGACTTAACCCCTTGCACCACCAGGGAGGTCCCGTTATGAATGTTATATCATAGACACAGAGCCATATATAATGTATCTTAAAAAGACATTCTAAGCATTGACTAACTGCAGTTAAAACTAACTCTTCATATCTCCATGTATTTATTATCACAACCCACTTACTGTTATAGCTCACCTGAGAATAAGGGTGTGAAGTCAGGGCATAAGATGAAAATAGCATATAGTAAACAATTGCCTTTAAAGTTCCTTAAAGATAAGACATACTAAACCGACACACTGTCTCAATAATCAAACACACTTCACTTTAGGACTAAACAGTTCACTGCTTCTTCAACCAACTAGTAGATAAAATAGCTGGCTTGTAAGCTAGGTCTCATGATGTTAAAAAAAAAAAAAAAAGATGTTTCTTTAAAATACCATAATCACACTCCTCTCAGCTGTATGAGAAACATTCAGGAACTGAGACATATTGAGAACAGATTTCTATTTCCCATTTCACACTTGATCCAGAACAGTCACTATTACTTTCCCTTGTTTTTATCACTATATACATAAAAGTTGAATTTATTTAAATGTTCATAAGATGGGTAGCAACAACATGGAGCGTTTAAAACAAATTTTAAAAACTGTACCTCTATTAATTCACAAACCACTATACAATGGAGGAAAAAAACCACAACCCAAACATAATGGGCTAATTTGCTGACTGGGAACAGGCTGTAACAGAATTCCCAGATGAAGATGAAATGAAGAACAAGGCAACACCTCTTGGTCAACATCACATATGATCTCAAGTTCTAACCTTAGCTGGAGTCAACTCCTTTATGTTAAATTTTCCATGCACTGATCTATATAGGCTGCCTGCAATCTATACTCACAGTAATCACCTGACTCTACCAGGTTAGCTACCACTAAGGCTAAAAGCTCCCAATCTTTCTATCACTGTTCCCTCGTGAGCTCCAGATCAGTATTTCTATTAGTTATTTCTCCTCTTAAAGCAACTCAAATTCACTATAACTCAAACTAAACTCATCCCTTCACTCCCCTCCCACCTAGCATCTGTTATTCTAGTATTCTCTAGCTTGGAAAAGAGAACAAAACTCATCCAGAAGTCAAGACAAAAATCTTAAAATTCATAGTATATTCATTCCATCTCCTACTCCTATAACCCATCTCTCCCCAAGTGCTGTAGATCCCTACCACCTACATCTCTTTTAATTGCATACCACCCCATCATGTCACTGTCAGTGCTTTGGTTTGTCATCATTGCTCACTTCAACTAACTGGTCTCCCTGCCTACAGTCTCTTTAATCTACATCTAGCACACACACATAAAAATTAACTTCCTAAAATATTAATTTGGGTATGTTATTCTTTCTACACCAGAACACAGGTGTAAGAATAAGTCCCTAACAATACATAAGTTTAAAAAAATAAAAGCTCATTTAATAACACGGTATGATGCAAAAAGAGTGTAGCACCAGGTAATTTTTTATGACTATATTTCCTATTCTACCATACATTATATAACCAAAGTAAATAAATTAACACACTACATTCTGATAGAGGCCACAGGAAAGCAAGGAAAATTCAACTGCCTTCTCAAAGTGAAAAATGAACACAAGGGGCCTCCCAGGTGGCACAATGGGTTACGCAATGCACTATGAAGCCAACGCAGCCACTGCAGCACAAGTTCGATCCCTGCCTCCGGCCAGGGCGATAACCCACATGGTGTGGCTGACCTCTCCTGCCTCGCCCACTGCTCCCCTCAGCATTGTGTTTCGATTGATCTGCCTGTTCTGTTCCCTGTCTCTGGTGGATCCTCTCGCCTCCCACACCTCTGGCCTGTACCCCAGTGCTTGTATGCATAAATAAATCTTTTTAAAAAATAAATTACAACTCTTAACTTTTTTTTGTTTTAAAAAAAAAGCACACAAAAAAATGGATCACAGGAGTTATAAAGTCTTCTTAAGGGAAACAAAGTCCTTCCCAAGTCTGTGAGTTAAGAGTACATTCAAGCTGAATGTCTAAAAAGAATGCTTTTATCAGAAAATGGATAAGGGGAGCAAAAGAAGAAGAGAAGCTGGAGGAAGAGATTCTACAATAAAGAAAAGTCATTCACCCCTAAAGTAAGTTGGAGGAAGCTGTGTCAGTCCTGGTGCAGCAAATCTCTCACTTCCCTGGTTGAATTTATGCTATCTAAGTCGCTAAGACTACAATCTGATGTGGCAGCTAATGTCTATCTACATGAAAAGAATATTTCAATCATTTGATTTGAGTCTTCATGTCCCTCTAACTCTTGTTTCTATTTGAAAAAATTTAACTGGCATATAAATAAGGCCCCCATAAGCAAAACTACCTAGGAGGAAAGTTTACCCTAATCATGCCAACCAACATGCACATATCATTATAAATAAACTAGAATTTGTCTTGTAAGGCCGGTTAATGAAAATCCAAGCCCAGGATAATAAGTAGCTTTGAACATGCTAGCCCAATGAGATTTCTAAAATGATTAAGCCAAAGGCCAGACCTAGGATGAAGGTAAGTTGTAAAGCTACACATGTGGCTATTTAAATGTTAAATTTAATTAAAATTAAGATTTAAAATGTTTCCTCAGTTACAGAGTCACATTTCAAAATAGTCTCACGTCATGAGTAGCTACACATTAAACAGCACAGATACTGAATATTTTCACCATCACAAAAAGTTCTATCAAACAACACTGTTCTAAAAGATAACCTCACACTAAACCTATTGTCAGTTCTCTTGCGAAACAGTCTGAAAGAGAGTACTGGCTAGCTAACAAAGACTGAGCACTAGAATGTTTTCTGTAGAAGATAACAAACAGACATTCAACAATTTTCCTTTTCCTTTGCAATAATTTCTTGAAGCTAGAATATACAGTGCTCGTCTTCAGGACCTCTACCTCTCCTCTCACACTGAGCTAGATAGCTGAGCTAGAGTCAATGCAGTAGAGGTTAGAAGCACATTCTCAAAGCCAGACTACCTGGCTCATAGCTCATCTTTGTCTCTTACCATTTACTAGATGTGTGACCGTGAATTTGTTACATAACTTCTCTATCCTCCAGTTTCCTCATCAAATGGAAATAATGGCACCTACCTCAATGGATTACTATGAAAATTAAATAGTTCATACATATAAAGTGCCTAGAATCGTGTTCAACGCAAAGTAAGTGCCCAGTGTTAACCACTATTATTTCTACCATTACAACCAGAAGGCAAATATGAAGTATGCTCAACTAGAAAAAATATTAACAAGTATAAAAGAAGTCAGCTGAAAGAACAATCACAAAGTCAGATTGTCAATCTATGATAAAAAGAAATGCTTTAGTGATTGAAGGCAACGGGTAATATGGTGAGAACATTAAAAACCAAAATACACTGTTTTCAGGAAAGTTGCCGGACAGTGTTTTACAAGGCCTTTAAACCAAAGTCAAAAGAAGTCTACATAACAAGTTACTGAGATATTTAAATAACCAATAAAAATAAAGGAGGAACTGAGAAGATACAAGTTTGAGTTCACTAGAGCAATGACACTTCCTTGTAAAAAGTGTTTTAAATTTGAATGTGATGACTCTATTATACTTCCTAAGTAACCTTATGTTCACTTCATGAACTCAACAAGTTTTCATTAAGTAAGGAGAACATCAAATATAATTAAAGATACCATGCCAAACAGCAATCCATCTTGTGTTCTCTGAATGTAAACCTATTGTAGAAAATCACAACTTGCTCCTACAGATGGGCAATCTGAAAATTTGTCAAGCTGAAGTACAAAGATGAAAAGATGAAGACACAGATGCAGCTTAGAGCATGGCTCTGCCACTTAATAGCTATATGACCCTGAACAACCTGCACTGACTTAATGCTTCATTTCACTATCTATAAAATAAAGGAAAAATTATGTGCCAGTAAAATAGGAAGTTTATGTCAAAAGCTACAATAGCGCTTTACAATAGTGTCTGGCACTTAGCACTTACAGCTGTTATAGGAAGGCCCTCCAAAGGGCATAAGCATAAAAAAGAACACCCTTTTACACATTAACTACAAAAAAGCTTTGACCAGGTATTAACTATAATCGATAATACCTCAAAGTTTTCATTTGTTTTCTTTATTTTACAAGCTATTCCCTAAACAAAGACCCGTTGTTTATAGTATTCTCTGTTAAACTATGGCTATATATACTACAGTAGGCTTCTTACACTGAAACAGTTTTCACCTGCAAGTCTGCTACATAACCCTAAACCACATCCAAACATGAACACAATATCTAACATTTTTTCCTATCCCAACTAATGGAAAAAAGTAAAGAAATTTTGTTTTTTACATTTCTTTCAATGAGTTGAGTTCCATATAACAAAATAATACAGGGTAATTGCTTACCTGGAAAATATTTTGTACTTCAGATCCACCAATCCAGAATGAATGGGGGTATTCCCTTTCAGACTAGTCTGAGAAAAGACAGCAGTCAAGCAGCTTCCAAGATTCTTTCCGTTTACTGTATCCAGCTTTCTTCAACAAAATCCCAAACATGCACTTCGGTAACTGTTGAAAGACAGAAAGCAATCCATACACCCACCATGGCACCAGCGGCAAAAGACAGCCACCAGCAGATGGAAGGCAGGGTCAATGGAGTGGTGGATCTGAGGCACAGAAAAATTTAACCCCTGAGCCAGCTATTTGACAAAAAAAGTCATCTCTGGGTTAAGTGAAGGATGCTACACAGCAAAATGCTACACAGCAAAGCAGGAAACATCCCTAATAGTATTATTTACTCACGATAAAGAGCATGCAATTTCCAAATGAAAAAAGCTTAAGACTTACTCTACGTTCCATATAAATTGTCCCAGACTATTCACCTACCATGTACTCTCTTAGCCATTTTCTAAGACAACTCCTCCTCCACCATTACAAAAAAATTTGTCAGACATAACAAATGAACGATATGGGAGGATTCAGGTCTCCCAATAAAGTCATTATTTAAGCATGTAATAAGAAATCTTCTAGTTTACTACAAATAAGCAAATCTATACATTAGTCAAATCCTCAAACCTTAACTGAAATACAGGACATTTTAAAATATATGACATAATTTTTAGCAAATTTCTCATTCAAATTTCTCCCTTATTTTCTTGGTGAGCTTTACTAGATTAGATGTTGGTCTATTTTGTTTATCTTCTCAAAGGCAAACTTGTGATTCAGAAATAAAGGCCAATCCCTGGCAGTGATCTGTTACTGGATAAACTAGGGAAAGTTAAATAAACACTAGAAACCTTTAAATACATAGCCCACCTCATATTGTATCAACGTGCTTTTACTACCATATCAACTTTTCCTTTAGACCACAAGTTCTAAATAAAGATGGAGAAAAAAAGGTTACTTCAACAGATAAAACTTGCTACTTTCTCAATTGCCACATGACTGCCCGAAGTCCCTGTAATTATTGTAATACCTACCTTCACTGAAGAGCTACTAATGGGCCCTTTACATTTATTACCCATATTTAATTCTCAAAAAAGATGAGCAGAAAAAAATAACTTCCCCAAATCCTACAACTACTATGTGGCAGAGTTCATAGGCCCCTTCAACAAAACACTGCAGTCCCCCAGAGTGCAAAAATCAGAAATCTGGCTTTATGCTCAAAGGTGCTAAGTTAACTACCATCCAAATAGAGAACTACAAAAATAAAGAATAAACAGTTCAATTCCCCACCCCGCCCCACCCCCGCAAAAATACAGCTCAATCAGTTAAGAGCCATTCTGAAAAGGCCAGCTCCCCTAGATCTTGTCACCTAAAAAAAATTTTGTCATTAGCAAAGAGTCATGCAATTCTAAGATGCACCATACTAATGCTCAAACACTGTATTATATATAATGGTGCCCAAGTAGTCTGTGTATACAGTAATAAAGATTATGTCTGTGGACAAAAGAACCTCAAATCCAGTTGAAACAGAGATTTTTAAATCCCAAGATTTGTTAATAGTCCACCGGCAATGACTGAAGATGGTTTGATTTTTCACATAGTAGGCAAAGCAAAAGAAGTGACAGAAAGAACTCACCCTAACAATCAGATTTTGGAAAAAGCTGCATACCCACAACTTAAGAGATCATGTAAGTAAAATACCAAGCAAATAATGAGTGCTCAAGTTTTTCCCACTACATATTACTGTGAAGCCTAAGAATAAACTGGAAATGCAATTTTCATAGAGAGGTAGCTAGTACGGCATGACTAGTATTCAACTGATAAAGGAATATACTCTGCTTTTCAAAGAGTAATTTACTGCTCTAACCAAAATGCAAAGCAGTTAAAACATAACCACAGTAATTTAACAGACTCATTTCTGAAGCTCCTGAATCATGAGGCCTTTTCCCTATATTGGTGAATTACTTTTTCCCCTTCCCTTCAAATAAATATTTATTGAATGCCTAATTAGTGGCAGCCTAAGTTATCTATACGATACAAAGATTTAACAGATACAAGAACTGAGTTCTTCCTGTTCTCCACCCCTTTCTGTTTCACAGACCAATATATATGTTATTAGTTCTCCAAACTGGTTAAACGTTCTCAATTTAACTCTTAAAAATAAAAAATCACTCAAGTTCCTTTTTCTCAAGAGTTCCCATTTAATTTTCCTTTTTCTTTGTGGAACAGAGGCTAGCTTTGGAGAATGGATTCCTATCGGCATTACTTACATTTGCATATTTCTACTCACAAACTTTCTCTGTAAGGTTGGTCTTCATATTGTCTTCAATGTTGACTAACTCTGAGAGGGAATTTCCTAAAAATGCTTCCTGCTGACATCACTGAAGTCTGCAACCTTTGAATTTTGTTAAAATAAGATCCAGGTTAGAGATACCCTACTGGACTGTCAGGTCTTCCTGGTTTGTCTCTCATTTGCCTACAAAGACAAACTTCCTGTTAGGCAATTGTGATTAGCAGAAACTTAGTTAACTGAGAGTAACAAGCATTTTCTGGACCAACAGGTTTTTTTTTTCCCCCTCTGTCAACTAATTCAATGAACAATACAACTCAGAAGGAAATCTTGCATCAATATTCAGTGATTATTCTGTGAAAGGTCAAAATCATCAGCTTTGCTAAACCATGAATAAGGACTTAAAAATCCTAATTTCCTAGTCTAAACTGATTAAACGTATGCCACAATGCTTAATGTTTACATGAACTAATGACCAGTCTCTACCAGGCTACCTAAAACAGGGCTGGGTGGGTGTGCTTTATAAAGTTAAGATTACTGATCTAATTATATATATCTTATTTAGAGTTCTTAGTAATTGTAGCAGTTCTTCCCAGATTTCCAAGATAATACTAGTTCTTAAGACTTTATTACTTCCCCCAAAGTTGCCTCACTAAAAGTATGGCTAGAAACAACTGGAAAGTTTCACAGCTCAATACATGTACAGCTCAGGGAGAGAAGTTAAAACCTGACCACCTGTCTTGATTTTGCTTTACAAAATTTGATCCCTGCATGGGAAAGTTAGTACAGAAAGTGGTTGCTGAGAGACAAACCTCTGCAAGGTCCTTGTATTCAGGATCTCTCATAATCCTCCCAACAATTCAAAGCAGTACCTACTCCATCCTCTTAATTTTACAGATACTGAAATCGAACCACAATAAGGTTAATAACCTTTAAGGTCACAGACAGGGATAGAAACCAGGTGTTTTATTCTAAAGCCCAGGCAAGCAATTTCTGCTATATACCATGCTTCTCTAAAGCCACAGAATTCTTAGCACTTATTGACTGTTTGGCAAGTTCATCCCAACAGATAGAAAGAGAACTTGCTTTCCTCAATACTTGGCTATCAACCACTCTCTGGGATGTGTGTATATCAATCTGTATGTGTATAAAGTCTGTAAATAATGGTTAAAAAACAGCTTCCTCTTCTCCCTTACCAGTCTTTCTCCATTCATCTCCACCTTGGTCTTAAGGTCATTAATAGGAAATCTTAGAAAGGTTTCTTTCACAGCATTTAAAAAAAAAAGCCTAGTATTAATTTAAATCAATATATACCTATTGAGTACCCAAGTGCTCAGAGTCCTAAAGGACACAAAGCACAATCAGATAAAGCCTCTGGAAGGGAAGTTAAAACAGATCACAAGTTTTTATGATAAACAGGAAGGTATGAAAAGTTCCATAGTAATTAGAAACAGACTGTTAGAATTAGTGATTGAGCTGAGCATTTCCAGAAAAAGAGGACAGTTAAGATATTGGTGAAAGGCAATAATGCATTCAAGCAATTAAAGAAATTTTTAAGTCAATATTTACAAAACACTCAGAAAGCACTGTGAAGAGTTTATAATTTAATAAGGGACACAAACAGGAAACTACAAGCCTAAAATATGTTAAATGCTCCAAGATAAATACAAAGTACCAGAATTCATTCTTTTCAGTTAACAAAGAGTATCATGCAGACAGTGCTATAGTTATAAAAATAAAATAGTATCAGCCACCACAATAGAAACTGACATCAACAGTGGCATCTAAATTGTATTTTGCTTGTGGACAGGACTTTATCAGCCTAAGTGAAAGAGCGGATTACTGAGATTTGAACTAAGCCGATTTGGCCAGACAGCCAACTATTAGGTCCTTTCCATAAATATCTGTAGTCTTCAATACCTGAGTTTAAGTCAGTTCATATCAGTGCTGACAAAGGAAATAGTGTGAGCAGAGTCTGAAGAACCATGATCCTCCCTCAACACAGTGACTAGAATATAGAACAAGGGAACAACATGGAAAGGAAAACTGGAAGGTGGTCTATCTAGAATTGCAGTAAGTAGTGCTTGAAATTCTTTCCTTACCTTAGAGTATAAATATCACCAGGTGGAACCTGGGGTCCCAGGTATAATAGCACAGAAAAGTTGTTCCTAGAATTCAAAGGATCAAACACTACTCAGAGAGATGGATATGCTATCCTATGAATGTGTTAATTTATATCCACTCTGGCTCTTTCTGAGTAGAGCAGTTAGGGGCCAAGAGCTCACTGATTATGTGCACGATCATGTTTATTCTTGACAAATCTGAAAGGACACCTAATGTACTCCAAAATCAAGGGTAAAAATTTTTATATTTGAGCTAAAGTCTCTTCAAGCAGGTCCCTAAGGTCTTACAATTTGTATGTGGTTTCTACTTGGGGCCCTACTTAAGCTTTCATTTTATTTAATCTGCAGTTAGTAAATCACTTCAATAGAGCTAGAGGTAATAAGTGATAGTGACAAAGTAAGATCCAGTTTCTTAAAGGAGCCACTGATCTGTAAGAAGCCACTGACTTCATGTAGAAAGTCAGTGACAGAATAGGCAAAAACTCTCAAGAACTTGACTCTCAGTTCCTTTCATCTCCTTGCCCTTGTGTCCAACCTTTACTATTTCAATAGCTCTAAATGTAATATTTAATCTTCTTAATAACGTTCAATGTATTTTTACCTATATTACTTCATTCAACAAATAACAGTCATTGAAAGATAACACAAAAGGGAAATGACTCACTCAAGGTCACTTAGCAAAGATGGGGTCCATTCAACAGTTAACAATAAACTGTCCATTCATTGTCTAAAGAGGGTTGGGGGGAAGGGAGAGTGCTTACACCCAGAGGGACCAGGGTTACCTTTACAAAACTTTTAACATTAGTTTCAACTATCTTCTAACAAAATGAACTAACCATCCTTTCCCAATTAGCCACTCTGAGTGCTTTCTGGTAATGAGTCCCTGAATATCAATATAAATTGATCAATTTATATTCCTAACTCAAGCATTTAGAAATACCATGGGATAAACAAAGTAGTTTTCATTCTTTCCAGTGAAGGCCATAGCAGAAGACATAGCCTGAAGAACTCTGTATACAGTTTCCAAAATGGACTACTATTTTCCTAGCTCATTAATAATAAAGCTGATTTTACTGAGGTCAAAGGTTTGCAAAACAAACAAAAAGCCCCACAAACAGTACTGGACCAACATCAGACCATGACAGTCATTTGGTGATTAAATTATTCACTATCAGCAACTGGAAATTCAGTTGTCTAAATCAAGAGTAGATAGTCTGTATTAAAGACTGAACCCTAAGCAGTAGGTCTTAAGAACAAAGATGCCCCCTCCCCCACACACACCCCAACTGGCCTGGCCTGTGACAGGTTAAAGTCACAACAGGGATTATGGTTATATTTTAGAGATTTGATTATTCTACTTTCACCAAGTTTATTTCTTAGCAAATTTATCAAAAGTGCCAGGGGAACAAAAGGAGAAAGACTTAAAGTAGAGAACTGAAGATTAAGAAATTAGAAATATCCAAGAAAACTTTTCTTTTTTTAATACAGCAAGCTCTAAAATAGCAAATGAAAGATACTCTGTTAATAACCATGAAGTACCAAACCAGTATAGGCCACACAATCACAAATATTTGAGTACTGAAGCTGACTCATAAAAAAAAAAACCTCAAAATATCATCAGTTTAAACCCTTCCCCTACCTCTAATCATGTTATTCTGAAACCAATGTTAAAAAAAATTTTTTTTTTTTACCTAGTTCTGGAAGCTGTAATTAAAATGCAGTGAGTACTGAAAAAAACATGCAATCTGATTTTAAGACAGTACCCTTTTTACATCTGGTACTGGAGTTACTTAATCAGTATCTGTACTACTATACTAAAATAAATATGTATGTTTATGAAAAGGGCTGCCTCAGAATCTTGACTGGTATCCTTCTTGAAGGATTATCAAAATCTGTATATAAAAAGGCATTTTTAAAACTAATCTAGATAGGGCTTCCCTTGTGGCACAAGGGATTGAATCTTGGCACTATGAAGCTATCAGCAGCTACTGCAGCAAGAATTCAATCCCGGGCCAGGGAGGGGACCCACATGGTGAGGCAGACCTCTCCTGCCTCACCTGCTGCTCCCCTCAGCAGTGTGTTTCAGTTAATCTGCCTGTTCTGCTCCCCACTCTGTCTCTGGTGAATCCTCTCA
>JAGFMF010011606.1:2740634-2761048 GCA_019455555.1 Galemys pyrenaicus | reverse complement strand
TCCCCTCAGCAGTGTACTTCTGTTGATCTACCTGTTCTGCTCCCTGCTCTGTCTGTGGTGAATCCTCTCACCCCCCACACCTCTGGCCTGTACCCCAGCTCTTATATGCATAAATAAATAAATCTTTAAAAAAAATTTTTTTTCTAGGAGCTCCAGTGTGTAATGCCCCAGGAAGACTGAAGTATCTTTTTAGATTATAGATAAGCACAATCATGGAAAAAGTTATGAACATAGAAAGTCAGTAAATTAAGGCCAATAATTTTTTTTTAATATAGGCAGTCATTTAGAAACACTGAATACATTATACTATATATGCTCTAATTCTTTTGAAAATAAAGACTGAGTTTTGTTTTTGTTTTTTGAATAAAGTGGAAATGGAAGGAGCACAGAACAGGCAATTTCAAAGAGGTACCAAGTTACAATTTTTCCAAATGAAGTTTTCCTGTCACAGATGTATAGTATGTACTATATGTAACTCCACTTAAGATATTTTACCAAAATAATCCACTACAAGATTTGCAAAAAATCAAAAGCCTAACTATAGTAATTAAACTATTGCTCAAAAAACTAGTTTTTCACTATGCTGAAAAGGAAAATATTTAATAAATGAAAATTAAATAACCCACAAATGGCAGTAACCTTTAGAGAGTAACCACACATGGGTACTCATACTCTCACCTATGTGTGTGTGTGCGCGCGCGCACACACACACACACACACCAAAAAGAGCCAGAGCTTTTCTACCCCCCTTCGTGTTTAAAAATGCTGGAGAAGTCTAGTTCTGTGAATTATGCAACGGGTAGCAAATATTAAGCTGCTCTGAATTTATGCTACTATACTTCCATTTTTAAAACACGCATCTCAACTCCCTAGATACCATCATCCACAGTCGCCATCCAACAGACTTTCAGTGTCACCATTTATTATTTATAGCATTAAATGGGGGAAGTGGCTCTGATGTCACCGACCCTACCCAGTGGAATCACTGACTCAATAAACATTTCACACTGGAGAATCTGGCTAGGAAAACATTTTGCTAGGTTAAGTAGATTCTTTCACCTTTCCTCTCAACCCTAAGGTAGAAGTTGTTACTGTGTTAGGAGAGATACAAAGAAACTGTCAAGGTTTCCACAGGAAGAAACCCTGGGCTAGTCCATTTGCTGAAGCAAAGACTTCCTCCTCCAACTCTCAAGAGCCCAGTTTGATTTCCCTAATGTTCACACTGGCAGGTAAGAGCTGCCATATTTCATTCCTTCCACCAAATCATCCGCCAACTAGCAATTCTTGGCTTTTACTCGCCACATGGTCTTTTTCTAAAAACCCCTGTTGGCTCCAAGTCCTAAGACCGGAGGGGATTGGGGTGCTCACAGGGCCAGGGAGTCTGGCCTGGCCACCACCAATTATTTCTAACATAAGAGTGATTCCTTGCCAGAAGCCTAGAATTTCCACTCACAGCCCCCCCCCCTCATTTTTTTTGGAGAAGAACTAGCGACAGTGAGGATTATCCTCCCCCTCCCCCCCACTCCCACCCCCCATTTCCCGAAGCAGCTCTGGGAAACGTGAAGTTACGATTTCGCTTTCCTAGGAGATGGAATCCAGAGCACCTGGGGCCTTGCTATGCAAACATCCCTCCTGGCCGAGTAGGAAACCCTTTGTCCGAGAAGTCGGACATCACAGGGGCCCGAGCAAGAGGCCGTCTATCCGTCACAGCATCAAATCGAAGTTCCCCACCCCCAGCGCTGTAAGGCCTATCTCGGCAACCAAACAGTCAAGCCCTAGGTCGGGAAGAGGGTGCTGAGACCCTTCTAGGACTCGGAGGCCGAGGCCCTGACCGATCTCCTCCGTACCCCCTTCCACCATCATCTCACTCGACCCGAGTGGGGCTTGCAAAAGTGGTGCAGGCCTGGATCTTAGAAATAGAAGAGGACAAAATTCCCATTTAAGAGAAGGAAAAATGAGATACTGGAGCGAATACGACCCAAGGCCACAGCAGCGAGCGAGGGTCGTCCGAGAAACTGACCCGGAGACAGGCCCGGGGAAGGGAGAAGAACGAGGGGCACGGAGGGGGCCGGGCTCAAGCCGGCCTGAGATCTCGAGGGATCCGGAGGAACCGCGCTGGGCCCGAGGCCGGGGAAGACAGGGGGCCCAAGTCGGGACCGTGGCGGTGGGGAAGGGCCAGGGCCGGCCTCGCGCCGGACGTTGAGGTGGGCAGGCCGGCCCCGGGCCGGACGGACGAACTGACGGAAGAACGGACGGTCCAGCGGGCCACACTCACCATGAGCTCGATGGTCTTGTCCTCAATCACCGAGTCGGGCTCCATGGCGGCCCCGGCGGCCCCGCCTAGCTCTCCCCGCGCAGCAGCGAACGGCCCGGGCGGAGGAGGCGACGGCGGAGGCGGTAAAGGCGGAGGCGGCTATCGCACCCACTCTAGCTGCCAGCCCGCCCGGGCCGCCGGCAGCTCCGCCCTCCCCCTCGGCGAACGCAGTAAGCAGGGAGGGGACTACAGCTCCCAGCAGGCACCGCGGGCCCAGCAGGGTGTTATGGGAACAAGAAGTCGACACGAAACTAACCTCTCCTGGCAGCCCGAAGCTAAATTCTAAGCAGAAAGTACTACTGGACCGTGAATGCAGGATGTGCAGACCAAAAGAAATATGGGATCTCACAAGGTAAAACCTCGGAGCGCTACGACTACATTTCCCATAAATCCCTGCGCGCGGATTCTCCTTCCGGTTAGTTTATCATGACTTCCTGGCAGCATAAGGCTTCCCAGACCGGGACGGAAACTCCGAGGCAACTCTTCACTTGTCAGAGATCCTGCGTGTGGGGCGGGTTTCCGCACATGCGCGGTCGGTGGCCGCAGTGCCGGCTCCATGCATAGGTAGCGGCGCCAGAGTTTGGGAGCGTCTGGGGATAGGGGAAGATGTTGAAGACAGGTGGGTTTTAGGTGCATTAGAAGGGGATGGTCTTGGGGCCCGGGTGTGGGAGGGGGCCAGCGAACGAGAGAAGCTTGCTCGAGGGAGGAGACTCCTAGAGAGGATGAGCATCCCCGGAGTAGTGAGTGGAAATTTAGTTGGGGAAGATTTATGGAGATGACTGTGCTCTCTATGCAGCACGAACTGAGAACAACTGAGACATGAAAGGGAGCCTGCAGTATTGAGCCTCTCTTATTCATTTATTCGTAAATGCTTTTGTAAACTTCTAGCCTCTGCCGGTCACCTAAGTACTGGGACTCAGCTATGAACCTGGCTTCAAGGCCTCTGCTTTTGTGCCATTTCATTCTAGTGGAGGAAAGTAGACATTAACCACAAGAGTGGTAGGTAGTAAGGAGGAATACAACTGGAGGCCAGATTACTGCTAGTGAACTCCACCTCCAACTCTCAGTGAATTTTGTCAGGTCTGTCTGTTTTCTAACCAAACACCAGCAGGGACACACTGATAATTGAACAGGTTGGGTTTATTACTGTTTGCGGTGAGGGAGGACGCACAGTCTGAGGAACCGTGGGGCATTCCAGTAAGAGTTGATAGATGATTTGGGAGAAGGGTTTGATGAAATAGGGGACTTTACTCTGGATTATATGCCGTCAGTAAGTGGAGGTAATTCTGTGACTAGACATCTCAATAACTTAACGTGGAAGAGACTGAGTTTAAAGCTATAAATGGTTAAAAAAAAAAAGGTAGCATCCCCTCCTGTGCACCAGGCGCAGAGGATGTTTAGGTTTTGGGGTTATTGCTCATGTTTTAGTTGAGTTCAGATATAACTAAGGAGTGGTCTTGTTTTTGTCTTGCTCTGTCAGGGTCACAGAGTAGCCATGTCTGATGTTTATGTTCTGTGAAATTGTGGTCAACGAGAGAAAACAAGTAGCTAAGAAAGCAAGGCTATCTACTAATACAATCTGGCTGATGGTACCAGAGCCGTTTTCAATTATCAGAGCCTGCTTTTCACTTTCTCAAAATGCTTTTTGCATTCTTTGCACCTGTAAAGCAAAAGGACTAAATGACTTAGAAATCTTTCCATTTCCAAGAACGAAATTACTGCATGTGTATACTGCAGAATACAGTGTAAGTTTCCTGCGGGTAGTTTGAAGTTTCATAGTCCTTATCTGGTGCTATCTGCCAGGGGAATTGAAAGAAAAACAATGGGAAGAAAAAACCCAGAATTCAAAAGTTTTGCCACTGAATTGCTGTGTGAGTTTTATCAGACCCCTTTCTCTCTGAACTTTATATCATTCAGTTGAAAAATAGTGGGTTTAGAGTAAGTGACCTCTATTTCAATTACTTATTGCATCATAATAAAATACCCCAAGATTTAGTAGCTTAAAATAACAATGGTTTATTTTTTACAGTTGTGTGGGTTGACTGGCCTCAGCTGGGCCCACGCAGCTGAGGTTACTCATGGGGCCTCAACCAGCTGGGAGCTCATCAAAACAGCTTCTCATCCTCTAGGGCCTCTATTCTCCACCTGGCTTCTAATCATTCAAGCTTCTAATTCATGTAGAAGCTTCCAAGAGGATGAGATCTAATGAACAAATGCATAGCAAGCTTTTGATTGCATTGCACTTGCTATGTTCCATTGACCAAAACAGTCAGATGACGAAGTCTAGAGTCAGTGTGAAGGGCATAAATACAGGATCATGGTTCGTTGGAGGCTGCTAATATAACCAAGACCACCCAAGTTCCCAGCACTTGCTACATCACCTAGCACACAAGGGTAGGGTAGTTTTACCCAAATATGTATATTTAGCTACAACATCTTTTCTGTTGTTTGAAAATTTGACATCTGAATTTCCTGCTTCTCTTGAAAAATGAACTGTCTGACTATATTGGGTCTGCATAGTGATAATATGCAAGATAATATGCAGGAGGAACTACAAATATTCTGTAGATTTCTACTGTTGCCATCATTCCCTGTTGTCTTATATCTGCATGACTTACTCTTTTAAATTGTGTGCCTAACCCATGTTAATATTTGAGTTCACAACCCTTGGTGTTAGAACTGTAGTGGGAATGACTCAAAGTCTCTGTCCTTTTATTAAAACCATATCAACTTAAGAGGGAAAAAATACTAATATTATTGAGTCAAAATTCAGGAGTTTAGGGGGATTAAAAGTCATGCCTGTGATTGAGGTCTTACCCTTAGGTTTTAGGTCCAGATCCATTTCAGAATTCAGAATTAAAAGGCGTGTGGTACTCATACTATGTGTATAATGTACCACTCCAAGTGGGGTCTAGAACAGCCCTTCATGATCCAATACATTAATTGTTGTAGAACAGAACATATGTGGGCCTGTTACCAATTTATAGGCTCTTAGCTACAAACCCACCCTTTTCTACAGTTGGAAATACTGTAGTGGGACTCTATAAATATTGCTCCTCTTTCAGCTGGTATAGTGCTTAGTGCTTTGTCAGTCAAGAGCCCTGGAGAAACATAGCTGAATGAAGGGTCCTTCTCTTCTTAATTTCAGCATATTTTTCCTTTTGTGGCACGCTGCAGCCCCCAACACACCGGATTCCTGGAACATCCAGAGGGTGGCTTTCCAGTGAGTTCAGTGACACCTCAGTCAGCAGCTTCCTATTTGCCAATCCCAGCTGCATCACCTTAGTAACTTCACCGCCCTATGGGCTATAACTACCCTCTCTGTCCAGTGATATCTGAATCTTAACCTAGGGGTGGGAGCAGGAGGGTACGTCTCAGTTTACTCCTCCCTTGGGTACTCTGCTTCAGCTCTAAAGGTAGTGGCTATTCCCTATAACTGCTCGTTCTCTATTCTTTGGAGTTGCCTTTATCTCTTAGTACTAAATATCCTGTCACTAGCTAATAATTTTTTTTAAGATTTATTGATGCTGGAGTATAGGCCAGAGGTATAGGGAGTAAGAGGGTTCATCAGAGACAAAGTGGAGAGCAGAATAGGCAGATCAACTGAAATACACTGCTGAGGGGAGCAGCAGGTGAGACAGGAGAGGTCTGCAGCACCATGTGGGTCCCCTTCCTGGCCTGAGATGGAACTCACTCTTCAGTGACTGCAAAAGCCCCACAGTGCAGCACACAACCCCTTGCGCCACCAGACGCCCTGCTTAATAATTCTTTGTATTAAATTTTCCTGAAAGAAAATGTCAGATGTAAGGGTCTTTGACTTTTAAGACTAAGTTCTGAGAGGTGACAGTTTCTTCCTTCCTCTGTCTCTTGAATTTCTTACTCTGGGGTAAGCAAGTTGCCATATTATAAGAACACTCAAACAGCCCTACTGAAATGTCCATGTAGTAAGGAACTAAGGTCACCATCTAGGAAGTGCCTCCTACTGCCCTAATCAAGTCTTCAGAGGGCTGTACCCCATTCAGCATCTTGACCTCATAAGAAATTGAACCAAAATCACTTATCCTAGATCTCTGGACCATAGAGATTGTGCAAGATAATGTTTGTTATTTTATTGTTTAAAAATATATGTATTGTTATTTATTGCTAAGTTTTGAGGTATTGTTATATCAAAATACAAAATTAATAGAGGCAGTGCCCCTCCCCCTAAATAAAAGAGGTAGTTTAAAATACTGGGCTCAATCAGATCTCTTTTAATCAAGGTACGTCAAACCCTTGGTGAGGCTTTATGTTTTTCAAACCCTGCTTATAATACTGTTAAAATGACTAAGTATATTCTAAAGAGGTGTATTTCAACCTCTGATGAGTTTTCTGAATTCAAATAGATCATAGAGGAGGAGAGTACACTGAAATTTTTACTGAACTCATTTCCAGTCACCCTCATAATGTCATTCTTTGGGGAGCATATTGTGAAACCATTGGAAAGAGTGCTGGTTAGGGCCTCACTGGTGGTGCAAGGAGTTAAGTCTCAGCACTATGAAGCTATCCGAAGCAGCCACTGCAGCAAGAGTTTGATCCCCTACCAGAAAAGTGACCCGCATGGCGCAGCAGACCTCTCCTGCCTCACCCGCTTCTCCCCTCAGCAGTGCATTTCAGTAGATCCACCTGTTCTGCTTCCCACTCTGTCTCTGGTGAATCCTCTCAACCCCTTCCCCCCTCACAAACACTTACCTCTACACCCAGCTCTTGTATGCATAAACAAATCTTTTTTAAAAAAGTTTAGAAGCTTGGAAGCAAACAGCATCTACATAATGAGGCCACACACCTTATCCATATTTATAGGAACCAGAGAAAAGATAGTGATCAGGAAATATATATCTGCACATTTATTTGAACCAAACAACAAAAACACTTTCTAGCAATATCTAATTTGGTTGACTTGTCTGGTGATGGGGACTGGCTTTGCCAATAATAGGTGTTAGATGAGTTCAATCTTTGGTTCCACTGTTTTGAGGAAAAATACATTTACAGCACCTAAGTAAAAGCATTTCATCAGTTTATTGGCAAATATGTTGAAAGCAATATTTGTATTTTCCCAATTTGTATTTTAAG
The DNA here is from genome assembly GCA_019455555.1 of Galemys pyrenaicus. Taxonomy (NCBI): domain Eukaryota; kingdom Metazoa; phylum Chordata; class Mammalia; order Eulipotyphla; family Talpidae; genus Galemys; species Galemys pyrenaicus. Next base: position 2,753,625 of record JAGFMF010011606.1, on the reverse strand, counting down.
TTCCTCAGTTTAAAAAAGATCAATTCCAAGTGGAAGAATACACCAGATTGTATTAGAATAAAAGGTGCTCTATACCACTGTAACGAATTACCTTGTGTCTCAATTAGAATTCAGAGAAGCAGAACACCAAGAGTGCATGAAGGAGTTTTTAAAAGTTGCCTTTATAGAACTGCAGATCTAGTTATGCAGTCTTTGTAAGGTTGCTATATTTGAGATGGATGTTGGAACTGAGTCTGTGAGGTAGGTAGGTAGGCAGGCAGGAAAAGAAGATGGCTATAAGGTAAGGAAGGATAAGCATAGCCAAACTGGGTTCATAAGGAGAAAGTGACACCTATGACTGTTCTTGTCTGACGTTGGTGATATGGGTGTCATGCAGAGGCTGGAGCTCTTGGCCACAGAGCTGAACACAGGCACCTTGCCCAGCAATGGGAGAAATTGAAGGAGGCCACAGCCACCCTCACATCAGAGAGGTGAGTAAACAAATCAACAACAATGTGTATGTGCTACAAAGTAAGTAGTTTCACTTCCACCCTCCAATCCAACAGAAGAATTTGTTTTGTGACCCACCCTAATCAGAAACAGAAACCAAGAAATATATTTCAACTTGGCTAAGCAGATTTCTACATCCTGGAAACACAGTGGTTTATATATATCTTGTTCAGGAGAAGTCCAGTGGGGTCAGCTAGCCCTACATCTTATAGTTACACCATCTGGAATTCATGGTCTCTAGCATTGCTGGGGCAGAGGGGCACTTAGCAGCTATTAAATTGCCTTATTTCAGAAGCACCTCTTTTCTATTCACTGTTTACTAGCCAAAGCCTCATCATAGGACCCTAAGAAGCTACAAGGTAGGCAGAACAGTGTGTTCTCCCTATATACCTAGGAAAAGGAAATAAAGTAGAATAGTGTGAACACATAGGATTGTTTCTGCTACACAAGTATAATTAATGTTCATATTCTATATCTTGGTGAAAACTTTTTGTATGCATCCCAGAAAATGAGAAAGTGAGTTTCTCCAGGGACTATATGAAAAAATTCTTTTCCTGGGCGGCCCTGATGGCCCAAGGGTTAAGTCGCAGAGTGTGAAGCTATCTGCAGCCACTGAAGCACAAGTTTGATCCCCAGTAGGGAGGTGATGCACATGGCACTGCAGACCTCTCTTGCCTGGCCCACTGCTCCCCTCAGCAGTGTATTTCAGTTATTCTTTCTGTTCTGTTCCCTGCTCTGTCTCTGGTGAATCCTTGCACCCCCACACCTCTGGAGCCTGTACCCCAGTTCTTGTATGTATAAATTAATTAATTAAAAAAGAAATGACTACACCATGTTTTAAAATCCTTTGAGGAAACACTAGCAAAAAAAGTTAAAGATCATTGCTCTGGAGTACAATGGTGCCTGCAGAAAGGGCCATCATACCTTGAGTTACAGACTCTAGAGTCTGCCTTTTTTTGCCTTTTGTTTTTGTTTTAAGATTTATTTATGCATTCAAAGACTGGGGTACAGACCAGAGGTGCGGGGTTTGAGAGGATTCACCAGGGACAGAGTGGGGAACAGAACAGGCAGATCGACTGAAATACACTATGAGGGGAGCAGTGGGTGAGATAGAAGAGGTCTGCTTTGAAATGTGGGTCCCCTCCCTGGCCAGGGACCAAATTTGTGTGCAGGGGCTCTGGACAGCTTCTTAATGTTGCAGCTTAACCCCTTCTGCCACCAGAGAGGCCCTCAAGTTTGCCTAGTCTGCCTTTAAACAAGCCTGAAAGTCAGCCAAGATGTTCTTGACCTAAATGTGAAAGAATTGAACTTGGAAAATATCTCTTCTCAGTAATAACCAGAGAAGTACCTATTTAGATAACCATCAGATAGTCAATCAATCCTTTTCCCACTTCTTCCCACCTGTCTACCCACCATTGCACTGAAGCACGGTAACAGACTAATTCCATTATATCTTTCTGACCTCTTTCTCTCTACCTCTCCTTGTGTTCTGACTCCTTGTCTTTCCCAGTACAGACCAGAGTCCCCTACTGTCCCATACTACATGCTAGCCAGTCCTACTCTCTCTGACTGTTCTTCTCCCATGTTGGGGAAAGGGGGGTGTATACCTGCAAATGGCTTCAAAATGAAAGTAAACAGGAGGTTGGGCAGGATTCGGGAACTTTGTTGTGAAGTTACTTTCCATTGCTTGTCCCATGCCCTTCTGGTAGCTCTAAGCAGCTTAGAGAGTTTCAAATATTGAGAAATGTATGCTAATGAAAAATCCTAAATTCTGAGACTAGGCCAACAAAGAACAGGTAAAGAGGTGTAAGTTCCATAGGGACTGCTTATTGAACTAGATTCTAGTGGCTAGGACATCGCATTTATGTGAATGAGGTTTCAGGCATTAGTCCCAATGAGTTTAGCTTGTGAGTTCAACTAAAGTCTCTTGTCTATTCCCTCCCACTCCTGCCTTTGTTCTTTCTGCTACAGGAACTTTGTAAGCAATAGGGGCTCAGAATCACCAAACTTGGAGCAATGTAGATTTATCAGGAAATTTAGCTTTGTAAGGGGATGTTAAAATAGGACTCTTGGGCCAGGGTTTCAGCTACTGCCTCAAGGCTGACAACAGTAGGTACAATTTTAATACACTTAGATGAAGTTTGGAAAGCCTGTGAAGAAGGTTGTCAAAAAACCAGTTCTGCCAGCTAATCAACCCATCCCCCACTTTGAGGACTTACTGAAGAGGCTTGCAGGCTATAAGCAGAGATGGCAAAGGACTTAAAGAATTCTTCCGGCTGCCCAAGTGTATTTCAAGGGGCCTCAGGAAGCACTCAGAAACTGACTGATATTTGTACCCTAGAACTGGAAGACATATGCACTAGTTCCTGAATCCAGTCTGGAAAAGGAGTAAAAGTGTGTGTGTGTACACCAAAGGCTGAGTGGGAACAATATCTGGCCTCAGTAAGAAAAGACCTATCTGAGGAAAAGGACACACTTCTGAAGTTGTGAGGGTTAAAGGTTAATGTTTTCTGGGGGCTTGCCATACACGCCACAGAAAGATGGAATTGAAAAAGTTGCTTGTGAGTTCAACTAAAGTCTCTTGTCTATTCCCTCCCACTCCTGCCTTTGTTCTCTCTGCTACAGGAACTTTGTAAGCAATAGGGAATCAGAATCACCAAACTTGGAGCAATGTAGATTTATCAGGAAATTTAGCTTTGTAAGGGGATGTTAAAATAGGACTCAGAGGGTCAGGGTGATCACCACAGTTTTCCCCTGTGAGAGGTATACCACAGGAAGTCAGAGTGTAAGAGGGGAAGGGGATTTTAGACTGCCAGGAGGTATCTCTTGCCTGGGAATAACAGGAAGCATGAGAGAAGATGCTGGTACTTGACATAAGACAGATTATAACTGGACAAGTCAAGACATTTTCTCCCCTGCATCAGGTTGGGTTCTCAGAAGCAGACCCTGAGATGAGGGTATTGTCAAGGACTTTCTTAAGAAAGGCTCTCAAGAGAAACCTGTTAGGGAGTGGGGGAAGCCAGAATGGGAAGTTACACAGTCGGCAGATTTCTAGACAGAGGAGTTTGAACTTCAGCCTGATCCTGCACGGGTGCTCCCAAATATAAGTTATTCCTCAGAGTTATCTCAACTTGGGACATGGTAGGTGGACTTTCCTAGTACTACATCAGTCCAAGTGTACTTCAAGGTCCCTCTGAGTCCCAGAGGCATCAACATCCAGGTACTCCAACACTGTGCATTAGACAAAGCAGCACCAATAGGAGGACTAGCCTCCAAAGTCAGCAAACAGAGTCAAGGTACAGGGAATAATCCCCACCCCTCTGGTTTCTCCTCAGACTGGTCAAGTAATCAAAACAGTATCATGCAAGTTAGCAAAGGAAAAACTCAATTTAATAGCAAGCATACTGGTGAGCTGCAGGGCTTTTGCAGATCCTATTTTCAATTGGGAAGAAAGGGGTGTAAACTGGAAGCCAAGGGATCAGGTAAAAGGGCTCAGAGCACTGAGGAACATAGTAGGGGACTTCACCTAACAGAGAGGGGATGATTTCATCATTATTCTGAAAGGAAAGCTGTTTCTCTAAGAGGACACATTCACTGATCAGCCTACACCTGGTACAAACGACAGTCTCTTAGGTAGAGACAGCAGTGACCACTTTTATTAGGGGGAGGCCAAAGGCTGAGGGCACAGTGATCTCTTCTGTATAAGGGAGAGGAAAAATGGGATTAGGGGAAAGGCAAGAGCTTCCCCTTAGCCTCCAGAGCCACATTGTTCTCAACTCAAAGTAAACTATATGGCAGAGCAGGGTGTCTTGAGGAGACTATCTCTGAGAATCTTGGCCTGGTCTTGATATGAACACCTCCGTTGTATCGGCCATGAGAAAGGAAGCACGTAAAAGTCACAGGAGAAGGTTAAAGGAAGCTTAAGGGGCCTGAGTGGAACACTCACAGTCTGCTGCAAATATTCCATGTACTACTCAGCTCTCCTTGCATCTGACATTAAGTTCACTCCGTCCTGCCTCAACTTCTTCAAGATTGAGATTTGTCACCATTTCCAAGGGAAAACTTCAAATAGGAAGGTCAGAAAATACCTATACACCCCACCCCCACTGCTGTAGTTGGTCCCAAAGCTATAAATATTAATTTGTCATCTTGCCCTCAATGTTTTCTCCACACCCTGATCCTTCTGTTGTTGTCTTGGTGGTTTGTCTTGAAAGGTGTCCCTGACCTTCATCCCTGAGGGACCTGAGGCTTCGGTACCCAGGCTTTTATCAGGCTGGGACTGCTGCAGTTGTTCAGTCACTGATATTTACCCAGCCTGTGCTTTCAGGACTCACTGAGCTGGTGCCATGAAGGGGATGTTATGACTCTAGCTCCCAGCATTGCTCACAGGAGAGTTGTACGGATTCCTGCTCTAGCTTTTCTTCATAAGAAAGTATCTCACTTACCAGATCTCTTCTATTGTGTCTTCCATGCCCATTCTGTCCTCTCTTTTCTACAGTTTTACTGTGTCTAGATTAGTTCCCTATGGTTGCCGTAATAAATTGTCACAAACTTGGTAGCATTAAATAACACAGCTTTTCTCTCTCAGTTCTGGAGGCCAGAAATCTGGAATAAAGGTGCGGCCAAGACCATACTCCCTCCAAAGGCTCTGAAGGAGATTCTTTGATTACCTCTTTTTTTAATCTTTTCCTTTCATTTTTTTCTTATTGTAGGAAAATACGTATAATATAAAATTTAACCATCTCCAGTCGTTTGGTGGTGTTAAGTAAACATTCTCTTTGTTGTGCAACCATCACCACCATCCATTCCCAAACCTTTCATTTTCCCAGATTGAAACTCCATACCCTTTAAATAGTGACTACCCATTCCCTCTTCCCCCAGTCCCTGACAGTACCATTCTTCTTTCGATCCCATGCATTTCACTATTCTGCTTACCTCCTAAGGTGAATTCATAGTCTTTGTCCTTTCAAGTTTCATTTCACTTAATGTCTTCAAGATTAATTCTTAATTAAGAATTAAGAATTCTTAATTCTTTAAGATTGATGTACGTGTCAGAATGTCCTTCCATTTTATGACTGATCTGTTTGTTGCATGGGTAAGCTACATTTTGTATATCCATTCAACTGTCAACGAGCAAGTAACCTTGGGTTGCTTCCACCTTTTTTTTTTTTTTTAATTTATTTATTTATGTATACATGCACTGGGGTACAGGCCAGAGGCATGGGTGGTGAGAGGATCCACCAGAGACAGCGTAGGGAGCAGAACAGGCAGACGGACTGAAACACACTGCTGAGGGGAGCAGCGGGCGAGACAGGAGAGGTCCGCTGCGCCATGTGGGTCCCCTCCTTGGCCAGCAGCAGGGGTCAAACTCATTCTGAAGTGGCTGTGGTTTGCTTTATAGAGTGTTGCTTAACCCACTGTGCCACCAGGGAGGCCCCTACTTCCACCTTTTTTTTTTAAAGATTGATTTATTTATGCATACAAAAACTGGGTTACAAGCCAGAGGTGCAGGGATTGAAAGGATTCACCAGAGACAGAGTAGGAAGCAAAACAGGCAGATTGACTGAAATACACTGCTGAGGGGAGCAGCAGACAAGACAGGAGAGGTCTGCTGCACTATGTGGGTCACCTCCCTCATGGGGGATTGAACACATGCTGCAGTGGCTGCCCATAGTTTCATAGTGCTGTAACTTAACCCCTTTCACTGCCAGGGAAGCCCTACTTCTGCCTTTTGGCTATTGTGAATAATGCTGCCATGAAGATGAGTGCAGAACTATCTCTAAGTGCCTGCATTTGGTTCTTTTTTTTTTTTTCAAGAATTACTTATTTACGGAATAGAAGAGCTGGAGTCTAGGCCAGAGTTGTGGAGAGGTAAGAGGATTCACCAGACACAGAGTGAAGAGCAGAACAGGCCAATCTACTGAAATGCTGCTGAGGGGAGCAGAAGGCAAGAAGGGAGAGGTCTGCTGCGCAGTGTGGGTTAACTCCCTGGCCAAGGATCAAACTGGAACTCATGCTGCAGTGGCAGGTCATGATAGCTTGATAGTGTTAAGACTTAACCCCTTATACCGAGGGAGGCCCCCCACCCACCTGCATTCAATTCTTTTGGGGATTTACTCTAAAATGGAAACTGCTAGATCACATGATAATTTACTTTGAATTTTTGAGAAACCACCACACTATTTTCCGTAGTCCCCACACCCTTTCATCTTCTTCTCACCAGCAATGCCTAGGGATCCCAGTTTTTCCATATCCTCACCAGTATTAACTTTGTTGACTTTTTAAGAATCACTATCCTGGTGAGTGTGAATTGACCTCTCACTGTGATTTTGATTCATTTACCTGATAAATAGTGGTGTTGAACATCATTTCATATGCTTGTTTGTAATTGATCATCTTTTTTTTTTTTTTGAGAAATGTCTAGTTAAATCCTTTGCCCATTTCTTTTTTTTAAAGATTTATTTATTTATGCATACAAGCACTGGGGTACAGGCCAGAGGCGTGGGGGGGGGGGGGAGAGGATTCACCACAGACAGAGCAGGGAGCAGAACAGGCAGATCAACTGAAGTACACTGCTGAGGGGAGCAGCGGGCACAGCAGGAGAGGTCTGCCACACCATGTAGGTCCCCTCCCTGGTCAGCAGCAGGGATCGAACTTGTGCTGCAGTGGCTGCGGTTTGCTTCACAGTGCGTTGCTTAACCCACTGCGCCACCAGGGAGGCCCTGCTAGTTTTTTTAATACGTGCTATTCTTACTGGTATGAGGTGATACTTCATTGTGGTTTGATTTGCATTACCTTGATTACACATGATGAGCATTTTTTCATATGCATGTTGGCCATTTGCATTTCTTCTTTGAAAAAGTGTCTTTTTAGGTCTCTGTCCATTTTTTTTAAAAAAAGATTTTATTTATTTATGCATACAAGAGCTGGGGTACAGTCCAGAGATGCAGGAGGTGAAAGGATTCACCAGAGACAGAATGGGGAGCAGAACAAGCCAATCAGCTGAGCCCACATTGCTGAGGGGAGTAGTGGGCGAGGCAGGAGAGGTCTGATGTGCTGTATGGGTCCCCTCCCTGGCCAGGGATCGAACTTGTGCTGCAGTGGACCAGGGAAGCCCTCTTCTGCCCATTTTTTGACTGAGTTGTTTACTTTGTTTTTGTTGAGCCTCTTTAGCTCTTTGTAGATTTTTGTGATCAGTCCTTTATCATTAGTTTGTATGCAAAAATTTTCTTCCAATCAGTGGGGTGTCTCTTTGTTTTGATTAATGTCCCTTTTGCTGTATAGAAGCTCTTTAATTTTATGTAGTCCCAGCTATTTATCTTTTCCATCATTTCTTTGCTTTAGGTGATGTGCCTTTATATATATATATGTATGTATTTTTTTTAAAAGATTTATTTATTTATGCATCCAAGAACCGGAGTACAGGGTAGCGGTGTGGGGTTGAGATGGATTCACCAGAGACATAGTGGGGAACAGAACAGGCAGATCTACTGAAATATACTGATGAGGGGAGCAGTAGGTGAAGCAGGAAAGGTTCCTCTACACCATGTGGGTCACTGTCCTGGCTGGGGATTGAATTTGTGCTGCAGTGGCTGCAGATGCTTCATAGTGTGGTGCTTAACCCATGCGCCACCAGCGAGTCCCACTGATGTGTCTTTAAAGATGTTACTGAGATGCGTGTCATGTAGTGTTTTGCCTATGTTTTCCTCTATCTATTTCATGGTTCCAGGTCTTCTGTCTAATTCTTTAATCCGTTTTGAGTTGGTTTTTGTTCATGGTGAGAGACAATAGTCTAGTTTCATTCTTTTGCATGTAGCAATCCAGTTTTCCCAGCACCATTTATTGAACTAAGTCCATATAATATTCCTTGCTCCTTTGTCAAAGATTAGTTATTCAAAAGTTTTGGATTTGCTTCTGGGCTTTCTGTTCGATTCCATTGGTCTGTTTTTCTGTTTTTGTTCCAGTACCATACAGTTTTAATTATTGTGACTTTGTTGTTTGGAGGTACCTCAATCTACTAAAAATGGAGCTAACATATGACCCAGCAATCCCACTCCTAGGGATTTACCCAAAGCACACAAAAACATTAATTCAAAAGAATACATGCACACCTATGTTTATTGTAGCATTATTTATAGTTGGTAATACTTGGAATCAACCCAAATGCCCAAAAATAAATGACTAGATCAAGAAGATGTGGTTTATTTACACAGTGGAATATTATTCAGAAGTCAAAAAAGATAAACTAGAGCCATTCATAAAAACATAGATGGACTTGAAGGGATTATGCTCAGTGAAATAAATCAGAAGGAAAAAGAAAAATACTGGATGGTCTCACTGATAGGAGGAATATAGGGAATCAAGGGGGAAAAAATAACATCACCAACAACAAAAAACCCCACAATAAAACAAAAATAGACAGCTACAAAACAGAGACATTCTGCAGGGAACAGGGAGAGATTGGGATTAAGGCAGGGATGGGAAGAGCACAAGGGACTATGGTGATGGTGCACAGGGGAATTTCCACAGGTGGTGGAAATTCTATGGGGACTACACCTAGAAAAGAAAGCAAATAGGGGCCTCCCTGGTGGCGCAGTGGGTTAAGCAAAGCATTATGAAGCAAACCTCAGCCACTGCAGCATGAGTTTGATCCCTGCCATCAGGGAGGGGACCCACATGGCACGGCAGACCTCTCCTGCCTCACCAGCTGCTCCCCTCAGCAGTGTGTTTCAGTCAGTCTGCCTATTCTGCTCCCCACTCTGTCTCTGGTGAATCCTTTCACCTCCCTGGACTCTGTCTGTACCCCAGCTCTTGTATGCATAAATAAATAAATCTTTTTTAAAAAGAAACAGCAAACACTGTAAGAAAAAATAAATTAATTAAAAATAATAAAAGTTTAAACATTTTTTATTTTTAAAGATTTATCCATCTATGCATACAAGAGCTGGGGTACAAGCCAGAAGCATGGGTGGTGAGAGGATCCACCAGAAACAGAGTGGAGAGTTGAACAGGCAGACAGACTGAAATACACTGCTGAGGGGAGCAGCAGGCAAGGCAGGAGAGATCTGCTGCGCCACATGGGTCCCCTCCCCAGCTGGGGCTTGAACTCACACTGTTGTGCAGTGGATGCTTCATAGTGCGTCACTCAACCCGCTGCACCACCAGGGGGTCCCAAAAGTTTTGAATTTTGATGTCTTGTTTTTTTTCTTTTTAGGGGTGGTGGATTATATTTTTTTAATTGTTTATTTAAATGTTTCTGAAGTACTGTTGTTCCACATCCTTGCCAGTGTTTTGAAACTACTGGATTCCCCCACCCCAGGTGTAGTTAGCATAGTATCCCTACCACCAAAGTACCCATATCTTTCCTCAAAGTGCATTGACTCTCCCTGCCCCACCCACTCTGGCTGCCACATATCTGTAGTCAGCTTTCATAGGTGGATTTTCAAGTTGGTCTTTCTCTGATCTTTATTTGGGTTTCCCCATATTCCACCTATTAAGTAACACTAACCAGTGTATAGCTTTCTCTTTCTCACTTCTTTACTTAGCTTAATCCCTTCTAGAGCCATCCATATTGCTGCAAATGGCATGAGTTTATCTTTTTTGATTACAGAGTAGTATTCCATTGTGTATATACACTACATCTTTCTTTTTTAAAGATTATTTATTTATGCATACAAGAACTGGGGTACAGGCCAGAGGTGCGGGGGTGAGAAGATTCACCAGAGACAGAGTTGCGAACAGAACTGGGAGATATACTGAAGTACACTGCTGAGGGGAGCAGTGGGCGAAACAAGAGAGGTCTGTGCTATATGGGTCAGCTCCCTAGCCAGGGATCAAACTCTTGCTGCAATGGCTGCAGATAGCTTCATAGTGCTGCATCCCTTGCACCACCAGGAAGATCCATTTTTGTCTTTTGAGAAAACTCCATTCTGCTTTCGATAGGGCCTGGAGTATTCCACATTCACACCAACAGTGTACGAGGGTTGCTTTTTCTCCACATACTCATCACCACTTACTGTTTCTGGTCTTTTTGATATGGTCCATTCTCACTGGTGTGAAATGGCATTTCATTGTGGTTTTGATCGATTGTGGACATTTGTTGTTGTTGTTTTTTTTAAAAGATTTATTTATTTATGCATACAAGCACTGGGGTACAGGCCAGAGATGTGGGGGTTGAGAGGATTCACCACAGAGAGCAGGGAGCAGAACAGGCAGATCAACTGAAGTACACTGCTGAGGGGAGCAGCGGGCACAGCAGGAGAGGTCTGCCACTCTATGTGGGTCCCCTCCCTGGCCAGCAGCAGGGATCGAACTTGTGCTGCAGTGGCTGCGGTTTGCTTCATAGTGCGTTGCTTAACCTGCTTCGCCACCAGGGAGGCCCGAACATTTGTTTTTTATCTGCTGGACATCTGTGTTTTCTTTGGAGAACTGCCTATTTAGAGCCTCTACTCTTTTTTTATATCGTATTATTTCTTTTTGTTCAGTTGTAAGACTTATTTGTAGATCTTTGATATCAGATTTATGGTATGCAGTATTTTTTCCCATGCAGTAAGTTACCTCTTTGTTTCATTTAGTCTCTTTTGCTATGTAGAAGCTTTTTTATTTGATATGGCCCCAATTGTTCATGTTCTCTTTTGTTTTCCTTGCTGGATACAAATCCACAAAGTTTTCTCTGCAGCTTATCTCATGAAGTGTTTTGCCTATGTTTTCTTCTATGTATTTTGTGGTTTCAGGTCTTAACATCCAAGTCTTGCCCCTTTTGAGTTGATTTTCATGTATGGTATGAGATATTTATCTAGTTTCATTATTTTGACTGTGGCATTCCAATTTCCCCAACACCATTTGTTAAAGATGCTTCCCTTGTTCTAGTGTCTAGTCTTCATTCCTTTGTTCTAAATTAGCTGTCTATATATGTATGGGTCTCTTGGTTCTCAATTCTTTCTTTTTTTAAGATTTATTTATTTATGCATAAAGAGCTGGGGTATAGGCCAGAGGTACGGGGAAGGAGAGGGCGGGAGGTGAGAGCATTCTCCAGAGACAGAGTGGGGAACAGAACAAGTGGATAGACTGAAATACACTGCTGAGGGGAGCAGCAGGTAAGACAGAAGATGTCTGCCATGCCATATGGGTCACCTCCCTGGCTGGGGATCAAACTTGTGCTACAGTGGCTTTAGATGCTTCGTAGTATGAGACTTAACACCTTGCGTCATCAGGGAGGTCCCTACACCCCAGTTTTTGTATGCATAAATAAATAAAAATAAATCTTAAAAAACGAGATATAATTGACATTAAGATTATTAGTTTCAGGGTCCTCCCTGGTGGCACAGCGGGTTGAGCGCCACACTGTGAAGCACTTGCTGCACAGCAGCGCAAGTTCGATTCCCCGGCCAGGGAGGAGACCCACATGGCACAGCAAACCTCTCCTGCCTCACCCGCTGCTCCCCTCAGCAGTGTGTTTCAGTCAGTCTGCCTATTCTGCTCCCCATTCTGTGGTGAATCCTCTCACCTCTGGCCTGTACCCGAGCTCTTGTATGCATAAATAAATAAATTTTAAAAAAAAGATTATTAGTTTCAAGTGTATAACATTATGCTTGTACACATTGTACATACTATTTGTGTTAGGGGGAAAGGTTGTCCTGAAGGGATTACACAAATAGGTTTATGGACTCCAACCCCTACTCCAGACCAACAATATCCAAGAACCATAAATCCCGTAAGGTCATCATCGAAGAGCAGATCACTGGGACCTGAGGGTGGAGTTAAGCAGCCAGGCTGGGTATAAAACCAGACATGATAAGGCCTTGGGCCATATCACAGTGCCTACTTAACACCCGACAGAGCCAACTCTCAGTGTGCCTTTGGGTTGCAGCTCAGAGAAACTGGTAGGACATTTGTGGATTTGTCTCCCTCTCTTCTCCTTGTGTTATTCATTACTTTATTTCCCCTTCTTTGGTAAATAAAGGCCTTTATTAACCTTTGTCTTGTGTGCCTGCAGTTGGTGCTTATTATTAGTGCCTGCGAGCGAGCATGTGGGTGAGGACCCAGTCAGGCAAACCCATTTTATATTAGGGTTGCCCTGCAACATTTGTACACATTTTAAAAGGACCACCACTGTCTGGGCACAAAGGAAATCATCCTATATTCCTCTTTGTTCTTTGAAGCTGGCAAATAAACAAGCATCAGACAGACTAGTACAGAAGCTTAGAATAACATGTATATATCCTGTACACATAGGAGAGATCCAGCATGACTGAGTAAGTTATCCATGTGGTATTAGACGCCATGTTAAATAGGTTGGCTGAAACAAGAAAATTTGAGATTAAAAAAGAAAGTTAGGATAAGTATAAGGAAATCAAGGAATATAGGTTTATGTTCTGCCTTCATTTAAAAAGGAGATAAGGAGTGGGCCTCCCTGGTGGCGCAGTGGGTTAAGCAACGCACTGTGAGGCAAACCATGGCCACTGCAGCACGAGTTCGATCCCTGCTGCCGGCCAGGGAGGGG
>JAGFMF010011606.1:2720886-2740627 GCA_019455555.1 Galemys pyrenaicus | reverse complement strand
TGGCGCAGCAGACCTCTCCTGCCTCGCCCGCTGCTCCCCTCAGCAGTGTGTTTCAAGTCAATCTGCCTGTTCTGCTCCCCACTCTGTCTCTGGTGAATCCTCTCACCACCCTGGATTCTAGCCTGTACCCCAGATCTTGTATGTATAAATAAATAAATCTTAAAAAAAAAAAAAGGAGATAAGGAGATTAGATCTTGGGAGAGGTCCTTACAAAGAGAAGTTTATAGATAAATATCAAAGTAACTGCCTTCCAGCATTTCAGAGCCTCTGCCATGAAATAAACCTCTCATAGATGTTCTGGGGTAGCAGATTTTTGCCCTCCCATACCACAGTGCCCACTTAACATCTAGTATGCGTAGTTACAAACATTCTTTCTTTTGATGGGAATTTTAAAATTGTACTCTCTCAGCAACTTTCACATATACAGTACAGTACTAGCTATTTCAAGGAATATGTGGTGGCTTCCTCACACCAACAAGCAATTCTCAGAGGTGTCTGAGAAGTAAAGTCAATTCTGACACTACCCACAGACAGCATCAGATTCCACAAAGGCTCAGTCTTCCAACACTATCCACCAGTCTACCACTTACGTTGCCAGTAACCATCCCAGGCTGTTGTTACCTGAGCTTCTAATGACTGGTTATAAAATCAGAGGTTCCCACTACCCACCCCCCTCAGGTTTAATTAATTTTCTATAATGGCACAAAACCCAGGAAAGCCATTTGTTCACTATATCACCGATACATTACAAAAGATAACACAAGGAATCAATAACCAGATAAAGAGACACACAAAAAGACATTCTAGAACAAACGAATTTCTGTCCTCCTAGAGCAAGGTAGACAGGAAGTGCTCTGTTTCCCCAAAGTATAAAACCATTCCTTTTGGGGGTTTTATGGATGCTTTGTTACAGAATGTAATCTCCATAAAAAGGGGAGGGCATGGTGCCCCACCTAGTGAACAGTAGAGCTGAAAGGGAGAAGCTAAAGGAGACTTGGAGGAAGTACTTGGAGCAGAGACATGTGAAGAAGTCCTGCTTGCTTTTCAAGAAGGCTGCTTGGCCTTGTGCCAGGAATTTGGGAATTTCCTTCCATGGTAGGAAACACATAGAGTAGACACATGTAGAGACACTTGAGAGAGATGTGGGTGAGAGATCTGTGGGGAGGCTGGCAGTGGCAGCCTTTACCTTGAGTTGTACTTTGATTTTGCTCCTTCCAACTTTCCTGGCCCCTTTTGCCCCTTTCCTGTGTGTCTACACCAGAAGGTGCCTTAGAATTGTGGCAAGCTTTTGGGCCAACCTTGTTAGGCTGGGCATTTACCAACTAGGGAATGGCTAACTTTGGGTGTTTTATTGGGAAATTATCCTTTCTCCTCTTTCTGTGCATACTAATTTTGTTAAAGTTCTTTCTATTAAAGGTCTTGCTTAGAATGTGCTTTATCTTTATGTGGTAGATGACAAAATCCACTTAGAGAGGACAAGATTGTGCATCCTGGGCCTCCCTAGTGGTGCAATGGGTTAAGCAACGCACTATGAAGCAAACCGCAGCCACTGCAGCATGAGTTCGATCCCTACCACCAGCCAGGGAGGGGACCCACATGGCGTAGCGGACCTCTCCTGCCTCACCCACTGCTCCCCTCAGCAGTGTATTTCAGTTAATCTGCCTGTTCTGCTCCCTACTCTGTCTCTGATGGATCTTCTCACCCCCACACCTCTGGTCTGTACCCCAGTGCTTATATGCATAAATAAATGTTTTTTAAAAAAAAAATATTGTGCATCCTGAGGTACCCCTCATTCTGCCCAAAAACAGCTTCATTTCATAGGCATGATTGATTAAATTATTCATTGCTCATGGCAACTAAACTAAACCTCTAGTCCCTCTCCCCTCCCAGGAAATTAAAGGGTAGGACTAAAAGTCCCACACTCTGTTCACTTTGGTTTCCCTGGCTGTATTCCAAACATCCTCAGCTTGTTTTCCAAAACTTGTCCTCATTAACACAGACCCATTAAGAATAATAAGGCACCCATTTAAATTTTTTTAAAGATTTATTTATTGATGCATGTAAGAACTGGGGTACAGGCCAGAGGTTCAGGAAGTGAGAATATTCACCAGAGATAGAATGGGGAGCAGAATAGGCAGATTGACTGAAATACACTGCCGAGGGGAACAGTAGGCAAGACAGGAGAGGTCTGCTGTGCCACATGGCGAGGGATTGAACTCATGCCGCAGTGACTGTGGATAGCTGGATAGCACTGACTTTAACCCCTGCACAACCAGGGAAGCCCCTTTGTTATTTTCGTCTACTAAGTGGGCTTCACTTGTTCTTTGGGCTGTGTGTCAGGAGAATAGGAGAATTAGCAGAATACTGATGCAAGACTGGAAGGTGTGCTATTGTCTATCTCAACGAATTGTGAGTTGCGTCTGATCTTCCTTTCCAGTGGATGTTAGAAGAAATACATTCCTCAGATGATATTAGAGTGACTTTAGTGCTTCATTCTAGTACAGCTACCTCTTCCAGCTCAGCAGTTGGAGTGTGACCACCACTGCGTTAAGTTTGCAAATGATCTCATGTGCCATAATCCATCTGGTTTTTAGGGACCAGGCTGGTAATCGTATGTATCCTTGAAGTCTTTAAGATTAGCTCATCATTCCCCCAAGAGATAGTATTGTTTGTGATTTACTATCTTAGCCAGATTTTTTGTTGGGAGAGCTGTTCAGGGTGCTTTCACTTGGCATTTCTTACTACTGTAGTCCTATTCCATAGATCAGGAAACTAATATGAGGGTTCAGCGAGACCCTAAGTGTATACAACCTTCAAACACATTTGGATCCCAAAGTCGGGATCACCAGATGTGTCTTTGAAGACTTCAGATTCACTATAAAAAAGACCTGGGTTAGAATTAGATTTATTTCCTGATCTCTAGACCCCCTACTCTAATAATGGGTCTTTGATATGCTTTAATTTTGGAACTTTGCTTTTTCTTTAAAGATTAATTATTTATGCATACCAGAACTGGAGTGTAGGCCAAAGGTATGGGGGTGAGCGGTGAGAGGATTCACCAGACTGACTGAAATACACTGCTGAGGGGAGCAGCAGGCGAGGCAGGAGAGGTCTGCTGCACCATGTGGGTCATCTCCCTGGTCAGGGCCCAAACTCCTGCTGCATTGGCTGCGGATGCTTCACAGTGCTCCGCCTTAACCCCTTGCAAGACCAGGGAGGCCCCAAATTTCTGTTGTTCTTAAAACATAGTCCTGTGCCTGGTTGTCAGCACAATTTACCTTCCAGCTATAGTAAATGGCAATCTTTTTTTTTTTTAAAGATTTATTTTATTTACTTATGCATGTAAGAACTGTGGTGTAGGCTAGAGGTACAGGAGGTGAGGGAAAATAAGAGGATTCACCAGAGACAGAGTAGGGAGCAGAGCAGGCAGACTGATTGAAAAGTTGGCAGTCTTTTCAAACGTTGCCAAAGATACCTTCTGACTTTCACTTCTTGCCTTAAATTGGTAACTGTCTGCGCTGAGCCTATCATTTTCTCTTATGCATCAGTACTGTCTAGCAACAATAAATCCATAGTCCTTTTATTGCTTCCTCTGTATCACACAAACTAATCCAAACCTTTTCCACTGTATTCACTTCCAGTTTATCACAGGTACATATTTTAGTAATGAAGGTGTTACAGCCTCTGGGTGCTAATAACACTGTACTTAACATCAGTAATGTGTCCTGTTGCCACCTGGCCAGCAAGTAATCACATTCCAAAATCTCATCCTTAGACTCAGTTTCCAAGAACCATTACCAACTCTGTATCTCTTAGGTCGAGCTCTTCAGAAATTAACTATATGGCCTCCCTGGTGGTTCAAGAAGTTAAGTCACAGCACTGTGAAGCTATCTGCAGTCACTGAAGCACAAGTTCAATTCCAGACCAGTTAATTGACCCACATGGTGTAGCAGACCTCTCTTGCTTCACCTGCTGCTCCCCTCAGCAGTGTATTTCAGTAGATCTGGCTTTTCTGTTCCCCACTCTGTCTCTCGTGAATCTTCTCTCACACAACCCCCCACCTGCACCTCTGGCCTGTACCCCACTTCTTGTATGCAAAAATAAAGCAATTTTTACAAAAACACTATGAAATGGGAATTTGTGTGCAAATAATCCATTAAGGAGATACTTCCAGAAAAAGATGGAAATAGAATAGAAGCACGTTAGGGGAGATTAAAGCACTATAAGCGTAAATTCTCAAAAACTTCTGGAGAGTAGCTTGAGCCTGATCCCACAGGGAACTTTGGAATATAAACTAGGCCTCAGAGTGTGTCCTGACTTGTTGCAAAGGAACTGGGTTTTCATACTCCCACACTAGTCAGCAGCTGGCACTTCCCAGGCACTTCTGACTTCCTGTGTCTGTGGATATAGTGACTCCAGTAGCCCAAGAAGGCAGGCCTTTGAAGAGAATCTCCTGTGTGGACTACTAGAAACAGTATAGAAGCCAGGGAGGGGCAAAAAGGAGCCTTCCAGGGGAATCTGGGAGGAACACCCACAGTATCCAATACAACCTCCTTCTTTTCCCTTCCTTCCCTGTCTCCCTCTTTACTCCTCTAACCTCAGAAGAGCTAGTGCACCCTAGTGAGAAAGGAGAAGGAAATAACCAAAGTGGCAGAAATAAAAAGTGGCCTAAATTGGAATAAGCAGTTACACCACAGTAACAAACAACCCGAAAATCTCCCTACAACATTACAATAAAATTTGTATTGCTTATGCTTCTTGTCCAGTGTGGATTGGCAGGAACGTGCTCCATGCTGATGAGGGACTATAGTTGTTAAGAGGGTCCATCTGGAAGTCACAGCTCTTTGATTTTGTTAGTGGCTCATGCATGGGCTTTTCCATGTGCTTCAGCACAGGCGTGACAATCAAATGTCATAGGGCAGAACAAGTCACAACTCCAATTTACATTCTCATCAACAACGGGCTAGGATTTTCTTTTCTCCACATTCTCCCCAACATTTATTTCTAGTCTTTTTTGTATTAGCCATTCTACCAGGTATGAGATGATATCTCACTATGATTTTGACTTGCATTACTCTGACGATTAGCAATCTTTTTATCTATGCATTGGCTCTCTATGTCATTTTTGGAACTCTTCTGCCCGTTTTTAAATCACATTGTTGCTTTGCTATTGAATTGTATGAATTGTTTGTATACTTTCAATATTAACCTTTTATCAGATTTGCAAGTGTTTTCTCTTACTCAATAGGTTCCCTTTTTATTTTATTGGTGATTTCATTTGCTCTGCAGAAGCTTTTAGTTTGATGTATTCTGGCTTGTTTGTTTTTGCTTTTATTACCTTTGGAGTCAGAGCCACACAGTCATTGCCAAGATTAATAGTAAGGCGCTTACTACCTTTTTGTTTTCTTCTAGGAATTTTGTGGCTTCAGGTCTTAAATTTACATGTTTAATCAATTTCGAGTTCATATTTATTTGTAAACTAGTGACTCACTTTCATTCTTTCGCATGCAACTCCAATTCACTCAACACTATTTACTGAAGAGTCAGTCCGTTCCCCATTGTATATTCTTGGCTGCTTTGTTGTAATTTAACTGACTGTATATGTGTGAATTTATATTTGTACTCTCCATTTTGTCTTGTTGATCTGTGTATCTGACTTATGGCAATACTATACTGTTTTGATTACTGTAGTTTTATAAGATACTTCGAAACCTGGGAACATGATGCCCCAGCATGTTCTTTCTTAAGATTGCTTTGGATGTTTTGTGGTTCCATACAATTTTTAGGATTGTTTCTTCTAATTTATAAAAAATGCCATTGGAATTTTGATAGGTACTACATTAAATCTATATTCTACTTTTTGTTGTATGGACAAAATAATGATATTAATTCTTGCGATCCCTGAGCATGAAACATCTTACCACTTACTTATGTTGCCTTCAATTTCTCTCATCAGTGACCTATAATTTTCAGTATGTAATTCCTTCATATTTTTGGTTAAATTTATTCTAAAGTATTTTTATTCCTTTTCCATATATATATACTTTATGCATACAAGAGCTGGGGTACAGACCAGAGGTGCAGGGGGTAAGAGTATTCACCAGAGACAAAGTGGGGAGCAGAACAGGTAGACTGACTGAAATACACTGCTGAGGGGAGCAGCAGGAAAGGTCTCCTGCACTATGTGGGTCCTCTCCCTGGCCAGGGAATGAACCCACACTGCAGTGACTGCAAAATCCCCACAGTGCTGTGCTCAACCTACTGTATCACCTGGGAGTCCTAAGTATACTTTTTATTTATGCATGCATGCAAGAACTGGGAGTAGGCCAGAGGTGTTGGGGATGAGAGGATTCACCAGAGACATAGTGGGGAACAGAACAGGCAGATATACTGAAATACACTGCTGAGGGGAGCAGCGGGCAACATGGGAAAGGTCTGTTACACCATGTGGATTAGCTCCCTGGCCTGGGATCAAACTCATGCAGCAGTGACTGGTGATATCTTGATAGTGCTGAGACTTTTAATCCCTGTGCCACCAGGGATTATTCTTTTTGTTGCAATTGTAAATGGATGTGTTTAACTTACTTTCTTACAGTATATAGAACTACAACACATTTTTCTATATTCATTTTGTATCCAGCAACAGGTTTTTGGTGAGGTCTTTTGAACTTTCTACACATTAATACCATGTCATCTGCAAATAGTGACAGTTTTACTTCTTCCTTTCCAATTTGTTTGCTTTTTTTTTTTTCTTGCTTGCTTGACTGCTCTAGCTAGAACTTACAAAAATATGTTGAATGAAAGTGGTGTGTGCATCCTTATCTTGTTCCTTATCTTAGAGGTAAAACTGAGTTTTTCACCACTGAGTATGTTAACTGTGGACTTGTCAGATATTGTCTTTGTTATATTGGTATTGACCCTCTAGATCTACTTTGTTGACTAGTTTTAGCATAATGGATGTTGAATTTTGTCAAATGCATTTTCTTCAGCTATTGAGATGTTCATATCATGTTTATGCCCTTTGTTTTGTTAATGTGGCATGTCACATTGATTGATTTGTGAGTACTGACTGAACTACCCTATGCATCTCTGGAATAATCCCATTGGATCATGGTGTATGATTTTGTTTATGAAATATTAAATACAGTTTGCTAAATAGTGTTGAGAATTTGTTGCATCTGTTATTATCAGGGATATTTGAACTGTAATTTTCTTTTCATTTGGCATCCATATCTAGTTTTGGTATCAGGGTAAGGTATGCTAACCTCGTAAAATGAGTTTTTTTTTTGTTGCTGTTTTTTAAAGATTTACTTATTTATACATATAAGAGCTGTGGTACAGGCCAGAGTCATGGGAGGTGAGAGGATTCACCAGAGACAGCGTGGGGAGCAGAACAGGCAGATCAACTGAAATACACTGCTGAGGGGAGCAGCAGGTGAGACAGGAGAGATCTGCTGTGCCGTGTGGGTCCCCTCCCTGGCCAGGGATCGAACTCACGCTGCTGTGCAGCAGATGCTTTACAGTGCGGCGCTCAACCTGCTGCACCACCAGGGAGGCCCCATAAAATGAGTCTGGAAGTGTTCCTTCTTCTGTTTTTTTCAGGAAGCATTCAAGAGAGATTGGTATTATGTTTCCTACACCTTTCTGCTGGATTGTTGCTCCTAGTGTGTTCTGTGGCTGTTTTTTCCTTCACGTGTTTTACTTTGTTCTGTAATCTAATGTGTGGAGGAATGGAGCTTGGCATCGTACTCTGCTACTGGAATATTAATTCTTTTTTTTAAGTTTATTTATTTATGCATACAAGAACTGGGGTATAGGCCAGAGGTACGTGGAGTGAGAGGATTCACCAGAGGTAGAATGGGAGCAGAACAGGCAGATGGACTGAAACACACTGCTGAGGGGAGCAGCGGGCCAGACAAGAGAGGTCTGCTGCACCATGTAGTTTAGCTCCCAGGCCAGGGATCAAACTTCTGCTGCAGTGGCTGCCGATAGCTTCATAGTGCTGAGACTTAACCTCTTGCACCAACTGAAAGGCTGTTTCCATTTATTTGTATCTTCTGTAGTTTCTTTTATCAGTGTCTCAAAGTTTTCAATGTGCAGGTCTTTCATCTCCTTGGTTAATTTTTAGCTATTTTGCTTTTGCTATGACTACAAATGAGATTATTTTTTGTATTTCCTTAGTATATTTGTCATGTCTTCTCTCTCATTTCAGGTTTTGAGTCCTCTCTTTTTTTCTTGGTGAGTCTAGCTAAATGTTTGTCAGTTTTGTTTATCTTTTTAAATAAAAAGCTCTAATTTCATAGATCTCTTAATTTGCCTTTTTGGTCTCTATTTCATTTATTTTCACTCTTTATTATTTCCTTCCTTCTACTGACTTTAGGTTTCATTTGTTGTTCTTTTTCTAGTTGCTTGAGGTATAAAGTTAGGTTATTTGAGAGCTTTGTTTTTCTTGGGGTAGGTGTTTATCACTATGAACTTCCCGCTTAGAACTCCTTTTACTGCATCCCATGAGTTTGGAGATCTTATATTTCCATCTGCAGTTGTTTCACAGTATTTTTTTAGTCCTTTTTTTTTTTATTAATTTGACTTATTGGTTGTTTAATAGCACATTGTTTAATCTCTGTGAATTTTTCTCCTTGTATGTTTCTAGTTTCATACCATTGTGATCAAAGAAGATACTTGATATGCTTTCAGTCTTCTTAAATTTATTAAGATTGTTTTGCATTGTAATGTATCTATCCTGGCAAATGTTATATGTGCATTTAAGAAGAATGTGTAATCTGATACTTTTAAATGGAATGTTCTGCATATATCTGTTGAGTCCATCTGTTTTAATATGTTATTTAAAGCAGATTTCATTATTGCTTTTCTGTCTGGGTGATCTGTCCAGTGATGTCATAGAGGTGTTAAAATTCCCTACTATTATTGTGTTGCTGTCTATTTCTTCTTTTATGATGTCAACATTTCCTTTAAATATTTAGGTATCCCTATGTTGGGTACATACATATTTACAAATGGTATGTCATCTTGCTAGATTGACCCCTTGATAATGCCCTTGTCTCTTATTACAGTCTTTGTGTTGAAGTCTATTTGCCCAATATAAGTATAGAAACTCTAGCTACCTTTAGATTTCTGTTTGCATGGAATATTTTCTTTTTTATCTCTTCATTTTCAGTCTGCATTTGGCCATATAGCTGCAGTATTTTATAGTCAGCATACAGATGTGGCTTAGTTTTTCGCCCATTCAACCACTCTGTGTCTTTTGGGAGAGAGAATTTGTCCATTTACCTTTAAAGTATTAATAGACATTACCTATTGCCATTTTGTTGATTGCTTCCTGGCAGTTTTGTATTTGTTTATGTTTCTTTCTTGCTCTCTTCTGTTATGATCTGATGACTTTCTCTAGTGGCATGTTTATATGCCTTTCTCCTTATATTTATCTACTATAGATGTTAGTTTTGTAGTAGTTACTATGAGGCTTACTTATAACAACTTGTATCTATAACAGTCCTTTATAAGTTGATAACAACTTAAATTTGAATGAATTCCAATGTTCTATATTTTTACTGCCCCCACCACATGTTTCATTTCTGAATTCACATTTTACAACTTTTTATCTTATATTTTATAGTGTCTTATAGTACCCCTTAACGATTGTAGTTGTAATTTTTAATACTTTAATTTTTTAAAAAGACTTATTTATTTATGCATACAAGAACTGGAGTGCAGGCCAGAGGTGTGGAGGGTGAGAGGAGTAACCAGAGACAGAGTGGGGGAACAGAACAGGCAGATTGATTGTAGTACAATGATGAAGGGAGCAGTGAATGAGGCAGGAGAGTTCTGCTACGCAATATAGGTAGCCTCCCAGGCCGGGGATTGAACTTGTGCTGCAGAGGCTGCAGATGCTTCATAGTACGGTGCTTAACCCCTTGTGCCACAAGGGAGGCCATAATACTTTAATTTTTAACCTTTATATTAGCTTTATAAGTGATTAATCTACAACCATTATTTACCTTTACTATATATTTACCAGTAAGATTTATACCTTCAATTTTTTTTCCTGTTTTTAATAAGTACCTTTCCATCTTTTAAAGCAGTCCCTTTAACATTTCTTTTAAGATCATTTTAGTGGTGATGAGCTCCTTTGGCTTTTGCTTGTCTGGAAGAAACTTGAGAATTCCAGTTCTGAATGATAACCTTCCCAGGTTAGTTTGGGTTGGAATTTCAGCACTAATTAATCACTCTACTCCCTAAGTCCTGCAAAGTTATTGGTGAAAAATCTGCTGATAGCCTTAAGGTGAGGTGGAGGAAGGAATTCCCAGTACATAACAAGTTGTTGGCACTTCTACTTTTAAGATTTTCTCCTTTTCTTTAATTTTGACATTTTAATTATGTGTCTTGATGTTAACCTTTTTATTTTTATATTTTTTAAAGATTTATTTATTTATGCATACAAGAACTGGGGTACAGGCCAGAGGTGTGGGCGTGAGAAGATCTACCACAGACAGAGTGGGGAGCAGAACAGGCAGATGGACTAAAATCCACTGCTGAGGTGAACAACGGGCGAGGCAGGATAGTTCTGCTGTGCCATGTGGGTCCCCTCCCCAACCTGCGGCAGGGATCAAATTTGTGTTGCAGTGGCTGAGTTGTCTTCAATAGTGCATTACTTAACCCATTGTGCCACCAGGGAGGCCCCAATGTTGACGTTTTTATTTTCATTTTTTTCCCATCCCCACCCCCAGTGTTGACCTTTTTGAGTTCATCTTTGAAACTCCAGTTTTCCTGGATCTAAAGGTCTTTCTTGTGGTGCAAAGGATTAAGTCTCAGCACTATCAAGCTATCCACAACCACTGCAGCACAAGCCCAATCCCAGGCCAGGGTGACCCACATGGCACAGCTCCTCCTGTCTTGCCCACTACTCCCCTCAGCAGTGTGTTTCAGTCAATCTGCCTTTCTGCCCCCTACTCTGTCTCTGGTGAATCCTGTCACCTCCCACACCTCTGACCTGTACCCCAGTTCTTGTATGCATAAATAAATAAATCTTTAAAAAAAAAAGATATCCATTTCTTTCAGGTTAGGTGTTTTGGCCATTATTTCTTCAAATAACTTCTCTGCCCCTTTTTCTCTTCCCTCTTTCTGGGACATCCCTAATGGAAATGTTAGTCTGTTGTTATCCCTTAAGCTGTCTTCACTATTTCTCTTTGTTCTTTTCCTGCTTTTATTGGGTGAGTTACACTGCCCTGTCCCTAAATTCACTGATCTCTTCTTCTGCTTCATCTAGTCTGTTGTTGAACCCTTTATTGTATTTTTAGTACAGTTGTACTCCAGCTTCTTTACTGCTATTTGGGATTTTTTAAATATTTTCTCTTTGCTGAAATTCTCACTGTTTTTATCCTTCAAGTTCTGTTACCATCTTTGTGATCATTATTTTGAATCTTTCTTTTTAAAGGTTTATTTATGCATGCAAGAGTTGGGATTTAGGCCCGAGGTGTGGTGATGGGGCTATGGAGGTGAGAATATTCATGAGAGACAGAGTGGTGAGCAAAACAGATGGATCTACTGAAATACACTGCTAAGGGGAGCAGCGGCAAGACTGGAGAGGTCTGCTGAGCCATGTGACTTAGCTCTCTGGCTGGGGATTGAACTCGTGCTGCAGTGGCTGCTGATAGCGCCATAGTGCTGAAACGTAACACCTTGCACCACCATAGAGGCCCTGTGTTATTTTTAATAGTTCCCAGTAGTGAAGGGTGGCTGCCAGTGCCTGTCAGTGTCCCAGAGGGGAGGCTCTCAGTCTGTACTTAGACTTAGAGTGATGGAAGCCAGACCCTCAGGGAGTCTTCCAGTGCATATATACATTGATCAGAACTGGACATGTCCCCTTAAGAGCAATTGAGAAAAATCAGGGCTCTAGATAAGTGTATGATTTCCTTACTAGGAGATACCAGTGAGCCATAGCAAGGCAGGGAGAGTAAAGAGAAAGCATGTTCCCTTTTCCCCCAGCCCACCTCTCACCACTTTCACATGATTTGAGGGTATGTTTCAGCTTTCTGTGCATTGCCTTGGGAGTGATAGCCTGCCAAGAACTGTCTCTCATATTGCTGCAGTTCTGCGGGACCCAGAAATATAGACTCCCCTGGCCTCTAGAGGTAGGTTATTAAGGAACTTTCCCTAGGTAGCATCTGCAAAACCTGGGGCACCACCATATAAACCAGGGTACCACATGTGGGTAAGGCCTCCCCTCAGAGAGAGTGATGTTTAGTGGCAGAATTGTCGGGAGGAAGGATATCCTGAACAAACTCCACAAATAGGTTTTATGGACCCCACCCCCACTCCAAACCAAAGAAATCCAAGACACCAAGGACTACAAGTCCCATAATGTCATCACCACCAAAGGGAGGATTGCTAGGAACTGAGGGTGGGGTTAAGCAAACAGGTTTGATACATAATCAGATGTGGGTCTTTGGGGATCCTTGTTTTTTTGCTGGCTTTCAGCATTCTTTTGGGGTTCTAGATCAGTGGAACTGGTAGTGTTACAGGGCAGGGAGAGGGGCACCCCAAAACCCCCAAACCTGCCCTCTCTGAATGGGTTTTGCCATTTGCTGCATTAAGACAAACACATAAGACTTTTAATGGAAAGGAACTTTAATATAATTAGGGTATAATACAGAAAGGATAAAGAATATAGTTACTATAAGTTAAGTATTGAAAGTTACCCATTTTTTTGAGGGTAAAAGGCCAGCTAAATAGGATTGGCCTAAAGCAAGGCCTAAAAGCTTGCCACAAGTTTAAAGGACCTTTTAGTAGAGACCCATAAAAAAGGGTCAGAAAGAGTCAGACAAATTTGGGAGGAAAAGAGCAAAATTAAAATCAAGATGAAAGCTGCCATTGTTAACCTCCCCACAGGTCTCTCACCCACATCTGTTCCAACCAGTTTAAGACCAAGAAGCAAGCGCAGTTTCTTCACATGTCCCTCTGCTCCACGTGCCTCCTCCATGTCTCCTTGCTGCTCTCCATCGTGCTTCCTTCTTCCTTCTTCCTCCCTTCCTTCTGTCCTCTCCTCTCTGCTAAATCTTCTTATCCCTCCTCAGCTCCACCCACTTAGGGCAGAACCGGGATTCTGGAACGTCCCCCTTTCCTGGGGACCACCCTGTTACAGTAAGACGCATTCACCAATTTATTTTACTTTCTCCCTATGTTATTCATTTCATTTCCCCCTCCTCCTTTTTTTTGTGTGTACCTGTGGTTGAGTCTCATTATAAATCCCGTTTAAGCAAGTGGGTGAGGACCCACAATCAGGCCAACCCATTTCACATTGGGGTTGCCCTGTAACGGTTGGAGAATGTAACGTTGGAGATACCCTCCACACCTGGAGGCTTCTACCTCAGCAGGCTTCTACCACTCAGGCTAGTACTTTAAGATTAACAAACAAGCTTGTCTCGCATGAAGTCTAGCATTTTTCAAATGGCTGCTTCTGCCCTGGGCTCTGGATCAAATGAGTCCCTGCCAGAGCCATTTCCCTGTTCCCTATAGCTTTGTGGGTCTCGTGGATACAAGTTCTGCTGTTTGGGGTGGCTCATCTCTCAGGAGTAGTTCTCAAAAGTTGGGATTCCCTATATGAGGCGTAAATCCTTGGGTGCTCTGAATTTTAACTTCCCTCCTAGTTGTGGGTCACCAAGACTTATTGCATAGCTGCCTGTCCTACCCATTTGGAATGTATTTTCCTTCTCACTTGCTCAGAGTGCAGGAGTCTCTCAGGAAGTTTTTAGGTTTTTGTGTTTTTGCCCCATAGGGAATTGTTCTATCTAGATTCGGTGTGTAGAGCAGGAAAGCAGTGAGGATCTTCTTACATAGCTGTCTTGAACCTGCCTCTAAAATTAAACTGTGATTCCTTTCCAACACCAAATTTTGTTAATCTTTTCTAATTTGATAAATATCTCTATTGACTTGGTCAGCAACACCAGGAACTGAGGAATCATCCTTGAGTTTCAGCTCCTTTCTATCTTGAGGCTCACTTGTTCTCTCCTAGTCTGATTCCTCAGTTTCTAACTGGCCTGTTCTCTGATCATACCCCCGGTCAAATTACTAAAAGATTTTGATTGATTCAAGTTTGTACCTACTGTTTTTTTGATGTCCCAAAGAAAAGGCAACCCATCTTGTTGATTTTATTGTCTCATCAGCTTTCAGCATTCCTGTCCTGTGGAATTGGTGACAAAAGTATTTTGCAAACTTTTCCAACACCTCACTAGTGAGTTAAAATGATAAAGGCAGACTGCTAGAAGGATAGGATAAAACTCCAGAATAATTTAATGGTTGATGTATGCCCTTCAGGTGTCCTGCCTCATGTCTATACACTGATTGCTTCACTTTGGTTATTTTTGTCTCATATCTACACTTTTTTACTGTTTTGTGGGTTTTTAAAAAAGGTTCTTTATGCATACAAGCACTGGGGTACAGGCCAGAGCTGTGGGAGGTGAGAAGATGTACCAGAGACAGAGTGGGGAGGAGAACAGGCAGACTGACTGAAGTACACTGCTGAGGGGAGCAGTGGGTGAGGCAGGAAAGGTCCGCTGAGCCATGTGAGTCGGTCCCCTCCCTGGCTGCAGTGGCTGTGGATGCTTCATAGTGTGGTGCTTGCGCTGCCAGGGAGATCCCTGTTTGTTTGTTTGTTTGCATTTAAATAAGAACTTTCATGAGATATAATTCACATACCACAAAACTCACCATCTTAAAGTGTATAATCAGTGGAATTATTTTAGTATATTCAGAGTTATGCAATCATTACTGCTCCCTAATTTGAAAACATGGTTCTTTTTAAAACTTATTTTCAACTTTCCAACAAAAGTTTCAAATCAAGGCCTTTGTCTCCTCAAACACTGAAAGAAAGTGGTTTTAGGTATAATTGGTGTTAGACTGTTCCCTTATTTGGTGCCTCATTGGTCTGCTTCTAACTGTCTTTTGTCTCTTCTGGGTAATTTAGGTCTAACATTTTCCTGTGTGCCTAGTTATTCTCCCCCACACTTTTTTCCCCCAACCATAATCCCTTACACCCTTTTGGCTTTTTCTCCCTTCATTCCCTTCTTAACCTCACTTTATTAGTGTCCAGTTGTTTTTATAGGTTTTTTACTTTGTTGAATCAGCTGCTATGTAAACATCCAATATTTGTCTTTGTCATTTTGACTTGCTATACTCTCGTATAATTGGATATCCTCTTTGGTGAATTGTCTGTTCAGATCTGCTGGAACTTCTTTCATTTTGCTATAAATGCCAACATTTCCTCTTTACATAGATTGAATGATACTGTATTGTGTGGCTATACCATGTCTTCTTTTTTTTTTTTTAAAGATTTATTTATTTATGCATACAAGCACTGGGGTACAGACTTGAGGTGTGGGGGTGAGAGGATTCACCACAGACAGAGCGGGGAGCAGAACAGGCAGATCAACGGAAGTACACTGCTGAGGGGAGCAGCGGGCACGGCAGGAGAGGTCTGCCGCGCCATGTGAGTCCCCTCCCTGGCCGGCAGCAGGGATCGAACTCGTGCTAAGGTGGCTGTGGTCCGCTTCATAGTGTGTTGCTTAACCCACTGCGCCACCAGGGAGGCCCTACCATGTCTTCTTGATCCAGTCTCCTATCAGCAGGCACTTATGTTGTTCCCATGTCTGCAAACAATGCTGCAACAAACATTGTGGATCATAGAATGTTTTTTCTTTAAAGATTTATTTATTTATGCATACAAGAACTGGGGTGCAGGCAGAGGTGTGGGGGGTGAGAGGATTCACCAGGGACAGAGTGGAGAACAGAACAGGCAGGTCTACTGAAATACACTGCTGAGGGGAGCAGCAGGTGTGACAGGAGAGGTCTGCTGCGCCATGTGGGTCAGCTCCCTGAACACAGTGCTTGCAGCTCAACACCTTGTGCCACCAGGGAGGCCCCTCATATAATTTTTTCTGTGTTGATGGTTTCATAGTCTTTAGTAAGACACCCAGGTGTGGAATTGCTTGTTTACTTGTTTTGTTTTTAAGATTGATTGATTTATGCATACAAGCACTGGGATACAGACCAGAGGTATGGGGGGATGAAAAGATCCACCAGAGAAAGAGTGGGGAGCAGAACAGGTAGATTAACTGAAACACACTGCTGAGGGGAGAAGTGGGTGAGGCAGGAAAGGTCTGCTGCGCCATGTGGGTCCCCTCCCTAGCTGCCTGCGGCAGGGATCAAACTCGTGCTGCAGTGGCTGTGGTTTGCCTCATAGTGCATTGCTTAACCCATTGCTCCACCAGGAAGGCCCCTCTATTTTTAGTATTTAAGATAAATCCAGATCATTCAAACTGGCTACACCAGCTTAAATTCTCACCAACAATGTAATAGGGTTCTATGCTCATCCTCTCCAGCTCTTATTTTTGGGGATTTTTTTTAATATGTGCCATTCTTACAGATCTGAAACAGTATTTCGTTATGGTTTTGACCTGCATTTGTTACTAAAAACAGTGATGGTGAACATTTTTTCATGTATCTATTAACCTCCTGGAAATTCCCTTTGGTGAACTGTCTGTTCAGATCTGCTATCCATTTATTAAATTGGGTCATTTTTTATTAGTAAATTGGATAAAATTTTGACGTCATTATACAACCTGTTGGTTGTATAATATTTAAATATTTTTCCCATTCAGTAGGATGTTCTTTTAATGTACTTAAATTTTCTTTTCTTGTGTAAAAAGGCTTTTAAGGGGGCCTCCCTGGTGGTGCAGCGGGTTGAGCGCCACACTGTGAAGCATCCGCTGCACAGTGGCGCAAGTTCGATCCCCGGCCAGGGAGGGAACCCACATGGCGCAGCAGACCTCTCCTGCCTCACCCACTGCTCCCCTCAGCAGTGTATTTCGGTCGATCTGCCTGTTCTGCTCCCCATTCTGTCTCTAGTGAATCCTCTCACCCTCCCCCTGCACCACACCTTTGGCCTGTATCCCAGCTCTTAAATCCATAAATAAATCTTTAAAAAAAGCTTTTAAGGGCCTCTCTGATGGTGCAAGGAGTTAAGTCTCAGAATTGTGAAGCTATCTGCAGCCACTGCAATATGAGTTCAATCCCTGGCCAGGAAGGTGACCCACATGACACAGCAGACCTCTCCTTTCTCACCCACTGCTCCCCTCAGCAGAGTATTTTGGCCAGTCTACCTGTTCTGCTCCCCACTCTATCTCTGATGATCCTCTCCACCCCCACACCTCTGCCTTTCACCCCAGTTCTTGTATGCATAAATAAATATTTTTTAAAAACTTTTAATTTGAGGCAATCCCAATTGTTTGTTTTTGGATTTATTTCTCTTGTTATAGGGGTGGAGTCACCAAAAATATCTTTTTCTTTGGTGTATCACAACTGGTTGGTGAAATGTATCAATGTTTTCTTCTATATATTGTTTCAGGTCTTTTATCTGTCTTTAATACATTTAGAATTTATTTTTGTGCATGGAATTGAGAATGATCCAGTTTATTTCTGTTACATGTGGTTGTCCAGTTTCCCAGCACTATTTGCTAAAGAGACTTCCCTTTCCCCATTGTACGGTCATGGCTCCTTTATCGTGAGTTTTTCTGCATTGATAAATGCCTGGGTTTATTTCTGGACTTTAAGTTCTGTTCCATTGATCTGTGTGTCTAATTTTAGTACAATACCATTTGTTTTAATTACTGTTATTTTATGTAAAAGTATAGCTTAAAGTCAGATAACTTGGTACCTCATATGCTCTTCTATTTACCAAGATTGCTTTTGCTCTTTAAGGCCTTTTATGGTTTCATATAAATTTTAGTATTTTTCATTCAATTTCTTTGAAGAATGCCATTGGCATTTTGATGGGGATCACATTAAATTTATTTATCGCTTTTGGTAGAATAGCCACTTTAACACTATTGGTTCTACCCCTCTGTGGAATGTTTCTCCATCTCCTTATATCATGATCTTAATCCTTGAATAATGTCTTGCAGTTTTCTTTTTTTTTTTTTTTAAAGATTTATTTATTTATGCATACAAGCACTGGGGCACAGGCCAGAGGTGTGGGGGGGTGAGAGGATTCACCACAGAGAGCGGGGAGCAGAACAGGCAGGTCAACAGAAGTACACTGCTGAGGGGAGCAGCGGGCACAACAGGAGAGGTCTGCTGCACCATGTGGGTCCCCCCCCTGGCCGGCAGCAGGGATCGAACCCGTGCTGCAGTGGCCGCGATTTGCCTCCCAGTGCGTTGCTTAACCCACTGCGCCACCAGGGGAGGCCCATGTCTTGCAGTTTTCATTGTGTAAATCCTTCATCTCCTTGCTTAAGTTAATTCCTTGGTATTGACTCTTTCTGAAGCGATTCTGAATGGAATTATTTCCATAGTTTTTCTTCTGTTCATTGTTTGAATATAAAAATGCAACTGATTTTTGTATCTTAGTTCTGTAGACTCCCATTTTGCTGTGTACATTTATTGTTTCTAATTGCTTGTGGGTGCAGTCTTTTAGGGTTTTTATATATCATATATTATCTGTAAATAAGAATACATTCACTTCTTTTCCAATGTGGATTCTTTTTATATCTGGTTATCTGCTTGCTCTAGTTAAAACCTCTAATACTAAACAGAAATGGTGATGGTGGGCATTTTTGTCTCATTACTGATCTTAAAGGGAAAGCGTCTGGTTTTTCATCATGAGTATTGTAAAGGCTGTGGGCTTGTGATATATGGCCTTTCTTTGATTAAGATAGTGTCCTTCCATATCCACCTTGTTCAGTTTTTAATCATAAATGGGTGCTGAAGCTATTTTTTAATGTGTGTTAGATATTTTATTTTTTAAAGCATTTACAGAAATAAGTGTCACCTAAGATGGTGTTCTCCAGGTAGGACCATCTCTGTTCTGGCGAGCTTGTGAGCATCAGCAGTCCTGGATCACACAGCCAATTTCAGAGGCTGAGAATAGCAGGCCTGTGAGACCTGTTGACATTGTTTACTCTTACTCACTGGTGTCACTCTGAGTTCCCTGCACAGGGAGTAGTTTCACTTGGGTCCTTGCCACTCTGCCCTTACCAGAGCCTGAATTCTTTTTTTAAGATTTACTTACGCATTTATGCATATAAGAACTGGGGTACAGGCCAGAGGTGCAAGGGGTGAGAGGATTCACCAGAGACAGGGTGGGGAGCAGAACAGGCACTGACTGAAATATACTGCTGAGGGGAGCGGCAGGTGAGGCAGGAGAGGTCAGTACCATGTGGGTCAGCTCCCTGGCTGGGGATTGAACTTGTGCTGCAATGGCTGCGGTTAGCTTCATAAATGCTGTGACTTAACCCCTTGCACCACCAGGGAGGCCCTGACCTTGAATTCTAATCCTTGTAGTCTTGACCCTGAGAGGTTGTCATAAGCTCAGCTCCACATTTCTGTTAATAAACTGGTCAGCAAATGCTCCCAGGGTAAAATACCAGCTTTGTCTCTCTGGTTCTTCATCCTTGTTGAATCCTTGCCTGGTAAGTCTTTACTACCTTGTAGTTTTCACAGGCCTTCAAGCAGATATACTTCGTTTTCTTGTCCAGATTTTATAATTGTCTTTAATGTTAGACTTCATCAGAATGACCTCGTCTGCCATCACTGGAAGTGGAGGTTCTCTGTTTTACTTTCTTTTTTTTTTTTTAAATAATGTTGTTAAGGATTTTTTTTTTAAAGATTTATTTATTTATGCATACAAGCACTGGGGTACAGGCCAGAGGTGTGGGGGGTGAGAGGATTCACC